>CM070832.1:15718491-16228491 GCA_036326025.1 Chrosomus eos
AACATGCATTAATGAGCATTTTTAATGGTAGTGAGGTGGAGAAGATGAGGGGGAAAAAAGGGTGGCCCAGAGGGCAGACTAGACCTCGCCTAATGAAACTACTGAGAAAGTTTTCATGAATTGCTTTGTCAAACTTTGTCTCATACTTCCTTTCTCTCTTTCACCCACTTTCCTTCTTCTCCCCTAGAGTGACGTCCACCCAGTTAAACGCAACATCTCTGCTCAGACCCTTTCACAAAGAGAGGCCATGGCCAGGGGGAGAAAGAGAGCATTGTTTGGCCACAAAACCACCATTACATCAACAATAACTCATGAAGCTATACAGAATATAAAGAAAACACTGTGTGTTATTGAGGGAACGCATTGCATTTGGGAGGATGGGGTGTAATTTGCAGAAATTAGGGTTACTAAACCAAGTTAATTTCGTAAATTTTAATGATTAATGTCATGTTTAGTTACTTGCATGTCTGAGCCAGTGTATCTGTACCTATCCCTCACTATAAACCCTCGTTCGTTGAAAAAAATGACTCCATTTTAGTTAGAGACATGGATAAATTTAATCAGGCAACAATAGAGCAAATGCTATTTTCATGCAGATAGAGTCTGATGTAACAGGCCTTATGACTCTTTAAACGGTCTGGGGTGTCTTTACATGCTTTTATTTGCAACTATGAGGAACAAAATGAATTATGCACTATGAAATTCTTGTACATTCCTAGGGGGGTAAAGTCAGAGCTGATACCTGTCCAGCACATTACATCAAATGTAATAGTATACTGTATTGTTAGAGGCTGATGGGGCATACAGCTTTTCAAAGGCTATAGCCTCCATGATACCTAAAGGTGGATGAAGCATTTCTCAATATCTGTCTTATAAACAATGATTGTTATTCAGGACACCATGGAGCATAAGCACAAAGCACTGCTGCTCTGGAGCAACAAAGAAGCACTATTCAATCTGTCTTTTCAAATGTTAAGGCTGCAAAGGATTGGAAAGGGTGCCAATTGTGTTGTGAAGCAATCTTTTGATTTTGTTTCAGGGGTGGGTTTCATTTAAACTTTAGACTGAAACAGATGAAGCGTGTCCATTCATGAACACGCAGTGTGTATAAGGAAATAGCTTATCTGCAAAGTCACCTGAATAAGAGGGAAAGTGCACGCACAATCCCTTTCATTTGTGCCACACTATTTAAGGTCTGCTGATTGAAGTACACATGCATTAAACAACCCTATATACAACCAGATTACAAAAAGAAGCAAACGACAAAAACCTACATACAGGAAAGCAATTAAAACATGCCCAGAGTTATGTAATTTACCAAAAACCTGTCATCTGAAAAGTTGGGAAATATACTTTGAAAAATAAATGCACTTGATTGTGGACTCATTGTGTCAAATATTAAAAGTATAGCATTTTTTTACTTACTGTACTTGCAGATAATGTATTAATAAGTACACTAACCATATTTCAAAGACAATATTTCATTATGAAATTACATATAGATGTATACTTACCTTAAGTGGGTCAATTAGCACTCTTAGTTCAAGTAGCCTTATTAGGCTTAGTATTTTAAACTATAATACATTTGAATTTAATTGTAATTAGCATGAAATTAAGTGTCCAAAACATTACATTCATTGATGTATGTTGTTTCATTCTACCAGCCACAAAATGAATCTAAAAAACATTATTTCTCTGCGCGCTCATCGACATTTCGTCAGTGAATACAAACATTCCCACGTGATGATGGAATGACTCCCTCCCCTCTCGCTCACAATCTGGACGCGGCACGCGCTATTGAACGCTCGCGCGGCACCAAGAGGGGAAAAAAAGTAGACCGAGGGCGCAGTGAAACTTTACCGACTCTCTCACACGGCGGAACACAGAGAAGATCCTCGTTTTCGCCCTTGGTTGCAGATATGAAACGTTTATTTCCCCTGCTTTGGCAATCGCGCTTACTTGTGGATTTAAAGGATTTAATGGAGATGCACTTTGCTTGATCTTGAGTTGTTTGTTTTCACTACGTTTGCTGGGATTTTAAGTTCATCGGTTGGTTCAGTTGAAAACATGCCGGAGAATATAAGTATCTCGGATTTCGTTTCTTTGGCGAAAGAGGACCTATCGTCCCCGGGAAGCTCTGGATTTCAGTCTAAAATGAGCGACTGTCGGAGCACCGTGGCCACACTCGAAGAGGTAAGGGTGTTTACCTGTGTGCAGGTGGAGGAGGAGAACAACACCTGAGTGAATCCCTGTTCTTCAAGCTTTGTGAAAATCTACAACTTGTAGCTACCAATTTCAAGGTCTTCTAATATGAGAAAGATGGTATTAATTTGAATTTAGACGAAATGAATGAAAGATGTGTTAGTCTACTTCGCAGGGCAATAAAATGGTCCATCATTAATTATTAAATTGTTTTCAGTCAGGGCGACCTTTTGAATCCATAACAATAATTTATCTGAGGATAATCTGGGGAAAGACTAAATGTAATTTTACACATCTGGTTGTCAAGGTTAGTGGTCCATGTCCATAGATAAAGGCGACAGTAGGTAATGTGAACTAGGATAGGCTCCTTGTTGTCTCTTTTAGGACACCCGTGTGAACAACAGAACTGACCTTTTGCCTTTTAGTAACCTGTTGCTAGTGAATCTTTTTTAAAAACACTAGTGGTTTGAATGCCTCATTGCATATTTATGGGCTCGTGTTGTGGTTAGGAGTCAGGGGATGGCACAGGAGTCTCAACAAGGAAAACACAGACTGTTTTAAGTGCTTCTTGCTCAGGGCGCTTTTATAGTACTTGTTGCTGTGAGACTGAAATGACATGGGCACAAACACAGAATAACCACACAGTTCTTAACAGCTGTATCATTTCATTGAGGAATAGTGTTAATATAGATGATTAAAGAGAAGCAGAACTGATAACAGAGTCAGTAGAGGTCTTATAAACTTAATGTGGGTATTTAGCTGCCAGCTCATCTTTAGGCATTTGTGTGGAAATTAAATAGAGAATAGGGAAACTCTGCCAGCAAGTAGGCTAATAACTGGGCATGTCGGGACTCGGGACAGTGGAAGCCTTTCATTTATTTCCGCCTTTTTCATGGGAAATGATTTCAGGAACTGCAGTTCTCTTGAGCAGTGGTTCTCAACCAGGGGGCCGGGACCCACTAGAGGGCCTACGTTTTTCAAGTAACTAAAGTAACACATTACTTTTAAATTTACAGCAAAATATCGGAGTTACTTTTTCTAATAAGTAACGCAAATTACTTTTTCACATTTATTGACTGACAGCTCTCCTGTCCTCATGTTGAGAAAAATTGTGTGTATATGTGCAGAGCCATTGTGTGTAAACATGATTGTTATTGTCGTTCTTGACTAAATGAGCATGTTTACTAATCTCACTTGGACTTGCTTAAAATGAATAAAATTAGTGAAATGCAAAATCAGAATAATACGCAAACTTCCAATAATTAATATGTTAAATAAAACATATTTGTATGCATTTAATCTCACTTTCTTGACCAATGACTTGATGCTGATCTTCGAAGATTCAGTTAAACCATAAGCAAAAATGACTTTAGATTTTTAGTTTTTATTGGTGAAGTACTGTAAGTGTTAAACTTTCTTCTCCTGCATCCCATTCTTCCGGTATCCAGAACAGCAGCACAGCTGAAAGGTTTGCCTGAGCAGGACACTCTACTCTGTACACGTATTAATTTGCATTTCCTTCAACCGTATTATTTAAATGTTGGTCTGAAAAGGCTTTTACATTAGCCCAAAAATAAATAGAAGGGAAAAAAAACAAGCAGAGCCCAGGTGAGAAAAAGTAATGTAAAAGTAACGTAATGCTAAGTAATGCAATTAGTTACTTTTTAAGGGAGTAACACAATATTGTAATGCATTACTTAATTACTTAAAAATAATTTTAAAAAACACAATCCTACTTTTTGGCCTAATGTGTTTATGAAATGTTGGTCTATCCAAAAATAGTATAACTCATGTATAAACTATGTACTTTATATTTATATCAAATGTCCTATTGTCCCACTTTAGGTACTTTAGTCAGTCAAAAATGTGTGGTGGTGCATAAAAAATAGGAATTGTCCATTTTGATTTCATGGTCACTTTAGCCCGTTATCGTCTTTAACTTTAACGTTTTTATTTTATCCCCAGGCAAAAAAAGGTTTTACAGTTGTCATTTTGGGTTAGCACCACTTTCAGTCCTGGGATATTAAGTAACCGTAACACCGCTTTTAATGTTAATTTATTTAGGCTATTTATTTTGATTTTTGCACATTATGCCAAACACAGTGTGAAACACTACAGCATGGATTGTGGGACAAAAAAATGGTTATTTACAGGGTTTACTTAGTGTTGTTATGCAATATTGTTGTGCATGCTGGCTGTTTCCAAAAAGACTCTTATGATTGTATGTGTTTGTTGTTTAGTAATTAGGCCAAATGGTCTTAAACCTTTTTTAACTGCAGTTTACAGCATGTTCATGAATTCTGAGCTGTGCATGACGAACAACGCACGGAAAAGCTGAAAATCGTCCCGACTCGGCTTGAATTCGGCTCAAAATCAGACAAAGAATTGCACAGTATATGCCCAGCCCTACTGAGTAATCCACTATTACCCCCCATTTTTGAACTTTCACTGTTTGCATAGAATGCAACAAAGATTGCTAAAGTAAACAGATTCAACACATAGACCTACCAATCTCTGTGTACAAATAAAATAATGCTGCCATCTTTCTAAAGCCATTTAGACTAAAGTCTAAAGTCCCCCCCCCCCCCCCCCCCCCCCATTCAACACAAAATCATTTAGACTAAAATTTCTTCCAACAGACAAACAGAAAATCATCAAAATCAAAGTTTTTATCCGGGGACCTCTGGTTGAGTCAACACTGAATGACCCATACTAAAATGATCTAACTCTAATCTAAATTAAAATGCTAAAAAAAAAAATGTTGTAAATTGCTTTTACAAGCTGTAAATTGAAGTCATATTTCTTTTTTCCCCCTCAATAACTTTTTATTGAAGAACATAAAGTTCTTAAAACTTCTGGAATTAAAAATTTATTCTGGTTAATTAATTTTATGTCAATACTCCCAGTAGGAACCACTCGTCTAGAGAGATCACTTTAGCCTCGTTCAGACTCTTCAGATTTTTGTTCATATCCGATTGAAAATCAATCAGATTTTTAGCAAGTGTGAATGGCAAAAAAATCACATGAAATGCTATTTTTACAAATCCGTTTTGAACTACATTCATATGTGGTTTGAAATTAAGGCTGTACGATTAATCGAAACTAACCCTAAATCGTGCTTAAACGATCTGTCCCAGTGCGATTGTGAAATTGCAAAGGCTGCATTTTTTTTTCATTTGTTTTACGTAGCTTGTCAGTGAAACACGGCTCTGGGATCAGTATGCTGCTCCATCTAAAAGCACTGCGAGTTTGAGTCACTTATAACATGCATTTGAAAACGCAACAGACAAACATCTTTCTAATCATGTAAACATGAGAAGCATTTACGAACCTCTTGTCCAACAAAAGACAACATTTAATAACATGTTTTTACTCCAAACTCACTTCATAACATCAATCGAGTGTTTGAAATAACTGAGCTCATGTGGTTTAAAGGGTTGGGTACCGTTCACATTTTAACCAGTATCGGTACCGGTACCTGAAATTCGGTGCCGGTAGCCCGGTACCCAATGATACCTTTTTCGGTACTTCAGGGATGTTTACATCAATAACTGTAAAGAAACTGTAAGTTATTTATAGAAGTGTTATTGACATTATGCCATAGCTGCCTTGGTCGCTGTCTGCCATTGTCTGTGATGTTTGTGTACTGTAATATTTACCAGTAAACTAGCTACTTCATTTAATTCTTTAAAAAATATAATTTATCATCATGAAAATCCCAGAGAAGGCTTGAAGAACTCAAGATTCTAAGATTAAACTAAATGATTAAACATATTGTCAAAGTCGTGTGTTTATTAGTAATGTTTAATCAGCGTTTCAATCTTCGGTTTATTCGGCTACAGCCATATCATGTTGCCCATGGGGATTTCCTGGAAGGATGTGCGTTATCTACTTCTGTGGGGCATATTTAGAGTTTTCTGCGCGAGCATTTACTACTGATCACAGAGCCGTTTTGTGGCGCATAAAAAAAATCGCAGTCTTTGCCAAATCGCGTTCAATTTAATTTCGATTAATCGTGCAGCTCTATTTAAATCCATTTCTGGAAATCTGTTTCAGTCTGACAGCTCTTGTTTCAATCGCATATGGCTTTCTTTCTTATGTAAACACAAAATAAGATATTTAGCAGAATGTTTAAAGATACAATATGTAACTTTTTTTGGCCACAAGAGGGCGCAGTTTCCAATAATAACAAAGGCGTATGTTTATGACCAGTGACGAGCTGAATGATGGGACTTGCTGTCAAGCTGATGGATCTAATAATGTTTATGGATGAGTGAAAACACTCATGTTTTTAACATTACAGTGGTGTGAAGCAGGTCACGATTGCTAAAGAGACAGATATCACACGCGAGGTCCCGCAGATATAAAGAAATAAGGACATTTAATTCTACAGAACTAGGCTACACGCAAGTGCTGGATTACTCACACAGGTCAGTTTATTAGACTAATTAAACTTGTGAGGGAACGCAGCCCTGTTTCACTTGGTCTAACGTTACACTATCACACTAAACGGCATTAAAATGTGTGTTGAAAGTTCTAATGTTATTCTATGTTTTCGTTTTCTATACGAAACTAGCTGCTAACGTTAGATCAAGATTAGAAAAACTGACCATATTCTAACATGTCATCATGTTGAGCTAACGTTAACATTGATTTGTTTTATGTACATTTGCTCACCTGTCTAATAAAGCTAATAAAACCGAGGATAGCGCGGACATTGACAGGTGACATTTGTTGGCCGGGACTGCCACTTATTTAAAATTGGAATTTCTCTGAAATAAAAAATCTTTGGAGACTTTTGGGATATTGTAAGTACACAACTGCAGGAAATATATCACACTGTGCAAGTGATTTTTGGATATTTTATTACAAAATTCTTACATATTGGACCTTTGAGCTGCTTTTTTTCATTCAGTGAAAGTAGATGGGGACGGGGACAATCAGACCCGTCGCAAAGGGGGGACGCAAACTTAACGTATTCACGTATTCCGTAACATCTTTTATGTTAACATCATAACGTCTTTAAGGTACATATAAGGTAGTTTTCATAAGCACTTGCCTTCAAGGCAAATTTATTAAAACATAATTATCAGTAAATAAACTCCTGTAGTTTTTTTTAAAGCTAACTAACAAACGGATGCCTTTCCTGAGGTAAATGCAACATTAAGTGAAATTGTTCACAAGCTTCACGAGCAAGTTTTATTGACATCTTTCCACGGTTGAAAACACAGATTGATTGTTTGAACTGAACCTCCACGCTGGTGTTTGAACTGAGGCGCTATATGTGTCATCTGAGGCGCAGATATATGTATATATCTGTCACGTCACATTTAAGAGCGTCAAAATGCTATTTATTGTTTGAATTTCGTGATAAAGATGACACTTTGTTTAGTAACAAAGCACAGAGCTATTGGCGATTAATTGGTTTAGAGGTCCGCTACAAATAATGTTTTGTGTAGGGAAAAAAACACAGCAGATCTGGCAACCCTGGCTTGAACTACGGGTGATTCATAGGGTCAAATAGAGTCTGCTTTTATGTAGCTGTTTTTAGCTGTTAAAGGGATAGTTCACTTTGAAATAAATTTTTAAATTAATTAATAAATTTATTTCAAAGTGAACTATCCCTTTAATGCGTTATTGTCACATTAACTTGCCCTAACTAACTCAACACAAGAATTTTTTTTGCATTCGGTCATGTTTTTCTGCACCCTTTTGATTGACAGGATATAATCGGCCCTGATCATGGGCGGTTTTTAAACAAAAACATAATTGCTTTTTCGGCCGATACTGATGTGGCCGATACTGATTGTTGGCCGATACATCCGTGCATCTCTAGTTTTAATATAGAATTTGGGCTATTTCAGTTATATTAGACTAAATACGTGATGTTATTGTGTAACAACCCCCCCCCCCCCATTCTATATGTTCTGGCGACGGCCCTGGGGACAATCATGATCACCTTTCACTTTCATTGTTTGGGAAAAAAGCAGCTAGGACACCCTGTCAGATGAAAGTTAACCAAGTTTGGAATGATGATGAGTAAACTGTAGTTTGGATGTAATGATGCAACTTTGTATTGAACTATGCCTTTTAGCAGTACTTGGAAACTAGGTATTTGTGAAAATATCCTTTGTTCAATTTTTTATGATTAGCACAGTAAGAGAAGAGTGAAAGTAACTTCGTCTTTCCTTAAATTAGTTTTTTTTTTTCAGGATTATAAATTGAGTCCTCAGTTCCTGATATGTTCCCGGATATGACATGTATGTCCAGATTACTTGTTCAAATATATCAAGTTGTGAGTGTGTTACAGTCTTTTCTACAGCTTCAAAGTGGTGCTTAATACCCAGGTGCAACATATGTTTGTGTAACTGAGTGTGTTTTCAGGAAGGTCAGCGTTTGAAGGCTTGTTTGGGTTTGTTGAGACAAAGTTTGTTTATGTTTCCATTTGCTGAAACTCTGGCTAAGGCTGGCAGCATGTTGAGTGATCTGGAGGAGGCCACAGATAGAATGAAACCCCTGGAATTAAATTGAATTTATACTTGATACTCTAATTAAAACACTTAGTGTGTGTGTGTGTGTGTGTGTGTGTGTGTGTGTGTGTGTGTGTGTGTGTGTGTGTGTGTGTGTGTGTGTGTGTGCAGATATGATGTGACACTTATGGCTGTCCTCCCTCCCTTTGAGCGTAGTATAGATGACTCCCTCAGCTGCTAACAGGATCACATATCTAGTGTCATCAGTTCACTGGGGCTACAGTGACTGGTGCTTGAGAGTTTTGGCTATAGGGCAGGGCTGTCCAATCCTGCTTCAGGACTCAGAAGGGTCACTGTCCTGCAGAGTTCAGCTCCAACCCCAATGAACACCTGAACCAGCTAATCAAGGTCTTACAGACATACTAGAAACTTCCAGCGTGTGTTGAAGCAAGTTGGAGCTAAACTCTGCAGGACAGTGGCCCTCCAGGACCAAGTTTAGACACCCCTAGGCTAGGGCATTATGTTTAAGGGGTTAAGGGGCAGTGAACTTTACAAAGTGCCCTAATGTTGCCATTCTGATGCCTCTCTGGAGCTCATAAGGTTCCTAATTATGTCTGTATTTATTGTTCCATTAATGCAGACATATGGAATATTTTTTGTACTGATGTTCATGATACCATTATTCATAAGAATTGGCAGAAAAGATTTGATTATGATCAAGCTTCTCTTTTTAGAACTTCGTTCGCTACACTACAAGCCACTAAAGGAGTATACTAGTACTCTGAAGTTATCAAAATAGGCAAAACTTTTTAAAAACATTAAAATCAGATGATTTCATTTTAATTTATTGGTATTTAGCTGTATTTATCTGGCACAAAAACAATTATGTAGCATGATTGGAATTACAGGATTAAACTGAACACAAATTTCCTAAATTTGCTAAATTGTGTCCAAGTCAAAGATTGTGATATACAACAACGTTTCATTAAATATGTAACAGCAAAAAAAAAGTCAAATGCTTCACCAGGGTGAATTTTACTTTCTTGTAAATGAAACCAGTGAATCGTTTTAGTGAATCAGTTTGTTTGGATGGTAAATCAAAGCTAATTATTTTAGTTTCATGAAACAATATGTAAAAACAAGTCCTCTATTGTTCATTTGACATCCATCATGTGGTTTAAGTCCTCCCCAAACCCACATATAACTTTTGTTTTGAAGTCTAGATATAGTGGTGATGAAACTTTTTGAGAAAACTGTTATCCTGAGATGACCACAAACACGCTCAATAGGGCACTTTCAAATGTGTTTACTACGTACTTAAAATGCATACCTTCTTTTTGGATGGCACCAGATGTGTATGTGGGAAGTGTCCTTTGATGAAGTGTTTTGTCCTCCCTCCGTTTCATTAATGTTGTTTAAAGAACACTTGATAAATATTTTTGCCGAAAAAAGAAGCACTGCTCAGGGTTTTTCTCATACGTCGTTCAGATGAGACGTTAAACCGAGGTCCTGACTCTCTGTGGTCATAAAAAATCCCAGGATGTCTTTCGAAGAGTAGGGGTGTAACCCCGGCATCCTGGCCAAATTTGTCCATCATGGCCTCCTCCTAATAATCCCTATACTGATTGGCTTCATCACTGTCTCCTCTCCACCAGTAAGCTGGTGTGTGGTGGGCGTTCTGGCGCAATATGGCTGCCGTCGCATCATCCAGGTGGATGCTGCACACTGGTGGTGGTTGAGGAGATTCCCCCCCTTTACATGTAAAGCGTTTGAGGTCCCAGAAAAAGTGCTATATAAATGTAACGAATTATTTTTATACTAGGAAATCCTGGAAAATGAAACTAATTCATGAGTAAACTGGAGAAAATAACACAAGGAAGTACAAAAATGCATATGGCAGGACATAATGTTTCTTTGGAAGAACCTGCATGCCCAAACATCTTTAGGCATGCAGAAGATTGAGGAAATATTCTGATACTAATGTAAACAAGAAGTCACGTATGTGCCATCTGTCTGTGTCTAAAAACGTTAACCTATTTGGTGTTTAGCGTGTGAGATTCTGTGATACATCACTGCATCCCATAAGTCCATGTGTCTGGGATGTTGCCCAAAAAACTACAGACAGAAATAAAACAGAACAGAACCTAAGAATGCTTCGTCTTGACACTGATTTATTAAGCACTGATCAGACTAAACAATCTCTTACAGACAGCAGCAGACGTCAGTATGTAAACTCAAGGTGGTTTTAAAACTATTGTATTGGGGTTACAATTACTATTGTAAATGCCCTCCGAAGCGCTTTTAAAAATCAGATCACTCAAACCACTTCATGATGTTTGAGACGCATTCCAAGGTGTTTATGCATCTGGTTGTTGAAGAAAAATACATTTTGTTCTCCTCCCAAAATATAAAAAAAAGAAATGTGTGAAACTGAAAGCATGTTAGAGGCTATATTACATATGAATCATCGTACAATCTAAAAGCAGTGAGACTAAATAATGTTGCCAGTGCTGATGTCACACTCTCTCCTATTGCTGTCTTTGATCTTGGAATTAGCTGATGATGAATAAAAGGAAGTTCATATCTGTTGCTTTCGTTGACGTAAACTAAAAAATGGAAGATCTGATTTATATCTGTTTTGTGGAGACACATTTATGTGGCCAAGAGTAAATGGAACCATTTTATGAAATCAGATAGCTATCCCATCAGTATAAACATATAAAGTGACCAGGTGTAAACAAGCCCTATGATATACACATTGAAGTTTTATGTTTTTCATTCTGAGCAGACTCTTTCTGACCAAAGAGGTAAAACAACTGATGTAGACCAATAGACCAAATCACTCAATAAACCACTGATATTTGAACTCAGACTAAATTCCCACGGAGGTGTGCCTCTTTCCTAGCCTGGCTCCGCCCTCCTACGCACTTCCGCTCAGTTTCATTTTCCTTCAGTACTACGTCTGGGATTGTGCTGTAGACTTTGGTTTCCAGAAATCAATTTTTTGTAGGACCAATCAGCGAACAGAGGGAGTGGCTGAGAACGATGACGTTGATGTTGACTCGTGCGTTATTTTGAGTTGTAGTTCAAAATAAGAAAGATGCGAGCGAAGCCATTCGGTCTGTTGTGGCAACGCTGCCGAATATCAAGAAGTTAAAGCCGGAGCAAGAACAATCTTTGCTTTGTTTTGTGTTTATGGCCATCCTCCCACGGGGTTCAGGAAAAGACATACGTCACGACCAAACGTTAGCGAATTGGTTATGGCAGATAGAGTGACTCTGGGCAGATCCAATAGTTTTAGACTTCAATAGAATACCCGCCTACAAGGAAGTTAACGCTTGTCAATGGAGCGGTGCCAGACTCTCTGTACAAATTAAATGTACGAGAGTCTGGTAGAACCAGGCTACCTCTTTCCTTCTCTTGCACTAATTCTTTACTGTAAATGGTGTCTGTTCTGAGTCATTAGGAGATGTTGTTGTATTTTGTAAGGCTTGATTCACCTGTGCTTCGGCTCTCGGTTCTGACATCATCAGAGCAGCCTGACATGTGATAGAAAGACTGCTTGACAACTATTCTGATGTTTACCCTGTAAGAAAAGTCAAGTGTTGCCCCGCAACAAGATAAACATGTTTGTGTTTTTGTCAATGATTAATTTGAAGAGTGTAGTTGGTTTTGATGCCAGTGATGAATTTATATTCTAATGTCTATTCTCATTTCTCTGTTGTCTTATGCCAGTCTCTAGAGCAGGACCAGATGTCCCTACAGAGGATGAAGAAAATTGTGAAGGCCATCCACAACTCTGGACTCAGTGAGTGCAGTCTTATATTCTTGGCGTTTCTTTGTTTAATTGTTTTGTCTAGTACAGTGGTTCTTAACCCTTTTGACTCCAATGCCCCCATTGTCCACAACAATATGTGAAGGCCCAAAACTCCTAGTTTATGTCAATTGAATTGAGGATTCCAGAAGTTTTAAGAGCTGAATGTTCTTCAAGGATCCCATTCTTTTATTAGCCAATGAATTTATTTTATTGTTTATATAATATACTGGATAAAGATTAAGGATAATGATTTTTTAGAATTTTTTTTTGTTTACACACAATTTCTACCTGATTGTAGATTTTATTAATTCATATGACTTTTCAGGTCAATATAAATAGGTCTAGAAATCACACTTAAAATTTTAAAATCATTTTAATGCTTATTTTGTCTTATTTTAGTCATCTTGAGAACCCTTTCGAAGTTAGAGAAACTAGAGAACCACTGGTCTAGCACATAAGCAAAAATATGTATTTTTAGTATCTTAAGGAAGTCTGGTTCACTATCACTCAGTATTTAAGCCTCCCAGACTGTACATCACCGTCAGCTCATGATGGCATAAACATGCGTAATTAAATTACGTCAGATGTTGAAGTATGTTTAAAAGCTGGCAAAGTTCGTAAAAAAAAAAAAAAATTAAATCCATTCCCCTAAAAAATACAATGAAGTCATTCTTTTCTCTCACTCACTCGCTCTCTCTCTCACACTCTCACTCTCTCTCTCTCTCTCTCTCTCTCTCTCTCACTCATCACTCACTCACTCACTCACTCACTCACTCACTCACTCACTCACTCACTCACTCACTCACTCACTCACTCACACACACTCACACACACACACACACACACACACACACACACACACACACACACACACACACACACACACACACACACACACACACACACACACACACACACACACACACACACACACACACACACACACACACACACACACACACACACACACACACACACACACATGTTTGTTTTTGTGACTTATGAGGACATTCCATAGGCGTAATGGTTTTTATACCGTACAAACTATATATTCTATCCCCCTACACTGCCCCTGTCCCTAAACCTACCCTTACAGGAGACATGTTGGATTTTAACATTTTAAAAAAAACATTGTTTTTTATGTTTTTTAAGCTGTTTGAAATATGAGGACGCATGCAATGTCCTCATATTTCACATGTAAGTTGTAATACCAGTGTAATACCCATGTCATTATACACATTTGTGTCCTCATATATCACAAAAACAAGCACACACACACCACACACACACACACACACACACACACACACACACACACACACACACACACACACACACACACACACACACACACACACACACACACACTGTACAAATGTTTTTATACTGTACAAACTGTATATTCTATATATTCTATCTTACACTGCCCCTATCCCTAAACCTACCCATCACAGGAGACATGCTGCATTTTAAAATGTTTAATAAAACATTGTTTTTTTATGTTTTTTAAGCCATTTGATTTATGAGGACTTTTGAAGTGTCCTCATAAACCACCCATAAGTTGTAATACCAGTGTAATACACATGTATATACAAATTTGTGTCCTCATAAATCACATAAACCAACCCCCCCCACACACACACACACACTCTCTGTCACACAAAAATGAAAGATGAAAGTAGTTGGGGCCCAGACTTGCATTGATTTCAAAACTACTAATCTCTAGAAAAAGAGCAGATTTCCTGTTTTTTACACCGAGTCAGGGTCAAGCCATTGAAACTTGCTTCACTGTTTTTATTTAACCTTAGAGTAATGACCCTACGCTGTGTTAAACATACAGTTTCGGTGCCTTATTCTGTCCATCCTGCAGCATGACGCATGTGGCTACTGGTTACACCTCTATAAGCAGTTTGGCTGCATGTATGCTGAAACTATATCAAATGATTTGACCAGTGTCTTTACCATACACTGAAATAACAGGGGCATATCTGTGTTTAAATCTGCTCCTTCTCTCTTGAAATAAGAAATTGCTCCACAAACCTGGCCAATATGCAATTTATAATGTTGTGCGGTGATTAAAAAAAGACCTGACTGGAATGATCATGGTTTCTGGGAAGCATGTCTCAGATCTGCCTGCTTCTTATTTCTGAGGGTGCGTGCCCCATTTCTCAATTCTGTGAGTCACAGTTCAGTTAAACGCAAAGGAGAGACCCCACATGTTTTATCCCCCCCTCATGGTCTCTTTCACTCTCTCTCTCTCTTTCTTTTAACTGAAGTCAGATGTTTCATTCCGGTAACATTACCATTGAGGGGCCTCAATTTCCTGCCCCTGTGTTTTTGTGGTGTAACTAAACTTACTAGTTTTGGAGTGAGTCCTAACCTGAACCTGATGATTCACCCCATCCCTCTCGTTGTGCCTGGATATAGTTGTTTGTGTGTGAGAAGTTGTGAATGCTGTTTTCATAACCAATGCTGGTTTCAGTGATTCAGAGAGTTAATGCATTAATGCATCAAGCAGGTTTTACTCTTTACTCGTCCTGGTTAGAAACCAGTGTTTGAGTCCAGAATCTGTGGAGATTTTTTGGATTTTTCTGTTTTATTAGTGATGTTACTAAGGTCACTGTTATTATAATTTATATTTGGGGATAGAGATTTTATTAAACCTGTTAAACAAAGATTGAATTTGAATTTCCTTGTTATTATACATTTTTAATGTAGTGATACAATTTTCCTATTTGTCTTTTTGATTTAGTTAAGGTTTCACTCTCTCATTGTTTCAAAAAAAAATTTTTCAAGGAACCGTTTTTTTTCTCTCTTTAGGTTTAGTATTTTAGAGTTGCCGACAATTATTGCACTAAATAGTATAATTTAAAATGTTTAATGGCGTAAAATTTCTCAGCATTGTGGTGTTACTGCGTGCAATTTTCATGTTTAATTCAGGTGTGTTGTAAATGTTTTGATTTTATAATATAACATGTATCCAAAACTAAATTTAATTTGTAGCCATTTGTATTTATTTTAGTTCATTTTGGAGTTCATTTTTTGTTTTGTTTTTCTAAGTTATGCATTTTCTCCAGAAAATCCCCCAAACTGAGTGATTTTTATGAATGATTTCACTGCAGGAATGACAGGAGACTCTCTGCAGGTAATTTAGAGAGCTTTATATTTAGTCTATATGTGCATCTGTCTGTAACCTTACAGTGTCACAGTTTAAAACAGAGCCGTTGGCCGTGGACTAAATGTTGATAAAACGCGCTCACACTAACACAGATGTGGCAGGCACTTTAAAGTGTTGATCTAAGGGTCAATTTTCTAAAACCCTACCGTTTCTGGAACAGATCAGGGTCTTATACAAGAAATGAATTAACAATACAAATTAAAATTGTGTGTCTGAAAGTGCTCACAGATGCCTGTTTGGATCAGGGAAGGTATGTTCTCTGAGTGTTGGCAGCTGCGAGTAAAGTGCAGTATTGTTGAGCCAGACTGATTCACTGGAAAAACACTGTTGATTAAAGTGCACAGAAGAGGAAGTGTCAGCTAGACATTCGATTAACTAACTACAGAAAAAAAATCCCCTTGGTTTTTGTCATTTTTCGGAAAGTGCTGCTAAATTCATCCGGTTGTTTTTCTCCTGTCTAGTCTTGAAAAACATTTTATTTCAACCAAAACCAGATAATGCAAGTGTATTTATTGAGGAAACTGTTAAATTCACAGACTATTTATAGAGCCGATTTGTCCTGTTTGTTTTTTGTGGTGTCCTTTGTACAGTAGAAAGGAAATTATTCCGATGAAATAGGATCAGGATCCTGCATCGAACCATCGTGTCTGGAGCATGTGCACTTACTGCAAAGGCATTGCTCAAACCTCTCCTGTAGGATTTAAATGAAGTAAAAAAAACAAAATTCTACAGAAACAATGTGATGTACACACAAGTAGGACGTTTTTCTGGATCAACGTCCTTTGTTGTCCCTAGAACAACTTTCCTATGTCAACCAATCAAAGCCCAAACCAACCCCTAGTATGCAAGGGTAAAATGTGTAGCTAAAATGTCATGTTTAGCTATAGCACAGTATGCTAATTTCAGGGACGTTCCCTTGGAAAGCACAGCATGTGTTCCCACAAATACTTGTGATCATCATAAGTGAAGATGGTTTGGCTTTGCTTTGGCTCTTATCTAAGTGTACCTGTTTATTTTATAGCAGTAGAGCTGAGAGCTCCTTGATCTGTAGTGCAGTCGGAGCCTGTGGCGTTTTTGGTATTCTTCCCAGGAGCTCACTGTGCTTCAGCTGGTATCATTTTCACTGCTCTGTATCTCAAAATCCTGTTTTCCTCTATTCATTTGATCATGCGGTGAGGTTTGTAAGGTCACACTGGTTCAGAACATTGATAAAGGTTAAAAATTCACTACGAAAAATTACGGAGTTGTAGCATCAAAAGTGTTTGTGCTTGCATTCAATTGATCAGAAGTGAGAGTGACAAAGTACAGTTATACTTTAAAGTATTCAATTTCAGAATATTACTGGTTTTACTGTATTTTTGTTCAAATAAATGCAGCCTTAGTGAGAATTAGAGACTTTCTAAAACATTAAAAAACACAAAAACACTCAAATTTTGAATGGTAGTCGTGTCCACCAGTCAATTCCTGATGGATAAAATCAAGTCCCACCCTACATTTGTTTTTTTATTCAATATCCTGTTTCACATGGTATTGACAAATTACGGAAAAGAAGTGGGCTGCAAATGCAGTTTCGTATTGACTTCTAATGTATCTATCCTGTTATCTGTAGAAAGGTCAGTGACAGTGACATGATTGCCTTGATGCTGATTGTGTGATGTTGTGTTCCCAGATCATGTGGAGAATAAGGAGCAGTACATAGAGGTACTGGAGAATCTAGGGAACAGTCACCTGACACAGGATAATAATGAGATCTCCACTGGCTTCCTGAACCTGGCTGTGTTCACACGAGAGATCACTGCACTCTTCAAGAACCTGGTGAGCTGGATGCCATCTTGAGTTAAAACTACAAAAACACAATAAAAGGGACATAATACTAAATAGTTTTTGGTACCAATTTTCTTAAAGGCCACTACAGCAGATACTGAAATCCCTTTTAGTTTATTGCTTGTAATGTTTATTTGTTACCCGTTATTATTTGCTTCAATGCTTGTATGTTTTGAAGCAATATTTACTGTAGTTAGTTAATAATTCTTAACATGCAATTTTCTTTGATTTATTACTAGTAATTTGGAATTATTTTAAAAAGTATTTCTACTAGTAATTTCATAAAAATGCAGAAATACAAAAACTCGAAACAATACGAAATAAATGTAGATCAAGAAATGTTTTAAAACTGATTCTCAGAAATCGGAATTGTGAGGTGCCTAAAATTTCCACACTCAAACATCACCCATCCTGCTCTCTAAATATCAATATTGGTCATTGAAAACCACATTGGTCATTGACAACCACATTGGTTGACCACAAATTTAGAAAAAAACATCTTCTAGTTGGAGCATAAAGTTCAGTGAAGCGTAGATGGGTAATCGCCTGTATAATTCAAGGCTAACATGAAGAGTTTCCACCTTATTTGAAAGGAAAATATTCAAGTACTGTCTGACTTGCCAGTATTAATATTCAAAAAGCACCTTGTGTGTGTCTGTGCGGCTTGTCATCTAGATATATTTCTGAATAAGAAACAGACTTCCAGCTGTAGAAAGTACACAGGGGACTGGGAGAGGTAGTTTTTTGTTCGTGTGTGTGTGTGTGTGTGTGCGCATGTGTGTGTGTGTCTGTGTGTGTGTCAGCAGGGGTTCAACAGCTGCAGGCAAGGGCCTCTTAAACCACAGAGCCCGGAACCCTCCCACTGATAATTTCCATGGAGATGGTAATTTATACCAGACCTGAGAGCATGAGTGGACAGCGTCTGACCACTGAGCTGTCAATCAAACGATCACCAGAGACGGGAACCTTAGTTTAAAAAATACAACAGAAACTCTGCTAAGAAAATAAACTCCATTTGATTTAGGACCCTTGTGTGGGGGCCATAACTTTCCCTCAGTCAAGCCCATTTTTCATATTCATGAAGATTTATATGTATAACATCCATTTGCAAGGTTATAAATCCATATCCAGCACATTATGAGGTGACTTTTTTATTCACATTCATGTATGTAGAATATTATGTCTTTAATCTTTAATGTTGAGTGTAAAAGTGTGTGGCCGATATGATGCACAATCCTGGTAGATTACTTGGAAATTGTAGTCCGTTACTGATTACAAATTACATGACGAAAATTTAGTTGGTAACGTAATGTAAATTGCTAATTTTAGGTAATCTATTCTGTACTGTTTTATTACTTTGTTTACTTTTGACCTTACTCATTTATCACTTATATTTGAATGGGATTATTGTGTACCATATTGTATAAAACATAAAATTGAAAAAAACTATAACTAAAAAACATGAAATGCATTAAGCATTACTTTATGCCAGGGTTTCCCAAACTGGGGTCAATGAAAGAACTGCTGGGGGATTTTGAGTTGATGAAAAGCTAATGATTAGTTCAATCATAAAAATGTCAAATTAAAATGAATAATTTATTTTTGTAAAGGAAGATTTAAGAGTAAAAAGAATTATAAAGGAGAATCAATAAATTATGAATATACCATTGTGTAAATATGTAATAATGTAATCCTTAAAGTAACTGTAATCTGACTATGAGCATTTACAAACATAATGTAATCTAATTACAAGTACTAAATTGAGAATCTGATTACATAATCCAGATTATATGTAACCAGTTACTACCCAGTGTGTGTGTGCGTGTGTGTGTGTGTGAAAATAATATATATATATATATGCAGTATATAGAAAGGTCAGTCTGTGGCTATCGCATCTCTCTGTGTGGTTTGAAAATCTATTATTGTCCCTTTATTGATCTTTGAAAGTACATGTGCAAAATGTTTCATATGTCCAAAAAGGCTGTCCTTGGTTTGAAATGAATCGGTCTGATTTTTCTCTCGTCCTGGTGTGGGTTTTCTCACACATTCTTTCCTAAGGAAGATTTATACTTGCTCAGCACTTTAATGTGGTTGGCCAAGGAGAAATCCCAAAAAGAGTTTTAACTTTTGCATTTTTTGGTTTGTGAGCATTTGTACCTCCTCACTGGACTTTATAGGGAGGGTTATGACTTGCCAGGTAACATTTGAGCACTTACTATTGAGAAGGGAGTCAGAGTTTACATTAACATTTGAACTACATTCTGATTGAATTTCAAATGTTGTTGCAAGTTTCTTTTTGGTTTGCTGTCTCTGTTCCATTATTTCTGCAAACCTGATTGCTCTCGAGTTTGTGACTGCCTGATTTTATGTGTTCTTTCTGTGTGTTCTGTAGGTGCAAAACCTGAACAACATAATTTCCTTCCCTCTGGAGAATGTGTTGAAGACAGAGCTGAGAGACAGCAGGCTGGTGAGTGAAACAGACACCTGCGTCACACAGTGTCATCATACTGGACTAAATGTGTCAAAAACATCACCTTATACCCCAGCTTAGTATAATTGAAATCAATTAAAACCACTGATAAAGATCAGGAAGATAGATTTATTCCTTTGAAGAGACCACAATAATGTGTTATGTTGTTTTGTTCTTTGGATAAGTGTTGTAGCTATCTTTGGCATGTGGCTTGTTTGGGGTATTGTGTTTTCTAATGTCAGATACGCAATAGCTGCACCACACCTTTCTTTATGCGTTTAACCTGTATGATGAGTGGAGATGTACCGCAGGCCTCTGAGATCAAGTTTTGATACACACCCTCATATTATTGCTTTCACAATATTAATTTTCCACAATGAGGTGGAGTGGCCTTTGCTATTGCATGAAGTTTTTAGGGCGACACAAAGTAAACATTATCATATGTGTGTGATTATATATCCAAAAGCACTGGGTGTTTGTGTGTGGTTGATATATATATTAACATTGCCTTCCACTTTATCTTTTTTCTCTTTCAGGAGCTGAAAAAACAGATGGAGAAAAGCTGGAAGGATTATGATGCTAAAATGTGAGTTTCAGAGTCAGATTTTTCTCCTGGTACACAACTTCCTATAACATTTAGTACAAGACCACCACTTGGTTTTGTTTGAAAGACAAGTGCTAAACTTGAGTTTCTTTACATTGTTTTCCGTTTTTCCTTATTCATTTTGGCTTCTTAGGGGGAAGATTGAGAGAGAGAAGAGGGAGAAACAGAAACAGTATGCACTGATCCGGTTGGAATCGACAGACACCGTGGAGGACATGGAAAGAGAAAGAAGGAACTTCCAGCTACAGATGTGTGAGGTATATGAGGCTGTAGGAGGGCGGCCAGTTAACAGACTATGAAACGTGTGCTAAAATGAACCTGACCAAGACCACATTGTATGGGAGAATAAGTGCGGTTAGTGCAGCTGTATGAGTGTGTCTTAGCAGGTCATTCCTGGGTTACCTCAGCTTGTTAACCTCTCTGTTGTGTTAAACGCATTCTTTGCAAATTTTGTAAGTGTGTGGCTGTGTCTGAAGTCACCTAAAACCAAGAAGCTTTGGGGTGTTTTTTTGAGAGGCAGTCCTGTTTGAGACCACAATGTGTTCATGTGTGTGTATCTGTGGTTATTGATGACCTCACTCCACATGTCTCGGTGGCAACATGTCCTAGTTCCATATACTGTGTGCGTGGCAGTTAGCGCAAAATTTGGGCTGTGGTAATAGAAAGAATAAGGAAAGGATTGAAGTGGAGGAATAATAAAAGAGAGGGGGATTTTCAGTGTCCTGCAGCGCTCCCTTTCCCAGCCGCAGAGCTCCAGATGTCTCCACTTTGCTCTCATTTTATAATGGAAACATGCGTTATTTCTTCCAAAACTGACTGACCATGTGACCGTCATGAAACCAGCTCTACATGCTCTAAAACATGCTCCATAACCAGTGCAAAATATCAAATATGTTTAAAAATCTCTGACTGGATTGAATCATAGTTTGAAGCTAAAAAGTGTTTTATACACTGCGCAATTTTCTGTTAAATTTGTCAACTCTAACTGAGTCACAACTTTGGGACACAAGAGTGGGACTAACCTTTGACCGCTGACAAATTGCTACCTTTTTTTCTCTCTTTCTCTGTTTGACAGTATTTACTGAAGATTCAGGAGCTGAAAGTTCGTCAGGGTCCAGATCTTCTGCAGAGCCTGATCAAGTACTTTCAAGCCCAAATTAAGTATGTCTGAAACTAATTCACATCCTACAGACGCACCAGCTTCCTTTTCAGATGCAAATTTAACCTAAATGACTTTTTACACTACGCTTAACCATGTCTTAAGGCCTCTTGTAATACTGGGTTCAGTATATGAATCAAAGACTAATATAAATAACTGTACTGTGAAGATTTAATCCTGCTCTTCACTCAACAGTACTCTGTAAGGATTGAATTGCTGTGGCTTTGTGGGGTGTGTATTGATGTCATGACATTTGAGATTGCTAAACACTGCTATTGTGTGTTCTCAGTTTTTTCCAGGATGGACTGAAGGCTGCAGAGAATCTTGGTCCATTTGTGGAGAAGTTAGCAGCCTCTGTACATACGGTAATAGACTTGTCAAACTCATTATCTGACAGATTCAGATTCCCACACCTAAAATATTTACAATGTGTGTTTCAGGAATATCTCAATGTATTTTAAAATGTTAGTACATTTAATAGATTTTGACTTTGTATCATGTAGAGCAGCTCTGACTAGGCTGTTTGTTTTGTTTTCCTCTTAGATTTAGAGAGGCGATGAGTAGATATAATGGCTTATCTTGTTTGTTTTTTCAGATGATGCAAAAAGCCAGATCATTTGTTCAGACACATACACACCTCATGTTTTAAAACAGATCTCTCTTCTCATGTTAGTCATGACCCACTTTAGTCATAGCATAAAATAAGAATCTTTAAATTCCGTTCGAGGAAGATTATCACTTTATCATTTGATTTCAAATTTGATCTCTAGTCTGGCATATACAGTGAGTTTGAAAGTTTCTTTGTTGCGTTTAATGTCTTTCAACTTAATATCAACTTTTCTTTGTTAGTGCAAACACATTAGCTTTGTTAAAAAAATCTAGTGAGCAGCCCATCTCAACAATATTTTAATACATCATAGACTTTCAAAAAGTAAGCAAAATGTTTTCTTCTTTAAAAACTGTCATTGCGATGTAACTTCTGCAGAGAAAGCAATCCCAAAATGCATTTCGATGAGTACTGAAAAATTTTGATAAAAACATTAAAAGTTGATTATTTTCTCTTTACATTATGTGTGCTATGTATTTTTATGAGTTACACTTTATTTTAAGGTTACATTGTACTTACTCAAGTTAGGGTTTGGTTTAGGGTTTATTTACTGTTATTACTATAGTAAGTACATGTACTAACTTGTAACTAAAATTAAAGTGTTACCTTTTTATGCTAATTAGACTATAGCACTAACTTAGGAAGCTGTTGTTTTCATGAGTCACTTTGCACTACACAGAAGTATGACACTAAGAGTTCTGAAAAGTGCGGTTTTATGACAGTTCGGATAGGCCCTTAGAAACCAGCTGCCTATGCAGGCAGTAGATGGCAAGGAAAGTCACAAAGTTTTGAAGACCAGCTATTATATTAATTGCATCCAGACTCTTTAGATTTGTCTCATTTCAATCTCCTAAAGAATAAACCAAAATCTGTTTTAAAACAAACATTATATTCAGTATTTATCAGTTGATGTTTCCCAGCTGCATCATGGACCCTGTTCTGCAAGTCTTGTCTGGTCATGGTTGTAAAGAGATATGAGCCGGTCTAGAGTGAATATCACGCAACAATAACTGTTCAGTAAATTATATTTCCTGTTTTAAAGTTTGTCGTTTTGTTGTTACTATGAGGAGAAGGCAGGATGGGGCATGTGGAAATGATGTTAAGATGATCGTGTTTTATAACAGATCTGCTTTGGGTAACTTTTCTTAAGTGACATTTCCCCCGTTTCAACTTGTCCTCCTTTGACCATAACAAATCAGCATTAAGCACATGAAAGGAAGTGAAACTCAAAAATGAAACAACCACAAGCCAGCTTTCCGAGAGGAATTATTTCCTTTAAAAAAGTGTTTAATGGAAATTGGTTGAAGAAATTGATGGACTTTTGTTCCGGGGGCCAAAGCCATCATTTTTATACTTCAGGCGCTTGTCTGAAGTATAAAATCATTGGTTACCCGTAAGCCAATCACATAACGTTTGGTTATGCGCCAGCTCAGCCGCATCGAACTGTCAAGTCAAGTCAAGTCACCTTTATTTATATAGCGCTTTTTACAATACAAATTGTTTCAAAGCAGCTTTACAGAGATAACAGGAAAATAAACACATATGATGCGAAAACGAAACCATCGAGCGAAATACCGAAGTGTACATGGCTGTGAACGTGATTATGTTAAAGGATACTCCACTTTTTTGAAATAGCTCATTTTACAACTCCCCATGGTTAAACAGTTGAGTTTTCGAATCCATTCAGCGATTTTCTGATATTTAGAAGAATATCATAAGCAGACAGTTTATGGTCTCATTGACTCCATAGTAATTTTTTTCCTACTATGGAAGGCAATGAGACCAGATACTGTCTGGTTACTGATATTCTTCTAAATATCAGAAAATCCGCTGAATGGATTCGAAAACGGTAAAACTCAACTGTTTAACTCTGGGGGAGTTGTAAAATGAGCCTATTTCCAAAAAAAGTGGAGTATCCCTTTAAGTAAATCTAATGTTACACATCCACGCTACAATCAGGGCCTCTAAACTAATATTTGACAGTAGAGAGAAACAAGAAAATATTTGCAGCCAACTGTCAAAGTTAGGATTAGTTCATCTCGAGTCTGTCGGAAATGCTGAAACTTAATTGCAAGATTACAGCACGGCATGGCAATATTTAAGAACTGAGCTTAAGAGACACTGACCTGTCAAAAGGCTCCTCAGTTTCTCGCTGATGATTGGTAATAGTTGATAAATTAAACTTTTCCCAAAGGGAGTAGGGCCACAACATCACCTCCATTCAAAATGTTTAATACACACTCTTCTTGTTCGGGCTTCAGTTTGCAAATGGCGGGAATTTTCTCCACAAGAAGAGCGAATTGCATCCCTAGCCGCGGTTGTTTTCGATTTCCCTAACCTAAAATACAATCTTAAACTCGGCGCTTAGCGTCTACGTCACGGCTCTCACCTCGCCCTCTGTTCGTTGATTGGCCGGCTGTTTTCAGGCCGGAGGAAAACTGAGAGATAGGTCGCTATCTCACTGAGTACAGAAGCGAAATGAAATTGAGCGGAAGTATGAAGCCTGATGTAGTCAGGCTAGTTTGGTCCTGGACTTCATTAAAAAATGGAGGGATGTATGCCAGTGTAAGCCTGTAGTCTTTGTCATCTATAACTTCCCCGTTATCAAATGTGTTTTTGTTTATGTGCATAACTTTTCTTTACCAATACCAAGTCTGGTTACATTGCATTACACAAAAGCAAGCCCCATGTCACTTTTCTGTAATTGGTTCACAGGTTCGTCATGAGCAGGATGAAGAAGTAAAGCAGCTCTCTCAATTGCGCGACTCACTTAGAACACAACTACAGGTGGACGGCAAAGAGGTAACTTCCAAAATAGACTCCCTGAATTCACCACTTCTTGTTTGAGAGACTATATTTCAGCAAGTTCAGAGATGATGATAATTATGTTGTTCTGTGTCATTACAGGATTTTCTAAATAGGAAGAACTCTGGCCATGGATATAGCATCCACCAGCCTCAAGGCAATAAGAAATATGGCACAGAAAAATCTGGATTTCTTCTTAAGAAGAGCGATGGGTGAGTTAAACGTTACTGTCTACTTGCAAAGTTAAGAAGGCCACAAACCCTCCCCAAAAACAACAACAGTCGGAACTATTTATTTTTATTACCTGAACTTATTCAAGGTTTTCCAGACATGATGCAGTATTCAGCTCCTGTTTGCATTTAGTCACATGGGGTTGAGTTTATGTTCCTCAGGAAACAGTCTCCACACAGCTTTCAGTGTGTGTAATGATATATATATGCCCCTATTTTTAAGCTGAGAGCTAAATAAATGAAGGAATGACTTATAATATCCTGAGAGAGTCATGGAGCACAGATAGTTAGTAGCATAAAGCATCAGTTTGAGCTTTTTGACTTCAGGCCCACAGCTGTGTGTGTGTTTGTCTCAGTGTTCCTCTCACACAGATGTTGTCTATTAAATGTGGTTTAGTTTCTTGCTGCTCTACAGTCTTTCTTACACTCTTTTAAAACTACAGCTCACAACAAGCACATGCCCACATCCACCCAGAATACTTAGGTTTTGATCAGTGTGAGAATAAACATCATCACCATTTTTGTTGTTATTTAATTATTGATTGTAACTTTACTAGTGGGCTGCTGAGCCAATAGAATTAATTTACTACTAGTTATTTCTGCTTTCATGATTTTTATGGTAATCTACCCTATACATTTTCTTTGATCCCAAAGACCCTCAAATTAGATGATTTTGTCTGTGTGAGGAAAAAAATAGTTAAAGGCAATCTGCATTTATTTTGGTATAAAATATTGAAAATTCACATTAATACATTTTCTTTTAACCCCAATCAACCAATTTTTAATGTTTCTTTGTAATAAACCTTTGGTATGAAGGTAATATTGATGAATGTTAAATGTGGATTGTTGGAGGTTTTCATGATCGTTGTGTTTCAGGATCAGAAAGGTTTGGCAGAAGAGGAAGTGTGGGGTTAAATATGGCTGCCTCACCATTTCTCACAGCACGGTGAGATTTAAGAGAGACAAACACACAGCTCAACACCTTCCAGTTATACATACTACTTTTTATAATATATCAGTCTTTGAATCTGATTGGCTGCTGGGCATTACAAAGTACTCTAGATTAACTTTTTGTTTACAAACCTTCTCTATAAAATCCTATGGCTACAGTACTCTTGCTTGTGTGATTATTGTTTAATTAGCACAAATAGTACACCAACATTAGTTATAAAACACTCTCTGTTACGGGAGTCTCTAGACTAGAGCGATGTTTTGAGATTCAGGACATGCAATCAAATTTTCCCATGTGGCATGAGAGAGAGTCATCGCTCATGTATTAAGGATTTCCTTTCAGAACCACAAACTACAGGCCAAAACACATAAAGGAGTTTCATCTGGAATCATCCACATTGTCAAAAACCTTTTGTTTGTGTGTGTGTGTGCTTCCAGCTTCAGAGATTTAGCAACCATAAACTTTGTAAGCTTTTACTCACATCTCTAGTATTAATCCTGCACACACCATAATAGCAAGTGAGATTTGTTTGCATTTGATTTGGTGAGTGACCACATACAGTATGCACTATGTAGTGAGAATGCATTTCAAGCATGTATATAATCTTCCTTCTTTCTCAGATCAATAGACCACCCGCAAAGCTCAACCTCCTGACATGTCAGGTGCGACCCAACCCTGAGGAAAAAAGAATGTTTGATTTAGTTACACGTAAGTTGATCTGATCTCTGACCTTTGACCCTTTTCCTCTCACCTGTAGTATGGTAAGGACTGTGAAACTATGGAATGGATAACTAGCTTACTATTTAATAAATAGTGTGCAGTATACAGTGTATACACTAAAAATAGTAAATGAAGTAGTATGGCATTGTTCCATGATACACTTTAAGCAGTAGTATGCTACTTTGCTCTCACACAACTTTATCGGATACACTAGTAAATAAAAATTAGAATTTTTATTTAAATTTAAGTGATTATAAAATTACTTATTTTGTAAAATTCTGAGTGTCTATTTACACTAAGTGCCAGTGTTGGGGGTAGCATTACAAGTAATCCTGAGTTGCATAATCGGATTACTTTTTCAAGTAACTAGTAAAGTAACGCATTATTTTTAGATTTACAACAAAATATCTGAGTTTTTTCAACAAGTAACACAAGTTACTTTGTTTTCTTATTTATTGACTGTCATCTCTCCTGTCCCAATGCTGAGAGAAATCGGACGTGAGGTGAAGAGGCGTTGTGTGCGCTGTGTGAACATGATGGTTATTGTTCTCTAGACTAAATGTGAGCATGCGTTTAGTTTACTCATCTCACTTGCACTAAAACCGATTCAGTATTCTTCTAAATTAGTAAAAACAGTAAAATACAAACTCAGAATATTTAGCAAACCTGCAATAATTAAATGTTACATATACTTTTTGTATTTAATCTCACTTTATTAACCATTGTTTTTGCTGTTTATTCACTTCACTGGAAAGCACATTGAATTGTGGGATGTGCAGTGTTTTATACTGCACATTTTGATAAATGTGAAATGTTTGCTTAATATGTACAGTATTTACACACTATATACTGTAGGAATAATACGAATAGTATGCTGTTCTGAAGATATCCAAGGATGTGATGTGAAATATAGTACGTTAAACCAGATGAGGCTTTTCATGCATGTAGGTGTTCAGAAGTATGTAAATAAAGTTTTGAGAAGTAGGTGTGTAGGTGTGTGTAGATCATGAAAAGCAGGTGTATTGAGTGGCTAGTCCTGACCGTTTTTTTTCTCTGTTTATTTCCTGTAGATAAGAATGTTTTTCCATGTTTTCCTTACTGCGTCAGAGGCCCACCTAATGCATAAACTCTATTTATCTCTTTTTTTCTCTCTCTCTCTCGTTTTTCTTAGACAATCGTACATACCATTTCCAGGCTGAAGACGAGCAAGAATGCATGATGTAAGTGCAGACACACACATACACGTACTAATGCACAGAGAAATCTCTACCGCAATCTGCAGAGCAGCATGTATAGACACGCTGGATCAAAACCTGCTCCTTTAGACAAGAGACAGAATAAAAAAGGAAAGAGAAAGATAAAGACAATGAAATGTTAAAGACACAACGGATGTTTCTGAAAGGTCACTATTTGTTAGGCAGACTATATTTTTTGTAACCTCTCTATCAGTCTTCCTGATTATCACTGTAAAGTTGCTTTGAAATAAGCTGTATTGTATAAAGCGCTATATAAATAAAGGTGACTTGACTTCCTCCAGATGGGTGTCTGTGCTGCAGAACAGTAAGGAGGAGGCCTTGAACACGGCTCTAGGTGGAGATCAGCTCCAGTTTCAGGACAGCGGTCTGCAGGAACTCGTCCGAGCTGTCATCTCAGGCCTGAGAAACCTGCCCGGCAATGAGGCCTGCTGCGACTGCGGAGCCCCAGGTCTCGACTAGAGGATCCTAATGCATTTATATACTGCTTGATTGTGGCCATTCACACCAAACGAGTTTTTGCATTCCATTCCGCTGCTTTTCAATAGTTTTTCTATGTAAACATGCTAGACGGGCATGGTTGATCGTTGCACTATCATTGTCTTTTGTTGCATCTCGCGCATGACACAGCATTTTAAAGATGCGGCACTCAAGTTAAAATATATTCTAATCTATACCTTGTGTTTTTTTTTTTCATTCCACTGCCCTGTGCCTCTCGTTTTTAAACATGAGATGTATGGCCACTTACAGTGTTACAAATATAGAAATCCTATGTGTTATGTTCTAAATCAAAATGATGATTAGAGAGAGAGAGATAGAACTTTAAGCCGTATTCATGTTTGCATATGTATTTCTTATTTTATTTATTTTTAAATATTTAAGCAATGCATAATTCTTTTCATCATTACTGCATCATCATTTTGAAGAGCTCTTGAAAAACATTTTATTAGTCTGCAAAAGGTGTTAAAGATTGACAAAGAAATGTTTTGAATAAAGTGTAATGTGCTGTTTAGATCCCACCTGGCTCTCCACTAACCTGGGCATCCTCACCTGTATCGAGTGTTCAGGGGAATCCATCGTGAGCTCGGAGTACATCACTCACGAATTCAGTCTCTCACTCTCGACGTGCTGAGCACCTCTGAGCTTCTGGTAAACACACATGCACATTATATATATATATATATAAATATATATACACATTTACATTTCATACATTTGAAAGAAATTATTCAGCTCAGCTTTCTCTATGAGTCCATTATTGACTTACTAGCTACACTTTTACTGTTGTTGTTTTTTTTTGTGCTAAAAATCACATTTTTTACCCATAATCCTCTGGGACTGAGTCAGCAGTTACTCACAAGTGACTCGTTCTCATCTGCGCATTTGCACAGTATGAACTTTTTACCTCTGACAGTAAAGCAAAATAATGCAAGTATTTCTGCACGTATGACAGGAGTGTTATTTATTTGGTAATTAATTAGATTACAGATAATGCAAACTACCAAACATCAAGCTGGGTGCATGAATGCAGTGTTCAAATTTCTCTTTGTTAGTTTTATATGTTTGCTGCAAACATCTGTTTATTAGTTGTGCTTTGGTTCACAGTTGGCAGTGAGTATTGGAAATGCCAAGTTTAATGACATCATGGAAGTCAACCTACTAAATGATGCAATCAAGCCCCTCCCAAAAAGTGACATGTGAGTGTGCAGTTCAGATATATTGCTTCATATTATTCATAAAAACATTTAGTCACTTTAACAGTAGCTCAGCCTTGTCTTAAACATATTTTGCTTTTGTCTGTGCATCTCAGGACAGCAAGGAAGGAGTACATTGTAGCGAAGTACGCAGAGCGCCGCTACATCCTCCCAAAAGAACACTCTGAAGTGTACCATGTGTATGACACTGTGAGGAGCAAAGACCTCACATCACTGCTGCAGCTCTATGCAGAGGGAGAGGACCTGTCTAAACCAGTGGCCACACCTGACGGACAGGTGAGACCACTCAATTCCACCATACACCGCATCCACAGTGATAACTAAATCCTCAGGTTTAGAAACATGCTCTTGAGATGTTTTGAGCTTTCAGAAATGTCCATCTGTCATATGAGACACCCTGTGATTAAGTTAAATAGATGTTCATTTCTCAATCAGTTTTAACTGTATAAACAGAAACAAGACATCTGTGGTTAGATATCATTAATCACACATCATTCACTCTCTCTCTCTCTGTAATTCTGTATTTTATCTCCTTTTTCTGTCTCTAATCAGATTTCCCCTCTCCTCGGCCCACTCAGGAAGTGAACACAATCTGTGTAATGACGGCTGTACTTGTGTTTGAGTTTGTTTTGTATATGTGTGTGTTATTTGGCTGAAGTCTCTTTTCTAAAACATAATTTGACTTGAATGATTCAGTGACTGAATCACCAACGTTTTAATTTAGCACTCACAAGTAGAAAATTGTAGTACACCAACTCACCGTCTAATTCATTCATCGTCTCCATCGCTCCTCATCCAACAGCACGTTTCACCGAGATGCTGGCCGCTTGACAGCAGCCAGTACCTTTATCTTATCTTCTGTGTTTCACAGGACTTGAAGGAGACCGGTCTTCACTTAGCTGTGCGCATGTCTGAGAAGACTTCTCTGGGTCTGGTGGATTTTCTAGCTCAGAACTGGTGAGTGAAATCTGCTAGTGTCACAGATTTGTCTGCACCCAGTAGGATTTCCATCAGCTGACCACTCTGTGTGTGTTTATGTGTGTTTTTTAGTGGGTGTCTGGAAAAGAAGACTGCAGAAGGAAACACAGCTCTTCATTACTGTACATTATATAACAAAACGGAGAGTTTGAAACTCCTGCTCAAAGCAAAGGCTGCTTTGCACACAGGTATACAATAATACATGCACAAAAACTCAACTATAAACATGATGGATGGATAGATAAACAGACAGATAGTAAGGTTGATAGACCAACTGACATTTGATTGGACCCTTCCATTGTTCTGATTGTCCTGTAGTGAACTCAGCGGGTGAGACGGCTCTTGACATTGCCAAGAGACTGCAGCACATGCAGTGTATCGAACTGGTGAGTATCATTTATTGCACAAAAAAAACGCTGAATTGCTTTGTGTTTGTGTATGTGAGACTTTGTTAATAGAGATATTATCTCTAGGCTGATTTTTATCCTGTTTAATATCCTGAAGTCTCATATGACACTCGTCATGTTTTCATAAGGAACTTCCCCTCACCTTCCCTGCATATAATAGTATCATCACATAAAGCAAATACAATGTCGGCAAATGAACAACCAGGTTAAGGAAACTGACAATAGAGAGCTGTATTTGAATTTTTAGATTTGCTCTCTCTAATAGGGCACTAGTGTGAAATATTAGTCTTGTCAAAAGTGATCTCTGGAGTTTCTTACATTTTCTCTGCGTGTATGTTTAGCTGGAATTGGCCCACAATGGGAAGTTTAACTCTCAGATCCATGTTGAATACCCATGGGAGACACCACAGGACATGTATGACAGTGAAGATGATCTGGACGAAAGGGTCTGTAATGACATTAACTATTTCATACAATATGCATTTTTCACTATAATATGTACTGTGGTATCTGAGCAATTTGCAAAAACTAGTGAAAAGTTTTCTATTTTGCATTTAAGTCATTTGTCATTTTATTTCTTTGTTTTAAAATGTACAGAATCCTAATGAAAAAGCCATGTTCAGGTTCAGCATTATGAAAAAAAATAACATGAATGTATGAGGAAACGGTAGATGTCTTTGTTGTCTTTGTCTTTTAAAGTAGATGTCTTTGTTGTGTTTTATAATAATGTTCATTAACTTTGTTTAGGTGAGTCCCCATCCTAAGGGCTCACGGTCTCCGCTGCCTCCTTCTGGCAGCAATGGGCACTGCTCATCTGCATGGAATTTAAATAAAAGCACTCCAGCCCGGACCTATGAGAACATTGACTTCCTATATGAAAATCCACCCAACAACAGCGCCCCCACTGGTGGCTCCATGCCACCTCCCCTGCCAGCTAAAGCAATACAGAGAGGTCAGATAGTGTTTATCTTTTAATTGACTTTTGAAACCTGAAGTCCGGAATTTTGGATTTACATGTTCTCTGAGAAGCGGAATTGTGCCTCCTTTGCATATTAGAAATTTGTAGAAACGCTGCAAGTTTATTCCAGACAAACCACAGCAAGGTCAAAGATAAATTGTGTCCCCACAGGTCGTTCAGATCCTCAGATCTCGGTTTCCATTCCAGAGACTCACACCCCCTACCGCCAGAGTTCCCACCCCACGGGCTGCTTTCAGAGAATCAGCAGCCCGTCCCCTGTGACCGAATCATCTGGACTGACGTCAGCACGCTCTCACACCATTGGACCGTCAAAAGGACAGAGACAGACGGTGTTCTGGGAGGGGCCTATCTCGGGGGGAGAGGGCAAAAATTACTCCACCTCACCACAGTGTCAGAGAGGACCCGTCAGGTTAGTCACTCGCTATGTCCGAAATTGCGTATTGTCTGAGTAGGTAATTTGAATTTACTATGCGACCGTTAAAAAAGTATGCACTATATAATATGAATGCAGGTAGTATGAATGAAATTTGGACGTACTACATCCTCCATGTTGTTACTTTCGTGTGACCTACCAGTTTGGATATACTACTCTTTTGGCGAACTGTTTTTTGCATAATCTATAGTAGGGAAGTATTCGATTTTGGACGAAGCAGAAGTTTCCTCATTAGTGTATTACATTTTTTGTATGCGTTACATATATAAATCTTAAACACTAGTAAGTAGTTGCTGGAAAAAGATTATAATTGTGTCATTTCAAATGCTAATGAAATATAATGATAGTGAGAATTCATATGATTTACATGTGAACATCTACTAAAATCAGTGTAGCATCCATTAGAATCTGTATTTGTTTATGACCGTATATGTGTGTAGTTTTCTGATTTGTCAAATATAGTTCAAATGTTTATCTGCAGCTCAGAGAAGACCACCTCGTATCGCCGCACGAGCAACGGGAGTCAAGGGAAGAGTTCGGCTCCATCTACAGGGTGTGCAGGCAGTCAGGAGGAACTCTACTGCAGTCCAGTGGGCGGAGCTCCTAACCATACACCTCCACCAGCTAATGCTAACAACAGCGCCACAGTGCCAGTCATACTGCCGCCACCTCGCTCACGCAAAAATGCCATGGTAAAATGTCATGCAATGATCTTTATTTTGAGAAATGATTTTTCTTCCTAGTGTTTACATTTTATATTTACTTGTATTTGTTTGTTATTCCTTCATTTGTGAACATGAATTTGTATATTTAAAAGCTGGAATACATCACACGACTTTTACCCCGATTCCCCACCCCGAGTTGATTGATTTCACAGAAAATGGCATAATACGCACAGACTCCATTTTATTTTTAGCTTCAGACTATGATTCCATCCAGCATTTGCATGTTTCTGAATGAGATGGTTGTGTTTGTAAAGTTTGAAAGTCAGGTAGTATATGATGCCCAGTTTTTCTGTGTAACCATTTTCAAAGTCAGAAAGTGTATGATGCTGAGATTTTCTCTGTGTGTTAGATCTCATTAAGGGAGAGACCCAAGAAGGTCATAGCGTTAGTTGACTGCAGATCAGTTGGTGCCAATCAGCTGGCTTTCTTTAAGAACGAGGTCATCATAGTGACAGCAACTGATGACCCACACTGGTGGGTAAGTATACATACTCTCTCACACTGACTGTGTTTACCTGGCTTGCTTTTAACAGGCTTTACAGTGAATACATTTTCCATAAACGGTTCAAACTTATGTCGAGACCTCAACATTTTGCACTCTTTTCCTCCCAGGTGGGCCATATAGAGGGAGAACCTTCTAGAAGTGGCTCCTTTCCAGTCAACTATGTACATAAATTAGGAGAATGAGGTGAACCTCCATGAACACTCACATTACACCATGTGGAACTAGTCTAGACTGTTGCTTTTATCTTCAGAAGCGCTAGATCTAGTAACTGTGGAGGCCTGAAATGCACTTAGAAGATGAAAGACTGGAGAACAGCATTAGTGTGAAGTGCTGTAAGATGATCCACTGATCATTTCAGTGCTGCTCATAACGTATCTGAGCTGTTTATCTGGACTGAAGGTTTGGCAGGTACGTCATGACTCATGAATGAATGGCAGAAAAGGGAATTAAAGCATCCAGCTTTTGAAACTCCTCTTGGCTTTAGTTGTTCAAATTAACGACGGCACTTGTTCTTATTGATAATGAGGCATTGAGCGTGTTCTTGGCATTTGAGGTCTCTAAGAGATGTCGCCCAGACTCGGAGGCTCTGGACTCATTTGCTGAAGCTCATCCTGTGGTTGGTGCTCTCTGGATATTAATTTATACCATCAGGCATTATGACATGCCATTAGTTCTGGCCAGACACCAGGTCCACCAGACAGTAGAGATGCGCGGATGGGCTATTATTTCATCCGCAACCGCATCACAAAACTCATCATCCGTCCGCCATCCATCCGCACCAACGTTTTTGACCAATTTTCAAAACCGCAACCGCCCGCCATCCGCTGATTGAGCGATACAAGGCGCTGCTGATGACAGCCGCGAGACTAGAAAGCTCTCAGAATATCAGCAGTGAACTCCGTCTCTGGGGTGCGTTCCCGAAAGCATCGTTAGCCAACTATGGTCGCAAGTTCCGTCGATGCTTTCGGGAAACGCACCTCAGATCGGCGCGCAGGGATAAACATAAATAAATAGCCTAAATTAAACGCACTTCGGCAAAACTGATAGGCAGTAGCGGCCTGGGTTCTGGGTTTCAATAACTAATATGGGGCCCTACCCATATAAAACATAACCTAAACATAGAACAGAAAAGGCAAGGATTCCTGTTGGTTTGCATCAATTGTATATTATTTTATTACGTGCACTTTCAGCTTCATGAACAGGCAGCTCAACATATAAATAATCCAACCTTATTTGATTAAAACTCTATATACAATTATACAGCGTTTTAGGTTGGAATAAGCCTCGCACTTAAATTACTATTATTTGAAGTTAACATTATACAATATACGTAGACCTACTTCACCACAAAACTAGTTTAGGATAAATTCTTTAAAATTGGGGAATGCGTTACGGACGTGAGCGCTCTGAAAGCGGCACTAAAAGACTGCTTTAAAACTTTCAGAAACCTCAAACAGAAAGCACAAAGCCTTTCTTTAAAGTGAATTTCGTTTTGTTTTAATTGTATCTTAATTTTAATCATTTTTTCGTCAACCAAATGCCTGGATTTAATAAGTGAATATAGCAGATATAGCCTAGGAATCACAAAACGGATCGCCCCCCGCGCGTGAACTGGCGCGTCTCATAAATTAACCAAAACTCAGCCTATACTTGCCTCACAGACCTGAGAAATATATCTAAAATGTCTACTTCTAAAAAGAACATTTCAAAACGAAAGAAAACACTGCTCTCTGTTTATGTAATCCGTATGAAATGTGCATTTCTCTCTGGCGCGTTCACTGCGAAGATCATGATCAGCATCGTCAACTTCATCTTTGCAGGCAAAAATAACACAGAAAACACGTTTATAAACAATTAAATTGTCTCCTTGTTATAGGCCTTTTCGACATATTCATAATCATTACTTTTACCGGTTCTTTGTGACAACTTTTAGGTGCTTTATTGGCAGCGCGCCACCCTTATGTTACATGAATGAACGCCTCACCACAACATCAGCACCGAAAACATGGGGATTTTTTACAATAAATGACAAGCTGCTAGTGACGTTAGTTAATCGCCTGTCGCGGGTGCAAATGCAAAGTTGCAAAGCTGATTTAATCATGGTAAAACTGAATTAATTTACAAAATAGTTTTCATTTGTATTTCAGCACTTCGCGAATGGACAGCGGTGTATTCACACCCTTTCTTTTACTGTCTATCTATGGTCACACCGAACGCGAATAGAGCGTCAAATATGCGTCTAGTTAGACGCTTGAACATATATTTTTCATTTGATTGGTTCAACCGCCCGCCACCCGCCCGAATTTAATTAAAATATTTTTTTTCGTCACGTCATCCGCCCGATCCGCGGTTTATCCGCGGAGTCCGCGGCTGTAACCGCCAACCGCGCATCTCTACCAGACAGCGAGTTAAAGGATGATGTATTTGGTTTCATCTGTCTCCTCTGCACCGACGTCTCCTATTGCCTCTGATTCCCGGACATCCGGCCCAGCACTGGGAGATAAAGCAACTAGTAACATCAGTTGAAAACCTTTAGAAGCCTCAGATAGAAGATCAGGATGTTATCTGAGTGTTAAATGACAACAAATGTTCCAAAAGTTTTGACTGCAGATTCAATTTGTTATTTATCAATCCCAGCACCCATAAAATGTGTATTGCATTTCATTCTTGTGCTTTTTGAGTTTCCATATGTTATGCCAATGTTCAAAAATCAAGCTGTTTGCTTTGTATATACAAAACAGAAACAAAGCTGTACTTGTCACCCACATTTAATGTCTTTTCTGTGTTTGTATTGTTATCGGACATCATTATTATTATTATTTTAATGGGATCTCCCTCCAGACCGAGGTGGTTTATGGCAGATTTGGGATGTGTCTTTACAGTCTGCTGGTTATAAATATTTGATAAGCTGAGAGCACACAACAGATGTTTTCCCTTCTGCCATCTCATTGACTTCTGTGAAGCATTTTTCAGGCAGAGATGAACGTATGTTGGAGGTCCAAAACGGTTCGGCTCACTTTGTGTTTTAGGAAAGCAAAAGGTAACGCTGTGTAAATTACACTTGTTTAACCCAACCGTTTTGTATCACTGTAACTATATTATTGATAAATGTCACGGCGTCTGTTCAGGACACTTTTTTTTTTTTGTCTCTGAGATGTTTAGCATCTGTTTCTAAGAACTGAAAATGACAATTAAATGTTTGCAAACTGTTTTGGCACACGTTTTCTCTGAGTTAAACATGCAAAACCTTTGATATGACTTGTTCGTTTATAAGAATGACGTGCTTTATTAAAAAACATAATACAGTACATTTTCTGAGGGGAGATGGCATAACCTTTTTCTAGAATTTATAAGCCCTCTACAATCGTCAAACACATGGAGACTTACTCTTTAAAATCCAGGATTAAGAATGTGCCATCTTTTTTTTTGCAAAAGGATTATGCAAACACATTAAGTGTGTGTGTGCATGCATGTAGATCCATATTAGTACCTTCTTCTTTTTCAACAGTCAGCCGTCCATCCTGGATGGGCCTAATGGATGATTGCAGCACTCAACTTCTTTACAGATTGAAAATCATTAGGTAGAATCTGACTAAACTGTTGCGTAATTGACAGGTGTTACGTCACTGGTCAGTGCGGAGCGATGCAGAATGTTTTCAGGTCAGCATAAAGCAGATGTTCACTGCTGCGATGGTGTGTGAACGAGGACTGTTGGCTTGCAACAAAACACAACAGTTCTCCTTATTAAATGCTAGGAGTAATGTCATTTTTCACACTGCCAATATGAGGTTTTACTTAGAAATTTGCAGAATAAAAAAAAAATTATAACAAAGATTTATAAAAAAAGTGCTTATAAATGTGTACAACTAAAAAAAAAAAGCAAACAATTCAGCTGTTCCAATGTTGCTTCAGTGATGTGCTCTATAATAAGACCAAATGGTCGGCCCTTCTAAAATAAAATCTGTTTGGATTACATTATTGCGAATGTAATAAAATATGTGAGATATGCTGATAATTACATTGGAAATCTTGTGGGATTTCCATCACATTTCATTCTGTCCTTCCATCACATTTATTGACTAGTTCTCCTATTTAGTTTGTCTACATTCATTTGGATCGTTTGTCCATAATATATGCCACAATAATAATATGACTCAATAATAATAAATTCGCAAATAATTATTTGTACTCAACTAAATTATTTGTACTTTAATAAAAAAAATGTTTGTTACACACACACACACACTCTCTCTCTCTCTCTCTCTCTCTCTCTCTCTCTCTCTCTCTCTCTCTCTCTCTCTCTCTCTCTCTCTATATATATATATATATATATATATATATATATATATATATATATATATTATATATATATATAATTTTAGAAATATGGTGGAAAAACTAGTGACCAGTTACAGGACTAAAATATATCTTGTCGTTTACATAAATTTTAACCTAAAACTCATAACCTTAAAATTCATTCCTTGTGATATTCTAAAAGCAGATTTTTTTTCTTTTTTTACTGACACATGATTTGATTTTATAATTTCTGAAAGCACACCCTCACTCAATATGTATAGAGAATCACCAGGGTAAGCTTTTTATTCAACTTTTAATAGCCCATTGGATCAGGGCTATTATAAAGTCATAGTTTTTGCCATTATAGGTTAAAAACGTTATGCAACAATATGAGTGCTTTATTAATCTTTGCATGAACTGCAAACTAGGTACAAATGGGTGCTCTTTTCCTTTTCAGAGCTTTAATCTCAATCACTAATGTTGTACGTAACTACAAACAAGTTCTAGAATCTCTTATGCAATTTTTTTAATTGAAAACTGAACTGACCTTGTTTTAAGGACATTTGTACTTAAAAACAAGAAAAATACGTGTAAATTATAAATTATTATTGCAGATATCTGAAGGGTGGGTTTTTTTCATGACAATCATTAGTGTTGTTTAGTGTATGGACACTGAAGCATTTGAACTTTACATATAGGTATAAATGTCTTTGTCAGATGGACTGACATTAGCAGTCTGTGTTTCCTCTAATGCTGATGTCTGTCAGATTGCCAGATCGCTCATGGAAAGAAATGAGGCTGTTGGTACTGATTTCAGCAGAAATCGTTCCAAGCTGTGCTGGATCAAGTGTTTCTTCCTGTCCTGTTGTCCTATCAAATTCTGCTGAGAGACTGAGCGTTTAAAATAGACACAGCCATATTAGTTTCTCTCATTTTGGCATAAGACCAGCATTTTCATAGGCAAATGGACTCATTAAAACAGTCAGCAAAAACGTTTTTAATATTCAATGTATTATCAACAAATGTATAGAAGCATGTGAAATATTTTTCATTTCCATTCTTTTTTTTTTTCTTCAGCAAACACAATGAAGCAAAAATACAATGAGATACTTCAGCATACAGTGACAATAAAAGTATCATGTTAAACAAGAGACAAATGTTATAGAACTGTTGGAACTTGTTCTGTGAAACAAAACATTAAATAATAGTAATTACAGAATAGGCTATTTTTAAAGGTTGCAATAGAACTTTGCAAAGCACATTGAAGGCTACATAAATTCAAAGTGTGATACATTCTTATAATGTTCAAAAGAAAACAGTCAAAGCTTAAATTTGTGAAACCCTACTTTAACCAGAAAAGCTTCACTTACTGTTACTAAAAATAAAAGCTACTGTAAATAGTCAGTAACGGCCTTTGCTGTGTTTCACCCGTTTCACTTAAAACTGGCCTCTCAACTCGAAAAAGAGCCCCGCCCCCGCCGCGCGCACACCAGGGTTGGAAATTAAAGGTTCTCTAGCGATCCTGGGTGACATCACTTCTTGTTGACGTTCGAACTACTGTCAAACAAAACCGGAGGCTAGCTAGACCCTCCCTCCTCCTCATCCATTTATTAAATAAATGTTCAGTGATATCTTCCAAAGATTTCTGAATTTTGGCGCATTTTTTTTCTCTATATAGTGTTGATATGGAAACTAGTAAATACACTAAGTTTCGTTATGCTAGCATGTGGAAGTATTTAAAACAAGGGTCTTACAACTAACTAGCCCCGCGTTTCGTTGTGCCCCGCTCTCCTCTAATCATAAAAGAATAGGCAAAAAGTAGGCCTACCCGGATGACCTACTACTTCCGGCGAGATTCTAAAGTGTGCACTTTACTATCCCATGAGGCCACAGGTGAGGATTTATGAATTCATGCATTGACATAACCGCTGGTAGGTCACATGATAATTACAACATGGCAAATGTAGAACTTCTATTGCCATGTAGAAGGCTAAGGCCAGATTACATTCATACCACACACATTCATACTACCGTATATAGAACATGTTTTTAAGTGGCCATGAAGTAATTACTTATTTAAAATAAGAGCAAATTATTCAATAATTTCACATATAATTAAATTTTTCAATATTTATATCGCGCACCTGCGGCTGATAAAATCATACCTGAAGTCCACCAAGGTGCTCGCTGAGGAGCTGTGAGGGACAAGGTTTGAAAAATATTTTTTTGTTTTCGGTTGTGATTGTTAGTGCGAATCTATGTTTTTATGTAACTGACTTAATGTAAAAAATACAAATTGGATACCTAACTTGTAATTGTCTTAGCGGTTTGTGCAACCCGCCCCTGGTTAAGAAGATAGAAGGTGTGGATAGTGGTAGATAGAATGCGTTTATAAATAGACTATTTAGTGTGAAATATGAGATCGCATTGTTAAATATAACAGAGATAATGAAGTATTTTTTTCCTCGTGGGGCTGGGGGGCCTCCAACTGTTTCATTGAAATGGGTTTCCTAATTGCAAAGGCCGTCTGTGAGCATTAACATTTCATTAGCTTTAAATAATTTTACAGCTGAGAGAAGATTTAATGAATTGGCTTATCTAAATAAGTACAGTAGATTTGACAAGAAAAGCTGGATATCCAACAAAACTAGTTTTTGCAAAGATTAGTGTTACCTGATGAAAGCCTATAATGATGGGATCATAACTGTAGACATGGACACAAGAACATACTTTACATTCATTCTGCAAGTGGGTCAAGATCTTTGGGAAAGCTTTTCTTTTAACATTTGTCATAGCAAAACTCATAAAAGGTGCAGTGCAAAAATCAGCATGTGAGAGAGACTTCGGCTGAGGTGTCTTTTAACTAGCCTGGCTCCGCCCTCCTACGCACTTCCGCTCAATTTCATTTTCCTTCAGTACTCCGTCTGGGACTGTGCCGTAGACTTCGGTTTCCAGAAATCAATTTTTTGTAGGACCAATCAGCGAACAGAGGGAGTGGCTGAGAACGATGACGTTGATGTCGACTCGTGCGTTATTTTGAGTTGTAGTTCAAAATAAGAAAGATGCGAGCGAAGCCATTCGGTCCGTTGTGGCAACGCTGCGAATATCAAGAAGTTAAAGCCGGAGCAAGAACAATCTTTGCTTAGTTTTGTGTTTATGGCCATCCTCCCACGGGGTTCGGGAAAAGACATACGTCATGACCAAACGTTAGCGATTGGTTATGGCAGATAGAGTGACTCTGGGCAGATCCAATAGTTTTAGACTTCAATAGAGTTCCCGCCTACAAGGAAGTAAACGTTTGCCAATGGAGCGGTGCCAGACTCTATGTACAAATGAAATGTACGAGAGTCTGGTAGAACCAGGCTATCTTTTAACCACAGCGTAAATGAACTTTATATGTACAGTCAACTAGATAAGGCATTTGATGAATGTTTAAATCTATAACTTTTGAGAACATACAGTCTACAACTCACGAATACCCGCAAGAAACCATTCAACCGGCCATATGGCATTGCTGGATTTCTACAAACTAGAAACCCTTACAAAAATTGACCATGGTACCTGACAGTGGTTATATTTAGAGTTATATTAGAGTGCAACAGTGGGTTCACGGAAGTAAAATCTCATTCATTTTCTCCATAAGGTAATTTATTATTAATGACTGTGAACTGAGAGATGGTTAATCGTTGGTATATGCTTTTGTTGAAGACATCAGTCTGCATTATTTCAAGTTAATGTTTAAATAATTGTGTTAAACAGCAGAATTCCTGGAGAAAAAACAACATTACCCATGATTACACAAGAAATCTCTATCAGAAAATCCTTGCAAGCAAATTGCACCAAAAGAACACTTTAGGGCTTTTCACACTTGAAATAGGCTATAGGTCATTCTTAACCCCTGGTAAACCAAATCCTGGGTTTATCTTATCTTTCTTAATGTTTTACACAATTAAGACTTTTTACAGTTCAGAATTACAACATAGCATGATCTCACCTATAAAAGCTCTAGAATCGCACAACCTCATATTATATTTTGTTGAATGTACTATCAAATATATCCTGAAGAGACTTTTCGGACTATTAAGGTAAGAATGAAACGGTTTCTAAAGGTAAAAATTAAATGGTCACCATTTTACATTTTTCCCTCAAACGCAGAAACGACTTGTTTATACAGCACACAGTGTATTCATGACTGTCCAAAGCATGCAAATATGAAGCACACGATTGGTTGTCTGTTGCTTCTGAATGTAGCAGTAACATTTTAACACTGCATCGTTTCACACTTGTACACACGCAAAAGTGGTGCTAACCTTGCTCCAGCAATTCGTAGCCAAACTACTTTACATTTAGCTGAATTGGTGGCTATTTGTACGATCTGTTTGAACCCCAGTGACAGTAGGTTTAAGGGCGTGGTTACGGGTGGTCTTTAATAATGAGATTTGTTTGAAAATCGTACGTTTTTGGTACAAATCAAATCGTACAAATTAGCCATCTCGTACAACACTTGTGTTTTTCCATGAGATCGAATTGGAATGACGTATGGTCTTTTTTTCTCTAGCCTATATAAAATAAACCGTCAATCATTTATATCTCTTCATCGTTTTTAATTTAATGATTTAATTCGCAATGCTTTATGGGATTGTAGTTCTTTCCCTCATTAAAGTCTTTAAAGCAACACTATGTAACATCGTTTACCTTAAAATAATGTTTCCAAAATCTTATCAGTGGTTCATCAAGTCGTAATAGGGTGAAAGGCACTTCTGCCATAGGGGTCTGTATCGCTTTTACTGTCACTATGTAACTTCTGGGTTCGGGTAGGAACCGGACCGCAAAAAGAACTACAAAATTCGACTGCTTTACGTCAAGTGATACAATAGTAATTATTTTGCTTTTCTTCGTTTCTGATGTCGCAATACATCACCCTTTTATGAAATCATGTAACATACTCTACCTTGTCTGTGGACATCGTTCATTCTAAAGCCGGTGCTGGGTAAACAGCGAGCGTGCGTGCGACGGTAGACTAAATTATTTACGACAGCGGCAATGGACAATTTTGTTTCCAACCAGTAGGGCGACCGAAGAAGAAAAGTTACTTGGTGTTACTTTAAGTACACAGTTTTCTTCGTTTGTCTTTTTGTCCAACACTTTTTTGCTTCCAATTAAAGTTTGTAACATTGTGATTCACCTCGATAAGCTGGTATGGTTTATGGCTTATAACTCTTAAATGAAGACTTTAAAAAAAAACTCTGGGAATGGAATGGGGAAAAAAAGAATTCCAGAGCCAGCTAAAATAAATGTTGATGGGCACTGTTGCACTCTATATTAGGAAATATCAGACAGCTGAATACCGCATTTGACCAGAATCAAGCATTCCAAAGATCCTGGTAATAAATGAAAAAAAGCTTTTCAAACACTGTTCAAAATGAATTCCATATTTTTTTTCGTGGTTTTATAGTAGTAATACTGTTTACCATGGTAAATGTTTGTAGGGAAACTCATTAAGATGGGTTCATAACATCTTTCCAACAATGATCGCTAATAACATGTCCTCACAAGAGGCTTTCATCACAACAACTTAGTTTGGTTAGCAGTTGATATGTTGCTGAAGAACATTACATGCATGTTCATAATCTACAGCAGCCAACCGCGAGTCCTAAATCTAGTATAATCTACAGCTGCCTAAATCAATTCCCTCCTAAAATGAGGGAGATCAGCGCAACCATTGAGGACACCCAGATGTTCTTTCATTAAAGAAGTGTAAGTAGCCCTTGAACTGAGATTCAGTCACCTCTATTGTGTTTGCTTCACGCCTGATCGATATAACTGAATAAAGACTGTGGACTGACTGCAGGCATCCTGCCCCGTCAAATGACGTAGGCTAAACCGAACTGCATCACAACACAGATGCGTAGGTGTCACGCAGAGAGACGAAAAGCACCATGCATGCAGTAGTATTTATAGAAGATAAGAGTGTATTGCAAAGGGACCCTGTTAAAAGACATTCTACGTGTATGAATGATAGTAATCACAGCTTTTCAATTGAATAATTAATGTTACATAAGAGTAAATAAATGCTTAAAATATTACGTTTAGATTTTGGCAGAACAGAATCTCATAATACAGAGTAAATTGAATGTAAAATATTGTGACTATATTTAATGAACACGACTAATAATAACTTTTTTGTTATGCAATTAAATAATTATATAATGATATATTAAGATGCAATAATTCCATGTTTTTTTTCCTGATATGATGCAGCGAGTAGAGTGACTGTCTGCTTACACAATGAGGCAAGACGCCAGGTGCAGACTACATTCTCAGTGGTGATGTACAGTCCTGCTGGCTTACCCTGCAGTATAGCATAAATCTCTCTGCCGAAGGAAAGGTTATTTCACTCACTAAAGACCTACAAGTTTAGCCAGCATCACATCATTTTTCTTTCTATATAGCCCAGAATCTTCCAGCCTTAACTGGTTCAAGCCAAGAATAGCAGTCTCCTGTGTTTTGCTGAAGTCCTGAACGCACTCCGCTCAAACAAGGCTAAGCAAGAGCCATTTGCTCAGAGAGAGAGAGAGAGATAAAACGCAAAGGAGACAGGAAGTTTCCATGAGGGCAGTTGCACCAAATAACTAACTAAAGAGATTATAGCAACCTACATGTAAAACTGCTTTTAGTTTATCAAAGGAGTGATATTGGCTGTGTCTGAAACCTGAAAATGCAGCATACGAAGGTAGGAAGGCATCAAATCTGAATCCATTGTTAGCATAACATCCTGTCTATCTAATAAGATGCCTTCATCTAGTTGGTTTTTGAAGGTCTTCGCTTCCTATGATAATCCACAGTGCTACGTGTTTGGTTCGGGGATTGGTGTAAAGACTGAAAATGGTCTCTGATGGAGTGGCTAATAATTTATGAAGGTACATTCATAACGTATGACTTTTCTGGCAAGGAATAAGCATTTAGTCATTAAATATTTGCTTGGTTATATCTCTCACAAGTTCACAAGAATTTGTTCCTGATCATTTCACATGACATGATGCGTTAGAAGCCACTCTGAAACCCTTGGCATCCCATTATATATAAAAAAAAACACTGCCTGTGAGGTCACTGATTTCGGACACAGCCATAATCTTTCAGCTCACATATTTGAATGCATTCTTAGTAGTGTATGCTCAAACGAACTAGTGATCTGCAGCGAATGTAATCACACAGCAAAAATCTCAAATGTCCTCCGCAGTCATTCATGAGCTGTAGTTTTGGATGATCTGTTAATGTCAAATACATTCTGAAGGAAATGAAAGTCAGGTCTGGTTGCTAGCGACAAAGAGAGGCACGGATGCAATGCTGACAGAGAATAGAGAGAGAGAAATCGCTGCTCCTCTTCTCCATCCACACATGCCCAATGGGCACCCTAGATGTACAAGACGAGAACACTAGAGGACCAAAGCGCATGTCCCCAGTATATGTGCACAAATCATACATACACAGACAATTCATCTGTCCCTTGGGACTTTAAGGACTGTTCACACCAAGGATGATAAAAATAACTATAAAGTTTTAATAAATTATCATTCTAATTCTATGAAAACAAAGAAGTCCACACCACAGCTAAAATGATAACATCACGCAAGAACAATATAATTGGAATATAAGTGGTAGGCGACAAATGCAATACGCGTTTATTATAAACAGAATGTTAAAAATGTTTCAGTAAGCGATTTCTGAGAAACGCTGAAAACAAACACATCCTTACCCAAAAGGATGCACCCCTATCTTGATAGCTTCACCACCAAATCCCTGGCTACAAGTTTCTCGGCCCGCTTTCAACAGCACTTCTCAGAAATCGCTTACTGCACCTTTAATATCCATTGGTGTTTGGACGCATATATTATTGTTGTAGGTATTGTTCTTGGTGTGAACAGGCCTTTAGCCTAAACGCTGCGTTTCACCTTACTGCAGATGGAAGAATGCTTTTCGTTTCAGACGGAGTGAGTTCTTCTGGATGAATAGCACCCTTGTGTCTCCTCTCTGACATTCTCACGCACACCAAGCGACATGAAGTGTAACGCATGCACAGAGCTCTAAACATCAGCAAAGTTCACACACATTAAAGCAAATCCCCAGCTCTTGGGTGGTTCAAGCAGCAAATATGAGGCCAGTGCCATTTCGATGGGCTCAATTAAGCACCACCTAAGATCCCAGTTAACAATATATACAGACAGAGCAGAAGTTTCAGCATTTCCTGACTAACAGCGAGTAGAAAATGAGCCTTGGACATCCTTGGATCTGAAGATAGCGTTTGAGTTGTGACGTGTGACCGCAGTGAAGGACAATCTTGCAAGTAAGATTTGAGTGTTTCACTATTTGAGTTTGACAGGCCAAGGGAGGCACGTTCTCAGCCCCAGCATGGAGGAGAAGACAATGGTGGGTTTGTGCCGTTTAAACCGCAGTCCTTTTTTCAGCCGCTGTCCGTTTTCCGCCACGTATAGTTCTCCCTGCTGGGCGGCAGCAGTGATGCGCGCCACCAGCTCCCCATGTTCCACCGCCTCCTGCTCTGGAGCGCACGAACACCTCCCTCAGCTCTTCCAGTCGTCTCTCCATCTCTCTGATGACACGCTGGCGCTCCTCAACCTCCAGGAGGCGTCGACGAGCTGCCTCGAACTCCATACTTGAGCTGGGGGTAACCAGCTTGGACGAGGGTGCCGTGGCACTTGCAGAGGGGGGCTCGGAGCCTGTCTGTCCAGCAGGGACTCTCCGAAAGTCCCCCATGGAGATGGATCTCCGCTGAGAAGATGAGGGCAGGAGGAAGTTGGAGGAGGAAGAAGAGGGGTGGACATCCATCGCAGAAGGTAGAGACGAATCCTGCTCCGCATCGCTGTCAGAGTTCTCATCCTCACGCTGGTGCTTGTTCATATCTGCACACGGCTGATGCAGTTGTTTTCTGTCGAGGTGCGAAGTGCTCTTACTATTCTGTTTGTGCTGCCTTCTCCGTCGAGGGAGAGAGAGCTCAAGCACCGTTTTGCTGCCAGTGAGACGCTCCATTCATTAATAAGACACCAGCCACCAGCGCTGTTAGCTCACACTGGAGGAGCCTCGTCACACTCTATTGGACAAAGACACGCTGACTTTGCCGCAGCTGATTGGATGCTCGCCCTCTGTATTCCTGCCCACTCAGCATCCTCTCTCTCTTTTTCACTCTCTGTCGTGACGTCCCTACAGATGTCTATGTCAGCTCAGGCAATGAAAAAAAAAAAAGCCAGTGTTTTTTTTATTTATTTTTTACCATCACTGCTTAATCATAGCTACCCTGTTTCCTCCCTCTGTGCGTTGCCTGTAGCAACACAGCCTGATCCATCAGATAGTTTGTAGGAAAGTAGAATCGACTGCCTGCCCCACACACATTTCCCTCTCTTGTTTTCTTTGAAGTTATTTTATCTTTCTGCATCTGTCACACTTTTCCTCCCCGCTGAGGTCATAAAAAGCCAGAAATGCAAGATCCTTCATAAATGCAACATTCCATGAGCCGCTGTTGCCAAGCAACAGATTTTGGCACTCATGAATCATGAGTTTTATGTATATTCTGTATTTCAAATTATACACAATAAATGTGTTATTTATGAGGGAAGTAATTCACAGGATCTCACATGTTCGAGCTAATGCTAAAATACCTGCTCCAGTTAGGATTAAAAATATCATGTTGATACCGAGGCTGTTTTGGATGCAAAACACTCAAGAGATTTATTAACCTTTACTAAGGGGAAACTGAGCAGTATTGTATGAATTTTTAAAATAACATTTCCTCTCTGTTTAAATACTTTATTACTTTAGTTCAAATAATAGACTTCTGACTTCACATACATTTAAATCAGATTACTGTTCAATAATATTTTAACATGATATCCTTGCTGACTATTTAAGAGGGTACAGGCAATTATGCACAGAACTGTATCTATTTATTTAAAAAAAAAAAATTGTTTGTTTTTTAAACTTCGAAAGGATGAGATCCCACCCTCCCTTCACTGTGCTCTCCAAAGCCACGTCTCCTTCAAAACACACGAACACACTGCAGAGTCTGCAAAGCGTCATGAGACGAGAGACAGTGTTAAATTACCGCATGTCTCAAAACTCATAATAAAATTATGATAATAATGAATGTAAACAACTTACAGAGCTCTAGTTGTGCCACATGACTGCTGCTAGACAGCGTTGATAATGTTGACATAGAAACGCATAAATCCAGGTCTTGAAGATGTGAAAAGGTAGAATGTCACAGGTTGCCATCTCATGATTATGGTTAAGCCAGCCTAGTTGGGTAACATGGGGGAAGATGCCCCTGGCCTGGGGCAAGATGACCCCCCAACCTTAATTTTTTTCTCCTGACCATAAATGGCACACAAACTCATCTCAACACTTCTGATGAATGCCTATGATATTTTTTAATTTGACCATTTAATCTGTATCAACATTTGTGAGATTTAGTCAGCCGAAACTGTTTTGAGGTAAGTTTATATAAATTTTGTGTCTCTGTAAAATAGTGATGTAACATTGTATTACATATCAAAGCTTTTTTTGAGTCTATTTGTTAATGATGAATTTGTGGACACATCAGTGTTTTTGGATGTGTAAACGTTATAGGCCTCATTTTTATTTTAAAGTAAAAATATAAAATTAGACTCTTGGGGTAAGGTGAGATATACAAGAGGCTATAAGATATTACACAGCATGCTAAACTTATGTTACAGTTTAAAAGTAAATCCACATTGTCCTTAAGAGGGATGTCCCCTGTGTAAGACATAACCGACATATTTTAAGTGAATATACTCTCCAAAACAGACATTTAAACAATGTTGTGCGCGTATTTGTCCATTCTACACGAAACCGAGCTCAGTTCATAACTCGCGCGTGGTCTATGGCCGCACGCTTCGGGTCAGGTGTGCGCGCACAGAAATATGAGACATTATACACAATATGAGACATGTTGCAGCGCATGCCAACTCGTGTCCCGCTGGGTAGATCAGCACGTTACAGTACAAATGTAAAAATACCAGTTCGGGGTTCCTCTTTCGGCTGTTGTTGCAGCCAACTGCACAACATATTGCAGGCATTACTGAGACCGTCGGTCGTAAAGATGGCGGCGCAAAGCTACAGTGACGTCACGTGACCCGAACGAATTATGCGTGTTGTGTTTTTAACGCCGTTGAAATCAGCTCCGATACGGCAGCGAAACAACCGGAAGTCATTCATTTCCTATGGAGATTCGCAGACCGCATGCGAATGGGTCCGTAACGGGTCCGACTGAGTGCGGTGCGAAGAAAATCGTGTCCGTTGGCCATCCGGATGCGTTCAAAAAATTGAACTCTTGCGAAAAGCTACGGATGGTTCCTATCCGACAATTCCAGCGGAAGTTAAGCGTTGCTATGGTACTGATAAACAAACCTGAATTCTTAACTTTTAATACAATAAATAATGATTTTATAACGATAAGTTGTCATGTCATTTGTTTTATTTTCATGATTTTAGAACGTTATTAGGGCAGTTAATACAATTAAAATGTAGGCTATAATCACATATCCAACCTGACATTAACGTCCTGAGCAACTTTCCTCCACGCAGCAGCCTTCCTATTACCCTCATCAGAGAGATCATACAGAATTGTACATTCTGACAGAATCAACCTTTCTAATCTCTCCGCCATTTTTGTTCTACTCGCTTCCGACGCTTTTCACGGTGTAGTACGACGGCCGCTGGGGAACGTATTGCGTATTACGGAGCTGATTTCAACTGCCAGTGTGAAGGCGGCGTAAGAGCCAATCGTTCGGATCATTACGCCTGTAAATCAGAAGTAGGCTAAAAAATATAGGCTAACTAAACAATGAAACTCAAGCGCTTTCTCCTCATCCAGATGGTGAAGCAAACTGCTCAACGTTTAAAGGCATTTTCCGATGATTGACATTACAGAGTTAACCAGTAGGCCTAGTTTGATACTGATCGAATGGTATCTTACCGGTAAAAAGACGAAACGCCGTTGCTTCTGTAAACAGCACATTTGTGTAGGCTATTTAATGGAAAAGTCGTTTTGGTAATTTGACGGTAATTTACCGAGATTACTGTGTGAAATGGGCTAATGTTTATCACTTGACTAGAGCTAGAGATTCCGCCATATTTAGTGACAAATTAGACATGCCCCGACTTTCTACAACCACGTCGCTTTGGCGTAATGATACTCTAAGCTCAAGCAGGAGCAAAGCAAGCTTGGCATCGTTCAAAAAATTTAAAAGCTTCACCGATGTTTACTCTCATCTTTTTGGTAACGTAGCCTTTTTGTTGAGGAAGCCTATGGAGCTATTTTTGTGTCTTTATTACATGCGAGAAAATAAATGATCTTAGAGAGAAAAATAAAAGTTTGAGAGAAAAAGTTATCACACTGATAGCAAAAAAGCATTTCATGAGAGAAAAAATAATATTTGAGAGAAAAAGTTTTCATATCAATAGCAAAAAATAATATTTGAGACTAAAAAAAGTTTTGAGAGAAACTATTTTCTCAGAACATAAAAAAAAATATTTCTGAGAAAAAATAATCTCTCTCAAAAATACTTTGAAAAAAATCTTAAATATATATTTTTTGCTATCAGTGTGAAAACATTTTCTCTAAAAAAAAAAAAGTGTTTCTCTCAAACCGCTTTTCTTTGCTCTCGATGCAATTTTTTGCTCTAGTGTCAGGATTTTGCTTTCACTGTGAAAATTGTGTCATGGGCGGGGCCACGATTTTTTTTCCTTTTGGAATGCTCCTATTGGCCAGTCGGGTGAGCATCGTCTTGTCTTGTTGGGAGTCAACTGAATCATTACACCATTGTTCGGTTCACCTAGATAGATGCCTCCTCCGCCTTTAGATTCTCTGCCCGAGGTCGGGTCTTTATTTCCAGTGAATCCCGTCACTATCCTCGGGCCGGGCCTTTGATCTAGAGACGTGGACTCCCAACCTCTATGCTCCCAACGCAAAAGAGTGCGGCGCTGGACTAGATTTGATGGCCGAGCGCGAGCGCGGCTGCGGGCTGTAATGCACTCACTCTGTGTGTGAGGATTCAGGGAGAATAAAACGATTCGTGGGACTCCCGCAAACTAGACATTTCTATGAATATAACATATATAAACAAATACATTTTTATTCATCTGTTGCAGAAAAGCAACAAGAACAACTAAAACAAAATACAAATGATTTAAAGGCCAGAGTTTCGTTTTATAACATGTTTGCAACATGGAACGATGTAGCCATGCAATCATAGATATGTGTTGATTTCTTGAACGCAACAGCCTTAAGATACGACTCCCCTCACTGCTCAAAAGGGACGTTTTGTTCAGAGCTGAATTCTGTATGCTGGCAAATCCTCTAATTATAACAAACAAAGTGTATATATTATGAAAGATTCATTGTGCAGTCAGCTTCATTGATATTAACAGAGATGTGTGAGATCGCGATGAACTGATGTCAGCTTTAGGGATTATTATGGGAGCACACATTCAGTCATGCCAAACCATGCACACAGTCGCTGCTTGCTTTTATGTTATAACAGTGGTTTGTGTGTTAATTCTTTAATAAATAATTTATCAGGAGCATTTATGCTGATGTGTATGATGGCGACACGTAGGCTTACTTAGTATTTGGAGGTGCAGAACAGAGGAGGAGGAGAAAGTAACATGGAAAGTAGTTGAGAACATCAGTTATAACGACCCACATATTAAAATGGTCGGGTTTAAATCGGGCTCATAATTATAGTTAATGTGTCGGGCCGGGCTCGGACACAACGGGCTCGGGCTTGATTTTTTTGGGCCCGATCTAAGCTCTAAGTTGAGCACGGACACTCCGATGTTTGGGTAAGACGATGACACACACAACTGGATGTTAGCTGGCTGAGCAATTTCAGCATCACTGAAGATTAAACATTAAAAATAGCACTTATATTCATGAATGAGTATATTATTAGCTTGCTAATCGCTAGTAAAGCTAATTATTAATTAGCCATCATGCTAGGTTGCATGAGTGCTATCTTTTAATGTTGTTTATATCTTCAGTTATGCTGAACTTGCTCAGCCAGCTACCCATCGAGTTGTGTGTGTCATCAACTTACCCAAACATTGGAGTGTCCGTGCTCAACAACTAGGCAGATGCGGCATCTATCTGTGAACCGAACGCGAAGGGACGCGAACAATGGTGTAATGATTCATTCAGTTCGACTCCCAAAGACAAGACGATGCTCACCCGACTGGCCAATAGGAGCGTACCAAAAGGAAAAAAAGATCGTGGCCCCGCCCATGACACAATTTTCACAGTGAAAGCAAAATCCTAACACGAGAGCAAAAAATTGCATCGAGAGCAAAGAAAAGCGGTTTAAGAGAAACACTTTTTTTTTAGAGAAAATGTTTTCACACTGATAGCAAAAAATATATATTTAAGATTTTTTTTCAAAGTATTTTGAGAGAGATTTTTTTTTCTCAGAAATAATTTTTTTTATGTTCTATGAGAAAATACTTTCTCTCAAAACTTTTTTTAGTCTCAAATATTATTTTTTTGTTATTAATATTAAATCTTTTTCTCTCAAATATTCTTTTTTCTCTCATGAAATGCTTTTTTGCTATCAGTGTGATAACTTTTTCTCTCAAACTTTTTTTTCTCTCTCAGATCATTTATTTTCTCGCATGTAATAAAGACACAATAATATCTCCATAGAAGCCCAGATGAAAATATCTTTAAAGTCCCCATGAAATCAAAATTGACCATACTTACTTTGTCTGCCTAAATTGATCGTTTTGTGGTGAACAATTCATCCGTGCAAGTCAATCCACACAAAAACATTTTTTGGCTTCGTAATCTTTAATCAAATTCTAAAAATGCCCCTCCCCTCTGCCTTTGAGGACCTTGCCCGATGACGTAGGCTTGATGGTTTGGGTGTCTGCTTAAAGGGATAGTTCACTTTGAAATTAATTTTTGATGTGTTTTAGCTTACCTCAAGGGCATCCAAGATGTAGGTGTCTTTGTGGCCACAGTATTTTCAATTTTGATATTTTTAGGTCAAACCGTTCTTGTCTGATAGTCATATAATGCAGGCAATAGGGGTCCACCTTAAAAAGCATACACAGAGAAGTCCAAATTAAATATTATTTAATGACTCGTAAACGTAAGTACACATTGATGACCTAAGACACGAAATGAGTGGTTTTTGTGAGAAAACGAACAGTATTTATATAGTTTTTACCTCTTGTAAACACAGCCACGTCCAAATGATCTGAGATCGCGAGCGCTTCGGTCTTTTCCGGAAAGCACCGGAAGTGAAACCTTGCGCGTGTCACTCATTGTTTACACAGAACAGAGATTGTAGGTAAGACGGCTAATTAAAAGGGTACTAATTTGCGCTTATCCGGGATGTTTAAACCGTCGTAAATGAGAACAATTACAAAAAAATAAAACAATTGTATGAGTGACGTACACGCGCGAGGTTTCACTTCCGGTGCTTTCCGGAAAAGACCGAAGCGCTCGCGATCTCAGATCACTTGGACGTGGCTGTGTTTACAAGAGGTAAAAACTATATAAATACTGTTCGTTTTCTCACAAAAACCACTCGTTTCGTGTCTTAGGTCATCAATGTGTGTAATAGAATGATTAGTTATGTCTGAGTGTGTGACGTGACTGATGACGTATGAGGAAGGCGATTCCGAACGCAGCAGTGTGTGTATAGCGTGGCTGCCGAATAGTTGTAAAGGAGTTCACTAATAGTCTGAGTAAAAGTTCAAAGAACATATTCAAGACTGGACATTGTATTCTTTTGCAACATACAAGGGTTTATTACATGGTGTCAGAGTGCCGATCGTCGGGATGGCGAAGTTTAACCCACCTGAAAGCTTTTGCTTCGAGAGACCAGCGGAATGGACTGACTGGAAAAAGCGGTTTACTCGGTACAGAACGGCGACGAAACTGGATAAGGAGGACGGCAGTGTTCAAGTAAGCACCCTTATCTATGCCCTGGGAGGCGAAGCAGAGAATATTTTCAGCTCATTCACCTTCGAAGGGGAGGGAGATGACGAGGATTACGAACTAGTGCTCGGCAAGTTTGATTCGTATTTCATACCAAAGCGCAACGTAATACACGAAAGAGCATGCTTCTATCAGCGCGTTCAACGTCCTGGAGAGAGAGCTGAATCTTTTATCCGCTCCCTTTATGAACTGTCAGAGCATTGCGAGTTTGGGGCTGCTCGTGACGAACACATTAGAGACCGAATCGTGGTTGGAATTCAGGACAAGGAGCTGTCGCGCAAGTTGCAGCTAATTTCAAATCTCACACTAGAGATGACGGTGCAAGAAACCCGCCAATCGGAGGAGGTGAAAGCACAAGTTAGCGCGCAAGGAGAAGCTGCTGCGTGCGCTGTCCAAGAGGTAGCACATAAACGATACACACATCGGAAGCAACACGCCCCAGGGCCAAAGTTTAAACAACATGCCAGAGAAAATGGAAGAGAGAAAATATGCGGCAGATGTGGAAAAGAAATGCACAAAAAATCTGACTGTCCAGCGTTGAAATCCTCATGCAACAGATGCAGGAAAATGGGACACTGGGAAAAGATGTGCAAGAGCAAAGTGGTGAGTGAAGTAAGAGACTGTGAAGAGTATAATTACCACTTTCTCGGTTCAGTTAATAGCACAACTTCATGCAATGAATGGACTGTACAATTAGAGATTGGCAGTACACCGGTTAGCTTTAAAATAGATACCGGCGCTGATGTGTGCATTATGACTGAAAAAGCATTTAGAATGCTCAAGCCTGAGAAAACACTGCTCACTGCTAAGACTGTACTGAATAGCCCAGGTGGCCGTCTAGACTGTATCGGTCAGTTTACAGCAAATACGGAGTTAAAAAATAACCGGTACTCATTCAAAGTGTATGTTATCAGAGGAGAGACCCCTAGCAACCTACTTAGTCGAACAGTAGCTGAGCAGATGGGGCTGGTGAAGAGAATCCTGGAGGTGCACAGTGCTGTAATGGAGGTTGGCTTACTAAAAACACAACCAGTGAAGATTGTGTTACAAGAAAATGCACAGCCTTATGCAGTATACGCTGCGCGCAGGATCCCAATCCCCCTCATGACACCTGTGAAGGAGGAACTGAACAGGATGGAGGCCGAGGGCATCATAGAGAAAGTAACAGAGCCCACGGAGTGGTGTGCACCGATAGTGCCAGCTCCTAAAAAGTCTGGACAGGTGCGTATATGTGTCGACCTCAGGAAGCTAAATAAAGCTGTCAAAAGGGAAAGGTTTGTTTTACCTACAGCAGAGGAGATCACGGCTAAACTGAATGGCGCAAGGGTGTTCTCCACACTGGATGCAGCCGCAGGGTTCTGGCAAATACCACTGGATAAAGATAGTCAGAGACTGACAGCCTTCATAACTCCATTCGCAAGGTACTGTTTCAAACGTCTTCCCTTTGGAATTTCCAGCGCTCCTGAAATTTTCCAAAGGAAAATGATGGAAACTCTAGAAGGCCTGGAGGGAGTGGACGTTTACATGGATGACATTATCATCCACGGCAGGGACGTGGCGGAGCATGATCAACGACTACAGTCGGTGATGGAACGACTACAATCAGCTGGCCTGAGGTTAAACACGGGGAAATGTAGGATGAGACAAGAGAAGCTACACTTCCTGGGCCATGAAATCAGCGCGGACGGGGTACGGCCGGACCCTGCCAAGATATCGGCTATTAACAAACTGCCTCCACCTGATAACGCCCAGGGGTTAAAAAGAGTTCTCGGGATGATCAATTACCTGGGAAAGTACATCCCCAACCTAGCAGATGTGGGACGACCGCTCTACGATTTGCTGAAAGTCAAATCAACATGGACATGGGGTCCAGCCCAACAAGCAGCTTTGGAGGAGATTAAAGGACTCCTCATGTCCTCACCTACCTTAGCATTTTATGATGCGAGAAAACCAACCAAGGTGTCAGCAGATGCAAGCAGCTATGGAATCGGTGGTGTACTGATGCAGCAACATGACAAGGACTGGAAACCAGTGGCTTATTGCTCCAGACGACTGAGCGAGGCTGAAACCAGATACGCTCAAATAGAAAAAGAGTGTCTGGCAGCTGTCTGGTCATGCGAAAGATTTGAAAAATACTTATATGGTCTAAATGAGTTCAAGCTGATCAGTGACCACAAGCCATTGGTGCCACTAATAAATGCCAAAGACCTGGACGTGGTTCCACTTCGTTGCCAGAGGCTGCTGATGCGATTGATGAGATTCAACCCTACTGCTGAATATGCACCCGGGAAAACTCTCATAGTGGCCGATGCTCTGTCCAGGAGCCCCTCAGATGATTTGCAGGACTGTAGTGACACCCACTCAGATGTGGAGTGCTATGTGGCGTCCATTATTGACAGCATGCCAGCTTCAAAGCAAAAGATGGACATCATCAGGTCTAGCACTGCCGAAGATGAAAGCCTGAAAAAGGTAATCGCATATATCCGGTCAGGCTGGCCTGAACACATAGCCAGGGTGCATCCAATGGCCAGGGACTTTTTCCCTGTGAGAAATGAACTTTCAACTCTAGAGGGAATCGTCACCAGGGGCAACAGAATGATCATACCTGGAAAACTGAGGGCAGAGATCATAGATCGCATACACGATGGGCACCAGGGTCTGAGCAAATGCCGTGAAAGAGCAAACACATCAGTGTGGTGGCCCGGTATATCGTCCCAAATTAAGCTTAAAGTCTCGTCGTGCCAGTCCTGCCAAGAAATGAGAAGAGCTCAGCCCAGAGAACCACTAATTTCCACGCCACTTCCCGAAAGACCATGGAAGAGGATCGGAATTGATCTGTGTGAACACAACAAACAGAGCTACCTTGTCATTTCAGATTACTATTCACGTTTTCTAGAGGTACTGCACATGACAACAACTACCAGTACACAGGTAGTGAGAAAACTGAAAGCCACCTTTGCCCGCTATGGTATAGCTGAAGAGGTGGTCAGTGACAATGGGCCACAATTCACCAGTGCGGAGTTCAGAGAACTGGCTTGTGAGCTAGATTTCAAACACATAACCTCCAGCCCACATCACCCACAAGGAAATGGGCATGCTGAAAGAGCCGTACAAATAGCCAAAAGAATTCTAAAGCAAAAAGACCCCTTCTGGCGCTTATGTGTTACAGATCCACTCCATGCAGTAGTACAGGTGCCAGTCCAGCAGAACTGTTGATGGGTCGGAAAATTCGGACGACCTTACCCACCCTTGACAGTAATCTGTTACCTAAATGGCCAAACACAAAAGTCATCGAGAGAAATGATGCAGCTAAGAAAAGGGAACAAGCGTACTACTACAACCAGCGTCACGGTGTGAAAACCCTACCTCTTCTATATCCAGGGACTCAGGTCCTCACCAAAGTGGACACTCAAAAATCCTGGCTGACAAAGGCAACTGTGATGAATGGGAGTGTCACACCACGATCTTATCTGTTGGAGACAGAGCAAGGCGGTATGTTGCGCCGAAACAGACGCCACCTACAGGAAGTGCCAGTGGGGAAAGCATCAATAACGACATCTGTAAATACCCCACAGGATGAGACCGCACTACAAACATCACTGAGTGCTGTCAAAACACCAAATGTTCCAGAACAATATGGAACAAATCCATCTCCTGACGGACTGATAAGAACCAGGTCTGGCAGGATTAGCAGACCACCACAAGTCCTGGACCTATAAATGAGGGAAGAAAGATAAGAGACAGAAACACATAGCATAAGTACTTTGAGAAATGTTAAGAGAAAAAAGTTTACAGTAAACCCAAGTTAATACGGGTTCATTTGAGACTGTATGTTCTACAGATGGAAGGAAATGTTTTGCCTGAACGTTACATGTATGCTTGAAGTAACAATGAAGCATTTGTTTTGTTATAAGGCAAACAACAGATTGAAAGGGGGAGATGTAATAGAATGATTAGTTATGTCTGAGTGTGTGACGTGACTGATGACGTATGAGGAAGGCGATTCCGAACGCAGCAGTGTGTGTATAGCGTGGCTGCCGAATAGTTGTAAAGGAGTTCACTAATAGTCTGAGTAAAAGTTCAAAGAACATATTCAAGACTGGACATTGTATTCTTTTGCAACATACAAGGGTTTATTACAATGTGTACTTACGTTTACGAGTCATTAAATCATGTTTAATTTGGACTTCTCTGTGTATGCTTTTTAAGGTGGACCCCTATGGCCTGCATTATATGACTGACAGACAAGAACGGTTTGACCTAAAAATATCAAAATTGAAAATACTGCGGCCACAAAGACACCTACATCTTGGATGCCCTTGAGGTAAGCTAAAACATATCAAAAATTAATTCCAAAGTGAACTATCCCTTTAACATCCGTAATCACGCCCCTCCAACTGACATGCAGGCACACAGCGTGTGAAAGGAGAGATGGCAAGGAGGTGCATTTTTCTAGATCCAATCAGGTGCTAGTTGAAAAAAAAAGCCACGCTCACTATTTTGCCTCATTTAGTATTCCGTTTCTCTCGGAAATACGTCACAGCACTGGAGAAAAGCCGTTTGCAACTTCCGGTTCATGGGGACTTTAACATTTCACATGAAAAATACAACACGTTCATCTATCACGCCATCTGCTTCCGGCTTTCCGTGTGCAAAATGACTGACGATTTGCTAAACAATGCTAAACTTTTTTTTTTTTTTTTTTACTTACTGTGTAGTGTAACGTTAGACCCGAGTTATCACAGATATCGGCATTATATTTCAGTTTAGTTCATAATATTTTTATATTTTTAGATAGCGGGACAATTTTATGCTAAAGCCTAAATTTAATCTGTACATCATAAAGCGTTCGTGTCTCTTCAGAAAATTTGGACTGGCCGCTCAATTCATATGGATTAGTTTTACAATTTATTTATGAATTTTTGAATACAGTGATGATACACTAGGGCAACTTTTTGGGCAATGCCGTCAACAGGGAACCAGATGAGACACAGGGCCCACTGCCGATCTAAATTATCCAGATAGAAAGTTATTAGGCGGCCTACCCATTTTCAATGGGAAAGTGCCCAAGCAACATTGATCAAAAAGTTGCCCTGTGTATCATCATACGGTTTGGAACGACAAAAGGGTCAGTAATTAATTACAGAATTTTCATTTTTGTGTGATCTAACCCTTTAATGTGCTTAGAAAAGTAATGACTTAATTATGAAATCAAACAAACTGTGGAAATACAGGTTCACTGGGTTCTTGATGTCTTTCCTTTAACTTTTAGACAGGAACTCTTTAACAGAGTTGCATCTCAGAATCACTGAAAAGAATTTTTTTTCAATAATATTGATTAAAGTTACCCACCTTTGAATCTAACCATATACTGTATATATCAAGTGCATTGATGAAACATACATGGTGCAGAATAACATCAAAACAAATGCCAAAAGAAATGAGACATATGTTGCTTGTGCACTTACTGATGCACATGAATTAGCATGACGTTTTACAGGCCAAAAATTTGTGGTTTAATTTTCTTTATCTTTTATGAAAATTACATGAAAGTATGCAAGGTCATTGACTTCTCACAACATGTTATGCCATGTTAAATGAATATTCAGAACACTTTTTGGAGAAATCAGTGTTTATAGAAATCATGTGTGGAATTGCAATTCGTAGCCACATACACTGATGACATGATTTTCTACCTAAGCCATTTGTCTCAAAAAGACAAAAGTTTATCTAAAAACCAAATGCAGTGTAAATGTATTTTGATGTGTGAAAGATGCTTGAACACCTGATTATCATGTATCACTATCAGGCTAGAGACAGGCAAAAAACACTATCCATTTCCTCAGACCATCCTCAATCTGACACCACATCATTCTAACCAAGCTTAATGTGAAACCAGCCCAAATCATTATGGTGATGCTGGGAAGAGACTGCATGGCTCAGATCTCAAGGTAATGGGAAAATCCAACATCTCCGGCTCAATAACATGCGTCAAAAGCCACTGTAAATTAATACTTAAAAAATTCAAGGAATGATTTATAAGGAGCAATAATTGCCATTGTGCATTTGAACTTCTTTGCATACTTCCTAGTTTCAAATACAAGAGAAAATCACTGAAAGATAATAGTGTTATCTGAGCAGGAGATAGGCCTACTGTAAAAATGCTAGTCTGCACTCAGAACAGATAACAGCTGTGATAAATAGGCAGTAATAGTGACATGATGAGCCCCCTTTTGTGGTCTGGCCAGTGAAAAATAAGCTGGGACAGTACAAAGTGAGAATCACTCAGCAATGCTTTAAATAACTTTTTAAAAGCCCCATCCATCCGAGATTAGAGCAGTTACTGGTAGGAGAGGGAGGGACGGGGGCTCTCAATGTTGGATTAATAATGGATTTATTTCAAGCATTCCATCAGTAATGTTCAGAGAAGTGCTACAGATTTTACTTTAGTGATAAGGCCTACATACAATGAGAGGACAAAGAGAGAGAAAGCAAGCATGAACATGTATTGAAAATGATGCTTTAGGTCTGGAAAGAATAAGCTTGTCTTGCTTTACAAAATGTTCTTGGAATAGAAATCATTTAAGTCAAGTAAATAAGTTTAACTTTATTAATTTCATATGAGATTTGCAATTTTTGCAACTAAAATATAGGACAAGACTAAACAGGCCTAAAGTTTAGTATGAACCACCTGAATCAATGTATACAAAATTAAATGAATAAAAAGAAAAAACAAATGGGTAACAGGGTTGCTAATTTTACCATAAAAAAAGCTATCGATCAGTAGGAGTTTTGGAGTAATTGATAAATAAGACACTAACCTCATATATTTCAGCAGGAATAATAGGTGGAATATATATATATATATATATATATATATATATATATATATATATATATATATACCTATCCTCCAGGGGTTCACAGATCCTTCAATTATGTCCAAATAATGTCTGTATTTGAGGGACTTGAGAGATTACTGGGGAGAAACTGGAAAACAGATGGAGAGGAGAGAAATATGTTGGAGAGAGAGAGAGAGAGAGAGAGAGAGAGAGAGAGAGAGAGAGAGAGAGAGAGGAGAGAGAGAGAGAGAGAGAGAGAACGAGGACAGTATTAAAACAGACAGACAGGTGAACAGACAGAGATACTGTATATACAAGAGCTGTGTCATTCATTCATTGTGGATTTAGACTCAAATAATCCCACTTCATGGCATAAATTCTGATTTACAAAGCTTTCATGTTCTTTGACTTGTACAACATTAACCCAACAAGCAGATTAAAAATATATAATATGCCAAGACTGACAAATACAATGAGGCGGCGGAGACCTCACATGGACCCAATGATTAAGTCATTGAAAAAGTAAAGGACAAAAAAAAAGATGGAAAAGAGACAGGACAACTCGTTTTTTCTTTTCTTTTTTTTCTTTAATAGAAAGGCAGAAGGATGAAGGTTTTAGAATTCAGACCCTTAACTGTAAAAGCAAAGGGTGATAAATAATTTACACCCCTTTACCACAAACAGCACCCAGCCCATCCACCCTAACATCAGGCAGGAGAAACAAACACATTTACACAGTAATACGACCGAATGCTGTGACTCCCAGTAAATTAAGCGTTTTTTTTTCTTCAAGTAAAGACAAACAAATCTCAATTGATTTTTTTTTTAAAGATTAAGCAAGAATAACCCCAAATACCACACAAAGAGCAAACAAAGTTAGGGAGAAACAGAATGCACACTTACAGAGACAAACTATTTTTTTAATTCCAAATTCTGTTCCACTTACTTTTTAAAGTGACTTTAAAGATTTAAAGGAATAATTCACCCAATAATGAATATTCTATCCGCATTTATTCAGCCTAGTATCATTCCACACCGGTATCACTATAGCAGAAGGCCCATGCTTTTCTTTTCAATAGAGTGAAACGTGGATTCCCGGCCCCTATTCTTCTTTTGTGGAATATAGAAGGTCAAACATGTTTGCAAAAGACATGAGGGTGAGTAAATGTACAATTTTCATTTTGGAGTGAACTATCCCTGGTAAAACGAATAATCGGAACTAGATCCATTTCTGATTCTTTGTGATTTTAATAATTCTTAATTCAAAAATTCTGAATCAATGCAAAACAATACTGCAAGCACTTTTGATTGGTAAAAGGTGCAATACTTGAGTGAAGTTTGATGAATTTGCAAGGCATCGCTAATAAAAGCCTGAGCACAAAACTGTTGATAGTTCCACCACGCTCTGCTTCTGTACGCACAGAGAACAAGGAATAGGGCAGATGGATAAAAAATATACACAATCATTAAATTGTTTTCTCAGCTGTCATATTTATAGATTTTGTGCTCAACGTGCCTTTATAAAATAACTTCTCTTTAAGCAACAACATCAACAACAACAAAATCAAACACAGGAGACAGCAGTCAATATCCAGAAAAAAAGCACGGGTTTAACAAGAGCAACATTTTTCCATGCCACAAGCTTCAGATGTCATCTCACGTTCAGACTTTTTCATTCTTTTCTTTGTTTAATAAACACACAAGGAGACATTTTCTGAACAGTCTTCACCAGTGCGAGTTGGGGAAAACAAGAAAGAAACAAGACAGCATTGTACAAATCCATGCAGAAAGCTCTTCCATTCTCCACAATGTTTAGGTTGATAGTCGTGTGAACATGCTCACCGGATCATTATGGAAGATACATTTAACCTTTACTCCATTCATCTGGGTGAAATATTATACTGAAACATCTCTCTTTCTGCTGACGGCCACTTTGAGCTTTCAGGAAGAGACGGGACTGAGAAAACTACTGCTGAAAAGCTTCCAAGAACAGACAAATCTTATGCAAATCGACATGAAAATTCAGTTGAACAAACTACAGAGATAAAAAAATATAAACAAAAAGCAAAACAAACAAAAACTGAGAAATAAAAAAGAAAGTCCAAAACTCAGTGTTGATATTTAGGAATTACAGTACCAAGACATAAATGCACTGGGAATATCCTCTTTTTAATAACAGTATCCTTTACCCGGTTTTGAAATCTCAGACACACACAAACAAACACACACCCCTAACTCCTTATGGAGTGCAGAACCCTCACTGGCCACGCCCCTCAAATTTCATCAGCCAATCACCTGCCTTGCCTAGCACGCTTGACAGCTTCACTCCAGTGCTGATGTCATGGGCAGGTTCAAGAGACCGTCTTTAGTCTGTAGAGCATCAGTGTGGTTCTTTCATCCATCCATTCTTTCCACAACTGCATTCAGTCAGGAGTACTTCTCAATTTCTCCTCTCCTCGTTCTCTACAGAGAGGTGGAAGGGAGCTTTTTCACCCGTCTCTGCGCCAGGAATGAGGACTCGATGGGCTTCAGCTCAGGGGGTGGTTGGGAACTCTTCAGCGCTGAGTATGTGGCGGCCATCGCCCCCTGTGAGGAGAGAGTTGGTGAAGTAATAGACCGACATTTATGTTATATATAATAAGTGTAAGAGCCTCATGGCAGCGGTACCTTGACAAGCTTGGCATCTTGGTGTTGTAGCTGGCTGTTGGGAAGTTTGTCTCTCTGAACAATCCACGGATGCTTCAGGACCTGCTTGGCTGTGAGCCGCTGGTGAGGGTCAACATGGAGCATCTTAGAGACCAAGTCCTGCATGGAAAAGCATGTGTGTGAGAAAATAAAATCCAGTCAGAGAGGTTTGAATGGCTGTATGGATTAGAGTGGCCTACTTTGGCAGCATCAGACACCGCATCCCAGTTGCCTCCCGTAAGAGTAAAGCGGCCACTCCCTATCCGACTCAGAATATCTTCTGGAGTGTCTTCTGGTCCGTTGGCAAATGGTGTAAAACTGGAACAATTAAGAATCAAAAGAAAAATGATTCCGGCTGTGTTTTCAGTTTTTATGTGTTGACATTGAGAGTGCAATACTCATTAATAATGGAAGATAATTTGTGCGTGATCTTACCCAGCAAGCATAGTGTAAAGCAATACTCCAAGACTCCAAATGTCACAGCCCTCGTCATAGCCCTGTCTCTTCAGTACCTGCAACACAAATCAATGTCAGAACTATTACAACAAAAATTAAAAACTCCATTTCATATAGACATTACACTGATCCCAGATAAATTAAAATCACATATTACAAACTGCCGTTTTCTACCAATAATTCCTGTAGAGAAGCTCACATGGTTCAATTCAATGTTTTTCAATGACACTGAAGTTCAAAACATTGGGCAGACTTTAATAAAGAGAGGTGATTGGCTGATGAAGTTGGAGAGGTATGACCAGTGGGGGTTCTGTATTCCCTTAGGAGTTGGTGTGTGTGTGTGTGTGTGTGTGTGTGTGAGAGAGAAGTTCACTGTTTATTGGTCTATACAGCATTCCCCATTCTGTTGTGAGTACAACCACTCACCTCAGGTGCTACAAAGTTGGCAGTATAGCAGGGTGTCATGAGGAGACCGTTGTCTGCCCTGAGCTGCTTGGCAAAGCCGAAATCACAGATGCGCAGAGATTCTGGATTTCCAGACTCATCGACATACAGAATATTACTGGGCTTCAGGTCTCTGTGCACAACCTGCAGGAAAACCAGAAAACATAGGAGATAAAATACTTACATTTTCCTTCATAACTCACAGACAACTACAAATCTACCTGTCATCTTTAGGTGCAAAATGCATTTATATGCGCCAAATAGTAACTGTACTAATAATAGTACAGTAGTTATGAAAAGACTACATTATAATATCAAATTTCAAGGGGCATTTTAAAGTAATAATATTTTTTTAATATTACTCAATAGTTTATATGGTACGGAAATCTTTTAGCTGTTGGCAATGTGTTTAAATCTCTATAATTTTTATGAAATACTGTGATAAAAGACATTTATGTTACACTTCAATTGTCCCCAATTTCCTATTTATATTATATTTGGGTAAGATTTTAAGAGAGAGTGGTTTAACTGAATTTGAGTCAATTTGTTCATTCTCAGTCTTCATGCGCTGCTATAATGCATGCTTTTAAAAGCTACACTGTAATATTAGTCCTAAGAACACTATCTATTGTGGTTTTTCTGGGCAAGACATCAACATACAAACTATTAAATGTTGACAACAGAGGAGGGCCAAAGGAAGAGCCTTGGGGAACACCCTTAGAGGAGGTGGAAAGCTAGGCTCTCACACACTATGAATCATAATGACAGATTCTGTGTTAGTGGCAAGTTTTTATGTCCAAGATAAATGTGATTAAGTTTGTCCATGGATGTTTTCTCACCCCTTGAGAGTGCAGGTATTCCACGGTCTTTGTGATAGTGTGCAGCACAGCACTAGCCTCTCTCTCAGAGAAAAACTTCTGCTTAAGGATTCTGTCCAGCAGCTCACCACCTCGCATCAGCTCAGTGACCAGGTACACCTGCTTCCCGTTATCATAGACCTGCAATACAGCAGTTTTATTTCATTAAATCTGGAGTTATAGTATTTATATATAGTTTTGCTCTCTGTATTGTACAAATATCAAATTTGAATAATGCAGATGATTTCTGCAGATTAGTTAATTGTAGGGGTGTAACGGTACATGTATTCGTCCCGAAATGTACGGTACGGACGTCATGGTTCGGTGCATGCAGTCGCACAACGAATACATTCAGTCACAAGTGATCAACACTCCAAAACAGAAGGAGGAGCGCATGGTAATGTAATGCTATTTGCTACCAGTAAAACGCACAGAAGAAGAAGATAGATCAATCAGTATGTTTACATCTCTCAACCAGTGTTTCAACTTTTTTAAAGATATCAATAAAAATAGAATTTGTCATGAAAACAAGTGTGTAAATGATTATATTTCAAAACTGAATTAGAAAATTCACTTTATAATTAGATTTAGAAGTTAATGCAAAACCTGCCTTTTTGTGCAATTTACAGTACTTTTTGTACTGTAAAAATTTGATTGTTGATTATTATATCTAAAAATAAGTAACAACTCAATTTAATAATTTGGGCTCTGTTGTTAATTGTAACCTTTAATATTATAGTAATATGTAATTAAGAGCTCCCCATATAGTTTACAGCATTAGCTAGGATATATTTTTTTTATCCTTAAGAAAATGTTAATTATAATATAATTTATTAAAACAAACATATACACATTTGTTTAATAAAACAGTTTAATAAAAAAAGAAGTGATTTTGTGTTTAATTTATTCCCGCCTGCTGTACCGAACCGTGATTTCAATACAGAGGTACGTATGTTTGTGTACCGTTACACCCCTAGTTAATTCAGATTTTTTTTTTAAGTTGTTGTACTTACATCTTTGAGAGTGATGATGTTGGGGTGCTGGCCGTATCTGAGCAAGATCTCAATCTCTTCGGATGGGTCGGTGCTTGTTTTATCAATCACCTATCAACATTATACATTAAATTATGTATTACTCACCCGAGGACAACATGTATCTAAAAACCTTTTTAGTGAACGTAACCATTTTTTAATGATGACATTTAGTCATTAAAAAAAGAAATATGGATTTATACTATCTGAAATACAGATCTTCAGATTAATCTTTTTTTTTTCCACAAAGCATCCAAATATATTTGGAAAAACAAAAGGAATTGACTGTAAAATGCAGTATCCTTAAAAACTAAGTCACAAATGGTTAGGTAACCTAATCTAACCTAACCAAAATGCTGATGTCAAAGAAAAAAATGATAATTCAAAAGACACTTGTATGACTTGAGTACAATATTAAAACAAGTTAAGGGCTCTAACCTTCACTGCATACTCTGTGTTGGTTGCTTTGTGTATGCAGCGTTTGCAGACGGAGAAAGAGCCCATGCCAATGTCCTCTTTCAGCATGTAACCGTCACTGAACAAGATGTTCTTACCGTGAAGCTGCTGCATGGAGTCAGGTACACAACAGAGAAGAGAATATTAGAAAAGCAATACAAATGCATGCGCACACACACAAACAAACTGCACTGATAGTACAATCTAATAATTACAAAGAAGACACAATAATTACATTCTTTCACACACGACACAAACACTAGGGTCTCATTATTATAACTCAGTACAGAGAATGCTGGATAACACAGAATGAAATCACTAAAACAGAATGAAGCCATTTACTTTTTACACAACTACTACACTGCACTTATGATTGAAAAAATCATTTCCCAGAAGTCACACCGTTGCAGTGTGCGTAGAAAGAATTTGTCTGCTCTACTCCTGAGCACAAGTCCACCTTCGGTGTTGTGTAAGGCAGGCATTTTTATTTCCTGTCACCGTGTTGGCTCTTTTATTTTATATAACAGTGTAAACAGCTATCAACATTGTCAAAAATAATGTCCAAAATGTCCTGGTGTGTTTGCTGTTTAAACGAGTGTTCTCACCAATACATATTAGTTGTGCTTCATGGAGTTTGTACTTATAGAGTCTGTTTGTTTTATCGACTCGATATTGTTTCTTATTCAAATGTGGTGATTTGCACACAGCACCCCCAACCTAAAACATCTTCCCGCAACCGTTATCATCTCCATTGAACACTATTACACACTCTTGCATAAACCAATTGGGAAATGGTAGAAATACTGCTATCTAGTGGTCAGATAAATTCACTAAATCATAACTCATAGGATGTAAACAGTCCTTAAAGATAATGTCACATCTCTTTCCTGTTATTTTAATGAGCATCACATGAATTATTGGCACCATTTTTTTAAATATATTTTCTGTGTTAATTGACAGCATACCATGGATTAAGTCAAGCCTAACCTTGAACCCTTTAAAATTGTCATGCAGCATCTAAAAGCTGAATGTCCAATTTACCTCCACAGCGAAATACGAGTTGTTGAAAAAAAAGAGTTGTTTTACCTGTACCACCGGGTGTGGAGGGGGTTGAGAGGGCTCCTCTTTGCCCTCCTCCTCGAGCATTGCCGTGGCAACAAAGCTGAAGCCCCGGAAGAGCTGATGAGCCCCTGCGCTGGGAGGAACGCCCGGGGAATCTGAGACAGGACAAAAACAGAGAAACCTTGAAGCCCACACTCATATTCCATTTTAGCTGCTGATGACATTTAAAAAATCCACCTAAAGCTCAAAATCTACTGCAGTGAGCTCAGCTTGAAGATCAGAAAGAGAACACAGCCATCTGTTCTATGACTAACTTATTCATGTAAAGACCATGGAAACTATAAAAAAGGACAGTTCACCCAAAAATTAAAACAGTTATCCTCATGTCATCCAAAGATGCATTTTTTTTCTTCTGTGTAAGAATCTTCACTCTGCTCTTTTTCATAAAATGTAAGTGAATGGGGAACATTTCTAATAAGCAATTTTTTTACAGTATAAAAATCTTGCAGGACTATTTCTGAATAATTATTTAAAATTTGGTCATATTTTTTGTATTTGACAGCCCCTATTCTACATCCACATGTATTATATGTAAAAGAGCAACTTTATGCCGAACATTCTTCTAAACTCCTCCTTTTGTCTTTTACAGAAGTAAACTATCCCTAAGATGAACTACCCCTTTAAAATTCCCTTATAATTTGTTTTAAATGCCAGTTTGAGTGCTCAAACTACTCTCGCTATAGTCCAAAAAGAAAACTGACCATAAGACCTACTGAGACTGTACACAGATCATAGATATGACCTCTCACCTTTAGGGGTACGAGAAGTGAACTCCGAGTCAAAGTAAAAGGTGTCATCAGGTCTGGCCACCGCTGGCTGGAATGGGGGTTTTATCTCTCGCCTGAAGAGTTTCTGAAAATGATTATACATTTTTTTGGCATGTAGCTTTTACTGGTGGGGAGGATGAGTCTGTAATGGAACTACTACTTTAGATTTGCAGTAATTTGAAGTATGATCTTACATTCCAATCAATTGTCACGAAGAATAAATGGCGTTTGATTTCCTCGGCTCCATCTGATCCAGATGCTGGTAACAGTTAAAGTATAAATAAAACACTCCTTACTATTAAAATTTAGCACATTTAAATAAAATATTCCTATCAATGACTTTAGTCTAATATCAAAAACATCAATATAATTTACTTAATTTGAGATTAACACAAGAGGCTATTAATGTTGTTTGAAGAGGTTACAATAAATCACAAAGAATGTATAAAACATCTGCCTGTTTATACATTACCCAGTCTGTTAGTGGGGTTCCTCTTGAACAGAGCTCTCAGTAAACTCTGAGCTTCAGTGCTCAGGAACTGAGGCATCCCCAGCCTTGCTCTAAAGAGATAACCAAACAATGATCACGACTCAGACACTGAATAATAATCACTAACATTCACAAGTTTGGAGTGAATAAGACTTTCTATAAAGTCATTTTGTGAAATATTACAATTTAAAAGTACACGTTTTCTGTTTTAATATATTTAAAAATATAATTTATTCCTGTAATGGCAAAGCTGAATTTTCATTTGCCATTAGTCTAACATAATCCTTCAGAAATCATTCTAATATGCTGATTTGATGCTCGAGATACATTTCTTCTTCTTATCGATCTTGACACGATGTTGTTTTCTGCTTAATATTTGTGTGGAAACTGTGATACATCCGTTTTATTTGAAAAATAGAAAGTATTTATTTGAAATATACATTTTTGTAACATTCCAAATGTCTTTACTGCCACTTTTGATCAATTTAATGCATTCTTGCTGAATAAAAGTTAAATTAGTGCAGGCAAAATCAACAATAATACATAATTGTTGTTTAACAGTATAAATTGCTGTTCTTTTAACAGCTTTCTAGTAGCAAATGAAGCAAACCAGTGAAATGGAAAGTGTCTGATTAACTGAACTATTTCCTAGCACAAAAATCAGCCCAATCGTAACGTAAAACCCAATTATCCTAAATGCTTCATTTCTATAAAAAGATCAAAACTCAATGGATTCTCACTTCAGGATGAGATTCATTGTTTCTTTTCGGTCTTTTCCCTGGAATGGCAGTGACCCGGTAAGCATTTCAAACTGTACGAAAGAGAAGGAGAAAGCAAACGTTAAAGACAAATAAATCAGACAATCTAAGTGACATCAAAGCAGATTTTCTCAATTTCTAAGTGAATCTGGACGTACCATCAGTACCCCAAATGACCACCAGTCTGCGCTGTGGGTGTGTCCCTGCCGGTTAACCACCTCTGGAGCCATGTACTCCACCGTCCCGCAGAAGGAGTAAGCCTTCTTCTCATTGTCGATAGCTTCCTTACACAGTCCAAAATCTGAGAGAAATAACAAGACCAATTACACCAATTAAATAAAACATTATTCAAATATTCTTTGGTAAACCACAGTGCTTTTATTGTACCTGTGAGTTTGATATGGCCCTCTTCATCCAGGAGGATGCTAGAACATAGAAATGTATTTGTTATGCCATTTACAAACAGTCAGGTGAAATCACGTTAAAAAGTTCCAAACAATATCACACTCATACTCGACAGTAACTGAGGTCTAATCCAGTACAGGTTGAAGAATTCATGGTGTACATGTGTTTGTTAAGACAGGGACGCAAGCCGACGTCACAGAAATATCTGCAATAAAAGCAGACTGTGTTGTCGCCTATAGTTGGCTGCGTCTCGGCCAAAAAGGCGACTGTATAAAGGCGGCTGTCAAGTAATATCTGTCTGTGCGTGCAAGTAATATCTGTCTATATCAACAGCCTTCTGTCTGTACCGTCTTGCCTTCTTTGCTCGCTTTCATCACTTTCGCATTTATTCTTGTGAACTGACTCATTCGCTAAGCTGAACAGCCAGAGCTCTCTCTCTCACAGATGGTTTGACACTGACTCAACATGCTGCATTGGCCTAAAACCCCCCGATGGCATCTGACGGGAAAAAAAAGGGCCGACCGTCGGCTTGATGTGTCCTGGCCTTAAGGTCAAATATCTCCTCAATGAGTTTATGTTGAATGTGTCTGTGTGTGTATATTAAGTACTTCTCAGGTTTGAGATCTCTGTAGATAATGCCGAGACCGTGTAGATGATCTAGACCCAGTGCCAGCTCAGCCAGATAAAACTTTACATCTTCTTCCGTGAACATCACCTGCACACCAAAGAGACTGAGTGAATACAAAGGAGTAAAAGGAGAGGATATTGCGCTCACTGTTATGAGTATTATATACCTCTTTTGACAGCCTGGTGAATAGATCGCCACCTCTGAGGAAGTCCAGAATCAGATAGAGTTTTCCCTCTGTCTGAAAGGCTGAACACACATACACACAGAGTTCACATATGACCAGTGTATTAACTATGAAGTTTATCTGATCTGTTAGTCAGTCATGATAAGCTCCCACAGTTTCCTGTACAATATAAGGCCTTCACCAAGCAGGTAAATAGCATGATTGCAACATTAAATTACTAAATACGAATGTAATGACCTCTGAATTGTAAAAACAACAACTTTACTCTTCAAATTAATTAGGGGACCAGAATCATACAGGAACACTGAATTGAAGTCATTTAAATATTCCTGCTTAACAAAATCACATACAGAGAGAGCAGTAATTCAAAGGCAAGGTTTTTAGTGAAGAATTATTTTTTTGTTTAATTCAAAAGTTCACACAAAGCTATAGTGTGACTTCTAGAGTATTGGAATGGGCTGCTTTCGGGATACTTTAATGATGCTTCTGCAGTCCATATTCATTAAAATTACATGGGAAAGAAAGGACCAGTTCAGCCCTTAGAGTCTCTTCTTTTGTGTTCCATTGATTCATATGGATTTGGAAAGACATGACAGTGAAAAAGATATAATTAAAATTTTGGGGTAAACTTTTCCTTTAAAGAACGGGAAAAGGAATGACAAAATATTACAATGCACCATGAAACAAACATCACACTTACTCACCATAATGGAGTTTAACCACAAATGGATGGTTGACGTCTGCTAGGATGTCTCTCTCCATTTTAGTCCTCACACGATCCCTCACTGTGACAAGAACAATTTCACACATGTTTTGAGATGAAATATCTGGCCACAACCAACATAAAGTCAAACTTCATTGAGTAGTTTTACTTCATGGATTGTAATATTGGCCAACACATCGGTAAAGCAACTTAGCAAATCACAACTATGCAATTAATATATTCAAGAATGGTAATAAAAGCCAAGCATGAAAACATTTTCTACTTTAAGTGACCAATGAATCAGCAGATTCAGATTAACGGATGTCTGAAGCAGAAGTTTACCAGATAGCATTTGTTTGTAGGAAGTGATGTTATCAGCTCTCATGAAAACATAAGGTGTGTTCCAATTCGCATACTTGGGAGATAGAAAGAGGGCACAACTGAGATTTCAGTGAACAGATATCTGAATCTAAAACTTCAGGTTTGTAAGAACTGTATTGTGGGATTTTCTGTCATTGGGGTACACAGAAAAAAACAGGAAGTGAGTGTACCCACAGAAGAGTTACTGTTAACCTGCAACCTCACTCAGAGTGGCATGAATTCAAATTTGCAGTTGAGGGAATATGCCAAAAAATTGTGTATACAGATATTGCAAATACTGTCTTATAGGTTTGACAGAGTAGAAATAAAACTAGTAAATTCAAGAAGACCGTCACTATTGAGAACCATAAAACGCATGGTTGGCGTTTGTAACTGTGGTTACACAGAAACTAGGAGTGACACTAGAGTAAAGATAAATAAACAGCCCGGGAGAACAACGCAAAATGAAAGTAGCTGTTGTTGAAGCACTGTTTATGTTAGCAAAGGAAGCTTGTGTGGTTTGTGGTGTGTGTGTTTACACTGATGCTGTACCTTTGAGTGTAGCCTTTCTCAGGACCTTCATGGCATACAGTTGGTTACCATCAGGAGGGGTTACCTTACGTACCAAAAACACCTGTGCTCACACACAAAAAAACATGTTTCACTAAACAATTCAGTCACATTGTCTGAATGCATCTTAGTCAAGTCAGTTTTTGAAGGTACTGAGCTTTTAAAGGAACGTGCTATAAAAGCCCTGGTAAAAATGCTAATGTTTTGCTAATAAGACGCAAGTTCCCACAGGAAGTTGAATTTGAATTGAATGACAGGAAGTGAACAATCAACCTAGGTAAATGTAATTATTTACATACTCAAGTCATTGCTAGATGATGTTACTTTTACTTAGCAAAAAGGTCCTTAGATGTCTTGTCATTGAGATTTGAGTACCATTCGGTATTGAACAGTAACATAACTTGTTACTACCATAGTATGATGCATCATTGAAGAAATAACTAGCTTGTCAATTTAACGGTTAATTAGTTTGAGGTCAAATTAATGTCAGATTATTGCAATAAAAAAATATTTAAATAAAAAGAATGGCATGATTGGCATCTGAGGGCAACTTTGCTATTTTTGTTTGGCTCAGGGTACTAGAGCAAATACGCAGTCTTAACTAAACTAAAAGACACAAAATTAAATAAAAATTGGAATGAAAAATAGGCCGAAAGATTGTACTGCATGTAGATTGCTTATTTTGCTAAAACGTATGATCTATTCGAATCCACGTCATAATGTTTGTTGGTTATGATGGAATTTGTGAGGACAGCTGGCTAACAATGTATTTGGAAAACGCACCACAAGATGGAAAATCTTTTTCAGATCAATTAGAGCACTTTGGGAAATTATTCGTTCTTCTAACCTGGCTCATAAAATGAAAGTTAAGGTTCTTTTAAAAATAATTAAATAATATCACGCACGTACGCACAAACTACATATAAGCATTCTACATCCGGAAGTTAAATTTAGAAAGTTTTAAGTGTTTCAAAAGTTAAATGGCATTCAATACTTTTTATTATACTCCTTATCTGAAAATGTTAGAAAACAGTAAACAGACACACTTTTTGTATGCTTCTTTTTAGAGTATTAATACTAACTCAAAATTCCTTCATAGTTTGTTTCGCTCTGGTCTGCATAATCCAGTGAAACCATGGTCAACCCTCTAAACATCTTTACAAATCACCATTAACTAGTCTTTGCTTCTGGAAAGTACGATCAATGTTTTAGCAGCATCTCACATAAGCCTTATAAAAACCAGGAACACACATCAAAGCTAAAACACAAGACACATATGAACAGATGCAGTCTAGAAGTTTGTGCATATGAGAGTATCTTTACCTTTCCAAAGGAGCCCTGACCCAGCACTTTGAGCAGCTCAAACTGTGAAGGGTCTGCTTTCTCTGCCCCCTCCTTAACCACATGTGTGATGTTGATCTCCTTGATGTCACCATCATCCTACAACACAAGAGACAGAAATGGAAGAATGGTATAAATATGCAACATCAAGGCCCTAATATCAGACCATCCGATTGGTCAGGAAGACAAGCTTGATTATTAAAGCTTAAAGCTGGGTTAAGTTGACAAAATATCCCATGCAGGAGGACACTGAACGATGAGCAATTTGCTTTAATTGTTTCACAGCAACTGCTCGAGTGGATTATCATGTATATGTCACAGACCAATGCACGCTATTTCAACATTTCATCAATACCATTGTTAATGACAAATATCTCCATTATGAAATCTGAGTGAGGCTCAGAGGGGGATTCCACTTTCCACAAAGCACTCCCGATAAGAGATAAAGTGTATTCAAAATGTATATATCTTTTTTATTTCAGGGATCAGTTGTACATACTTTGAATTGAAACTGCAACTTTTGTGTTATCATCCAAGAACATTAAGGTATCAACACCACTTGTTATTTAATACTTATTTTGCACGTTTCAGCAGGAGAGATGCAGGTGTGAAGCTCAAGCGATTTAAAGCCAGAAAGAAAGCACTTAGATCAGCATGTGTTGTCAGTTTATTATTCTTAAAAGTTAGACTATGCTAGAAATGTAGGCTCTGCTGGAAATAGAGTGCTGTATGTCACATTTCCTCTGTGACGAGAGAAAGAGAAAGAGGGGGACATGTTTGAGAGGAAATGGTTAATGGGTGAAATAAAATTAAACTCTGCATTCTGAGAACCCGGTACAATTAAAAGCCCACAAACATTAGCATCAAACCAGTTAGACTAATATCAGAAAAACAGCTGCTTGTACACAACCCACAGTACTGACTAATTCACCTTTAAAATCACTGGAATGGAAACATCAATATATAAATCATTTAAAATAGTTCAACCAAATATTAAAATTCATCATTTACTCAGCATCATGCCATTCCAAACCTGTATGACACTTTCTTTTGTGGAATACAAAATAAGATATTTAACAAATGTCTCGTTGTTTTGTTACAATAAAAGGTCATGGTCATCAAAATAGTTTGGTTAACATTCTTCAAAACACCATCTTTTTGTTCCACAGAAGAAAGTCAGTCATAAAGGTTTGGAACAACATGAGGACAAGTAAATGATGACAATTTTCATTTTTGGGTGACCTGTCCCTTTATCCTTGTGGTAGATGATATATGCGTGATATGTAAAGTTTTATGGGTTTATATACACATTATCTCTAAAAATTAAGCTAATTTTTTATCTGAAGACAATCAGACAAAATGTAAGTCTACAGCGTGTAATAAATGCTAGTCTAGGTGGATGCAAGGAATTCAGTTTATGTTCACCAACTATGCACATGAGTCAACAAGGCCCTGAGCTAGTCTGGTTCAGTCAGATTAATTTGTTCATTTCTTTGTGGTTTGAAGTACTATCACATTATTGTTAAAAATATTCTCAATATTTTGTAAAAAAAAAAAAAAAAAAAAAAAAAAGTATAATAAGGAATTTTGCATTTGACAGGTTTTAGGGTGTTGCTGACACTTGCACGAAGAGAGAGAGAGAGAGAGAGAGAGAGAGAGAGAGAAGAGAGAGAAGAGAGAAATTAATTAATTAATTTAAAAAAAGAAATGTACATTTAAATTTAATAAATACATTTCATAGCGGTTCTCTTGCAGATAAACCACAGGAAAGACGCACTTGATATCTTGTCTAACATCTTATCTGAGTGTTTTATATCTAGCTGTAAATGATATTATAAGCAATTGATTTTGATTATGATTAAATAAACTTGTGTTTATCTGACAACCGGTGTGGCTCAGTTCAACAAAACAAATGTAACATTTCCTCTCAACCAAAAAAACACCCTAACAACAACAACAACAAACGACCAGTCCTCTACAAAGCAATGTGATTATAATCCTGTGTGTGCGCACTGACCGGCATCCATGTTGTATGTTCATCGGTTAAAGCTGCACTAGACGGAGTCGAGTTCGTGGTGCTGTTCGTCTCCTCTCTGGACTGAGTGGCATTCGCTAAAGTCTTATTGTGCTGCCGCTTGAACAGGTAGAGAGTCAATAACTGACTGACTTTAAACTTCCTCTTTTCTTTCTCCATCTCTTCATCCCTCCTCTAGCCAGGGCATTCCACCGTTACCCCCATCCGCCTGAAGTCGGGGCAGCCATAGACAACAAAACTCATCCCAGAGAGGGAGCGAGCAGGGTCTGGCCGTGTGTGTGTGTGGGGTGTGTGTGTGTGTGTGTGAATGTGTGTATGGGACTGAGGGTGTGTGCTCTGCCCTGCTCAACAACTAAAGTGAAGTAGGCAGGAAGAGGAAGGAAGATACTGAGACCTGAAAACAGAACTGGTGAGAGAAAAAAAACAGAGCGAGAGAGAGAGAGAGAGAGAATCGAGATGGAGAGAGTGAGAGAGAGATAGAGACCGAGGATGTGACAAAATAATGTGTGTCAGAAGTGGTAATAACAAAGATAGATAGATAGATAGATAGATAGATAGATAGATAGATAGAGGAAAAAAATATTTTTAACATAATATTTTATTATACATGAACTATTTTTTTTAACAATTATTTTTCATCATTCAGAAGTTATATTATTTACCTTACTAACACATTTATTTTATCTTTGTGTGTCTGTATAAAGAAAAAAGAAAAATATTTTTTTAATAAATTCACAAAACTTTTTTTTATTATTATTTTGGTTCTTATTTATTCAGTTTATTATCATTTTATAACAAAAACAAATAGTATTTTAACATTACTGGCAACTTGTTTAATATTCTTTTTTGTTAACATTTTTACTGTTAACCATATAAAAAAAGAAAGAAAGAACCAATTTTATAAAAGAAAACCTGTCTGGGACTACGTTAAAACCTTCTCCTGATACTCTATTCTGTTTTTCTCTAGCTAGAGCTTCTGCCCATTCAGCCGACGAATGAAAAAAAGAAAAAGAAATATCAAATTAAATATACCCATTTTCATCTTAATTGTTTATTCAGTTTCAAAGTTACGAGTTAGTCGTACCCTCTATGGGTAGAATTTGCCGTCATTTGGCAAGTGGCCTCATTCTGTCTATGGCTATATTAAGACAGGCAGCAAAAATCCGATTTTTTGCATATCCAGAATTTATCCAGATGGGTTTTTGAAAGTCTGGACAGCAAAAAAACACATGAAATCTGATTTTTAAAAATCCGATTCAAATCACAATGGAGGAGGTTTGAAACGCAATTCCAATCAGATTTTTGCAGCTCAGTCTGGACGCTCTGGCTGCTCGAATCGGATTTCAAACGGTCTTTTACGCAAAAACACTCTTAACTTTACAAGGCATCTACAAATAGAAACTATTTGCAAGCATAGTCTATAGCTGGTTTGTACAAAGTTTGGTGAAGATCAGAAGAACAGCCAATAGGAGAAGTTTAAAAAAGTAGGTTTTTCGGGAAAACCAAACATACTGTAGCAAAAAAAGAAGAGAAATAAAATGCTTATATTTGAGCTTTTATGGTTCCAGAGATATTATAACCAAAAAAACAATGACGTTACTATTAGAGCCAGCTAATGTCTGACAGATTGTGTCTGGCCGCCTGAGTAATGGGGGGATTTCAGACCATCCCACCAAGTTTGGTGTCTCTACTTAGATAATATAAGAATAATATGAAAACTGGAACAAATACAACAAGGTTACAAATACAATATTGGACTCCTAAAAAAGAACAAACAAACGAGAAAAAGAACACATAAAAAACTACACGGAGCCAGAAAAAGAATTTCTGTTTCCGTCGGGTGGACACTTAAATGCTCATCCTGTCCCATTATGCTTTGCTTATTTCCCCTCTCGGTGTTCTCCTCCCTCACCATCAACTGAGCTAAAAATACAGTGGCGATTTAAAACACACATGTTCTTTGAACTCTGAACACTTCAGCCTGATATACAAGAGGAAGTTATAATCAGAAGAAACAACAACCGACTGGCGGACAGCGCAGAGTTTGTGGCATGCCCCAGCGCTTCTTTCCTTTACTGTAAATCATGTTAAACCCCAGCTGACAGACAGGAATAGTAGAGCTCAGAGGAAAGCAGGTGACAGCAGAAAAATCAGTGATCTTACCTTCACGCTAATATCAGCAAACTCTCTCTCTACCCAGGTGATCTGTGACTTGAACTGTGTGTGGGGTTGGGAGGAAGAAGTGAACAGAGTCAATCAAACTGAGAACAAAATGAATATTTTTTTTACACTCCTGTGCACGGATGAACCAACTAAAAATTCAAGACACTTTTCTCCACCCAAGTTTTGAAAGTGGACCCAAAGGGATCATGTCATATGAAAGCGTTCTGTGACACGAAAAGTAAGATTGTCAAATTTAGAAGATCAAACCACTCTAACCACTCGGTGAGTTGCACAGTTTTGAAAACTAACGCTAAGGGTTGTTTTAAGGACGTGTTTGTGCATGCCCATAGACAGCCACTCTGAAGCGGTCAGTGGCGATTCTAAAAGAGTCAAAAAGTCACGACAGAACCCATCGTCAACCACTCTAGTTCATCCAAAACAAACTAGAAAATAGACTCAGACCAGTTTGTGAAATGGATTGATTTAAAAGTTCCCAATAAAAAAAAAGATTTGTTTACAGTTAAAGTTCAGATTCAGATTCCAATTCGGCCTGTTTCTCACACAAAGCTATCATATGACTTCAGAAGACTTATTTATGGTAATATAGTAAATGAGAATGAAGAGCGAGTCTTATGAGTCCAAATATGAATTTTGTGTGAACTATCCCTTAAAAATGCTGTATTGAAGAACTGAATGTGGTCGTTCAGTGTTGAAACAAAGTGTATCAGTCGAAACTTCCTGTTTCAGCTGAGGTTGAGAGAAAGAGGGAGAAACTTCTCTAATTATCTTTTTCTATAGTCAACAATGACATTTAACACCTTTAACATACACGCACTCTGAAACTTCTAATTTGATCTTTCACTCTACTTTCACTCTGCTTCAAAATGACCAGTACCACAACACAAATGGCAAAAGGGAAAACAGATGCACAAAAAGCACTTCCGTTATTAGACCACCATCTTATTTTGTAATAGCAATGAGCACATCCATCTCTGTAAGCTCTACAGTGCATGCTAAAAAGATTCATGTTTTCAGCAAGATTTTTTTAACTAAACGATTAATATTAAAGTGAAACCACACAGGATTTAACACCAAATATATTTCTCGCAACACTGAACAACCCACGAGGCTTCAGGCTGCAGCTTTTTGCTTCGTAAACCAGACGTTTCCTGTTGCAGAAATTTTCAAACCAGAGTTTGGTCACACAGAAAAGTCATACTGAAACAGCTTACAAATGAGGGATGCGCCCACAGAGAAAAAAAAAAATCTTGTTAAAAAAACAAAAACACTTGTAGAATTTGAAACAAGAAAACTTCAAGCTGCAGTCAACACAAACACAAAGGACCCTCTCTCGTTCCCAACCACAACTGAAGGAGCGGGTAACAGGCGAGAGTGTGTGTTTCCTGTCCCTCTCATCTCATGCCAAACAAACCTCTCTACTCTACATCTCTCTAACCCCTCAGGTAAAGGAAGAGTACACTTGCCTGTTGCATGCGTGGCTTGGTGCGAAAGATATGCCTCCACATCTCCACCCTGACCCATGTCACTGAGGACAGAGGCTGTCTGTCACAAAGCTCTCCGTCTCTCTCTCTTTTGCTCACACACAGACCTCTTGAGTCTTGAGAAATGGGGAAATGTCAAAAAACACAAGGGACGGAAGGGTCATGTGTATTTAGATGAGAGTATAAAGCAGGAAATGGTGAAACTGTGAAAACCACGTCAACCTGAGTCACCTCACTCAATTCCTATCTTTTGTGATGACACAGAAATGTTTCCACACTCCGACGGCTTTAGCTGAGGAAGTAGTCGGGCATATCCCCACCAATTTTTGCCATAACCAATATTGTCCCCACCACTTGTGCAATCTACGAGCATCTCCAATTGTTGAAGGGTTTTCATTTCATTTCTGAAGGTACGTTTACATGACAACGATGTTCTAAAAACAGAAATGTTTTTTCTTTGTACAGATGACGTTATTAAAACAAGCCTTGTTATGAATCAACAATCAAAAGTTTAGGCAAAGTAAGATTTTTTTAATGTTTTTGAAAGAATTCTCACTAAGGCTGCATTTATTAGGTCAAAAATAAACAGTAATATTGTGAAATATCATTACAATCTAAAACAACTGTTTTCTATTTTACTATATAGCCTATTAAACGTAACTTAGGCCTACTACTGTGATGCAAAGCTGAATTTTCAGCATCATTACTCCAGTCTTCAGTCACATGATGCTTCAAAAATCATAATATGCTGCTCAAGAAATATTTGGGTTCACTAGTTCTGCTGCATACTTGCAGCAGGTTATCTATAATATTTGGGTTCACAAGTTCAATGCAAAAAGTGGCAATTGATTTCCTAAGAATTTTTCCTACTTGAGAAATTGAGAAAACACTTTTTTCAGGTTTCTTCGATGAACAGTTCAAAATATAGGTCTACTTATATTTACAAAAAGATGCTCTCAACCCAATTAATATTCATGACCCTTTACCAGCAAACTGAGAATATCGTGACCTCCCAACCACCACGTCTACCTTCCGTACTCACCCGCCAGTTAAAAAATAACAATAACGTCAATGCTCAAGCAGTCTGCACTGCCCGACAACACGTCCGGGCAAACTTGACAACAGAATATTCAATCAAAACCATCTGAATGCAACAGTCACAGCTCCGAGTCGAGTGTGTTGCTAAGCAGCGAGAGCTGGAGTCTGCGCGAGAGCCGCACGCGACTCGTCTCTTTGTGTGGCCACCTGTTGCACTGGATTTACAGAACTGCTCATTCCTAACAAAGACGCGCGTGCAGCTGGTGTTGTGAGCGGAAATTAGACGCACTGGTCACGCCAATAAATCTGGCAAAAGCGCTCGGAGAGGCTTAAGAATTAATAGGCAGACATGAAGTGGGACAGTTTTTGAGCCTCTTTGATAAGTGAAAGGTGTTTATGAATATGTATGCCACACTCATTAACTGAGCGAATAAACATGAGCTTCTAATAGTCTGGTTGAGCCACTGGTAAGTGGCCAAGCACTTCATAGTTTAAGAGTCTCTGAGAGGCACACATTGTTCTAGTGTCCCTCTTTTGAACGAGCGAATGCTGCAGTGCGGCTACTGGCCGCTAGAGGGCAGCGCGGGTCTGTTCAATTAAATTCAAAGGCTGTGTAATTTACTGTAAGCATAAAATGCTTCACCATGTTTAATACAAAAAGAGTCATAAATAAAAAAAAGAGCTGCTGTAAATAAAATTAGTTAAAGCAGCATTTTTTGTTTGTCTGCTAAATGAATAAATGTAAATGTCACAGCAGCACAATCCAAAAACAGTCCAAACACAGATAACACAAGCACACTGTTTTCAGAAATACTTAAAAAGGTAACAATACAAAACATAACACCGCAAGTCATCCTTTTAACTCCAAGTACTTTACAACTTTATTTGCCACAACCTTAGAAAGACCTTATAATGCATGTGTAATGCGCATGTCTCACATTGTTGGCAAATGTTAAAGGGGGGGGGGGGGGGGGGAAACACTCAGTTTCACTCAATCTCATGTTAATCTTGAGTACCTATAGAGTAGTATTGCATCCTTCATAATCTCCAAAAAGTCTTTAGTTTTATTATATTTATAAAAGAAAAAAAGACAGGCTGTACCGAGTCTTTCCGGAAACAGCCCAGCGGGTGGAGGGCAGGCGTGCCGTGTGGGCGGGAGCGCGCAAAGCTTTTGCGTGTGTTGTAAACAGACAGACTCGTGGTTTATGAGGACATGATTTATTTTTACAATAAACAAACTGACACCTACAGTGGCCAGCTAAACAAATGTATTTAAACACACACACACACACACACACCATACATTGCATGCTCCATCGATACATTAACTGTACGTGATCATGTTGTTTACTTGCTGTGCTTAACGTTACACGCCGATAGTTAACACCACACAGACATTTGAAGCAGTTTTACTCACCGCCTGTGGTTCCGTGAACCTTTATCGTTGGGACTGCTCCATCTTTAAGTATTAGGCGATCTGCAAATCCGGCGTCGAACTGGGCTTTGTTTATACAACTATATTACCGTCGAAATGAAGGGAACAAACAAGAACACTTGCACAACTCCGTTGCTGCTCTGGAAAAACAAAATCCATCCACAGGTCCCTTAACGCTGGGTTCTTTGGAAATTTGTGCAGTGTTGTCTTGCCCTGGCAACCAAAAACACACTTTTTTGGTGCCATTTTTTTATTGCAGCGCAGCCGAGCCCAGCGCTCTGATCTCTCTCACGCACTAGGCTACAGCTGCACGCGCCCTTCCGGGAGAAGTGCTCTTAAGACCCGTATAAGGAAATTCCGCCCCACCTGACGTCACACAGATCCATACTCGAAAAAAACTTTCCGAAACTTGTGACATACCGGAAGGAGTATTTTTGGAACAGAAATACTCCATCAAACTTACAACTTCAGTTTTGAAACTTTGTCCATGTTTAGCATGGGAACCCAACTCTTTAACAGTGTAAAAAAAAAAAACACTATGCATGAAACAGCATTTCACCCCCCCCCTTTAAACTATGTAATAAGTTATTTTTCAAAATCAGAAGTTTTCAAAACAATTTCACACGTGTAATGGTGTTGAAAATTATTTTAATATGCAAAACTGTTACCCAATCATAGCAGTGGGCATTTACTTCCAATCAAGTCTTGAATGTTGTATGCCATCAAAACAGAGTGTTCAAAAGATAAAGTCAAAAGCAGGATAAAAAATAGCTTATTACTTATTACTAAAAATCATGAACACATAAGTTGACCTCAGAGAACATAAATGTAAAAGTGCTGAGAATCAAACAAACCTTAAAGTTGCTCTGAACCCACTGGAGTGATTCCTGTTATCAAATTCAGATTCCTGTTTCCATGTTATTCTGTGATTATGGTTCCATTCCAACACAAACAACAGTGCTTGCAGAATTAAACTACATAACTCAGAGGTTAAAAATGCAGTTATTTAGATTTATGAGATTTATGAATACTCCCCTCTCCAATTTCTATTCTTTCCATTTCTGCAGTGTTGGGTTGAGAAGCCCTGCACATCGTAAAATCTCACTGGTCCAAAATTCCACTGCATGTAAGATGTAACAGTACATTAAACATCTTCTGACTGGATGTGATTATATGACACTACACCTCAGTTTCATTTTTAGTGTGGACAGACAAATAGCTTGTCGCAATGCATCTGGTTAGGACACAAGTGTGACAATACAGAGTCAAACAAACATAATTACAAAATTTAATTCAGGACAAAAGACAATGAGATAGTTTGACCCAAAATATCAATACAACACATTTAAAATTCAATATAATACAATCGTGAAGTATTTAAAAAAGTATGCATCACTGTCTAACTGAGATGATTTTTTTTTTCATAAACAACTCTCATTCTTGAGTGGCATTCTGTGTCTAATTAAAAAAAACTTTACTTTTGTTATGCAGAGAGGAAGAAGAAATTGAGTGGCAGCATCACGCAAATCAGATAAGAGTGAGAACTAGAAAGAGCGGATGAAGCTAACCTCACTGCTTAAGCGAACAGGCTTGTCTGACACAGAAACTGAAACATAATAGGCTGTTAAAATGCAAATAAATTCAGAGAGTTTGGAGTGAGTCATGGCAAGTCTGGAGGGGCTAAATATATGCTGTTTCTAACAGAAGTAGAGAGGAGATTCCTCAATTAGGTTATCTTCCTCCAAATATTTGTTTGATTTTTATGAACGGTGTATCTAAAGAGGATACAATTATTCAAGATTGGATGGATGCTGAATTTGCCATTGAACAATCATATTGGTCAACCAATGATCGAAATATTTTGGGGGATGCGTCTGCCTTAATGTCTGCAGTGGTTGCGAGGCTGCAACACATTGGGTTTCATTTTGCTCTATATACATACTCTGTAAATGATATTCATACTGGGGAAAAATTGTGCCAGATTATCAGACCAAAATATTCTGACAGTTCTGTAACTGGGTCACATTGATTTCAGATGCTCTTTCTTTAACCTCATTAATTTATGCACTACTTTCAAAAAAAAAAAAAAAAAAATCAAACTTCCAGCCTTGACTAGCATCCCATTATTCATTATATTTCTATGAGCCAAAGGTGAGATCACGACCCCTGTGAGTTGTTAAAGAGAAAAAAGAAACTATAATGAATTCTTCTGTCAGTTACACTTAGAGGGAAAGGGTCTATTAAAACAGTGATTCCCATCAAGGCATACACGTACCACCAGTGGGAGATTAAGACTGACGCCTAGAGTGGCGACCGCCCGCACTACGAGAGCCTGCCCATCTCCATCCTGCGCTCGCGGCAAGCTCTCCTTTTGGACGGTGACCCGCCCCTCGCGCTTCCTTCCCTCCTCGAGCCACGACGGAAGCAGCGACGGGGCCAAAGGATGCCTGAACCGAGTGAGCCCATGCCCATGAAATCCAATCTAGAAATCCAATCTAGAAAGCCTGGGTATCAGGATCAATCTCGAGAAGAGCACGCTGTTTTCCAGCCAGCATACAGTCTTCCTGGGAACAGTTATAGACTCGAGACAAATGAGAGCGTGGCTTTCGCCAGACCGCACCTTCACAATTCAGCAAGCTGGCGATGTCGTTCAAAGCGGGATCTCACAGGACGCTTAGAACGTTTCAGAAGGTTTTGGGCCTTATGGCCTTTGCGTCGTCCGTACTCCAACTAGGCCTACTGCAAATGTGTCCCCTGCAGTGATGGCTGAAACACAGAGTGCCAGCTCATGCGTGGCGCTCCGGTCACTTAGAGGCCTCGTTTACACTGCAGGTCTTGATGCCCAATTCTGATTTGTTGCCTATATCCGATTTTTTTGACCGTCCGTTTACACGTTCTTTAAATTGTGACCCATATCCGAGTCACGTGTTTACACTTGACATAGATCTGAAACATCGCGCATGTTTAAAGGGGACTTCTTGCACAGATGGACGAACGCGCAGCGAGATCTCAGGACTGGTGGGAACATAGCCTACAACACGAACTCATGAAAGTGAATGTCTATAGCACGAATTGTTTATCTCGTGCCATTTATATGCCAAATATTGTGATACGCTCTGTAAACGCGCATATTAAACGTCATAAAGTGCGTATCATACACGCAAAAACTATTTTTGGCGTAAAGGGCACGTGAAAAAAAAAATTGTGCAATAAACGCACTTTCATGAGATCGTGGCGGGCTTTAACGAAGAGCAGTGGGTCCGAAATTTTAGGATGAGCAAGCCAACCTTTGATATGTTGTGTCAACGTGTCCACATTCCTCTCCTATACGACAACACAATGTTTCATCGGGCCATCCGTCCCTTCGCAGATGCGCGTCGGGGTTTCTCTTGTCATTATAGCCTAATGCCTCAGAAAATCCGATCTGCCTGTTTACATGACAGTCGCATAGGCACATTTCTGATTTATATCTGATTTATTTCCAAATATGAACGAGGCCTGTAACCGATCTCGAAATATCCGAATGTATGCGTTTTTTTCCTGTTTACACTGTCATAGAACACATCCGATCTGTGTCGCATACGAGTAAAAAATCGGAATTGGGTCACATTTCAATGACAGTGTAAACGAGGCCTTGCGTATCAGGGTGGATCAAAGCCCTGACAGTGGACACACTAGTGTAATATGGGCGTTGAAATGAAATGCGTGTGCTAATGCAGTAGTGTGAATCTGGCGGTAGATCACACGTCCACAAAAAAAAAAAACAAAAAAAAAAAGAATGAAAATCAACCAATTGCCCATATGGTTAATCGGCCTAAGCGTACCACACATACTGTACAGGTTACAAAGACTTAGATATTGCTTTGTTAAAATGCAAAAACAAAATTATGCCTAAAAACTAAAATGATCTGTCCTCAGGAAAGACTTTCAGTTCTTTTAAAGCATTTACAAACGCTACCATTTTTTCCTATTTTAAGCTGTGCCAATGACAAATATGGAAAGATCAATATGTAAAAGAAAAAGAGTTAAACTTACAGAAAAATATATTTGCATACATTATTGCATTGCTAATATAATAGACTAATAATAATGATTTTATGGCCAAATCTGATTCCAGTATTATTACAAGCAAATTAGCCGATTCTGTTTGCATTTTTTTCCCTTGTTTAAACAAATTTATTTGCTCTATAACAGTCAAACTGACCTTAAACAAAATTATCTGTAGCCATTTGAAATAAGAGACAACTACTGCATTTTAATCATGATCCAAACATTGATGCTACATGTAGCATGAGCAGTTTTTTATATGATAGTTTAAGACTTAAAGCAAAAACAGAAAGGTATACATTTAGATTTGAGTCTGATTTGAAATAATGTGACAAGACACACCTGAACAAAACAAAAACAGCAGACAAACTAAATAAAAATGCAAAATCTATCAGTAGGTGGTGCTTATGGAACAGCAGCGATTTCTTTGGTTACCGCTGTACACAAAGCAGCGCTTATAAACACTACTTTATACGGAGGCAAGAGGAAAAGAAAATGCCCTCTAAACTTTTCTGAAGACAGCCAGCTCCCTTCAGAGATATACATTCATATAAATCCCCACCCCAAATTCAATACAGTTTTCTTCCAATTTTTCACGCATAGCAAAAAGTGAGCTTGTTATGTCTGGTACAGTATTTGCTCTGCTGGCGCATGTCTCTGAAACTAAAAGTATATATATTATATTATATTATATTATATTATATTATATTATATTATATTATATTATATTATATTATATTATATTATATGAACAATGTGAATCATTGGAATAATGTGCACTAAAAGATGGCTAGTATAATATGAGATTTACATCACATTTTAATATTAGTATCTAGCTATTTAAGGTGACACCCTTTAGACTCATTTCAAGTACTTGAAGTACAGAGACTAAAAGAAAAGGACAATATGGGAAAACAGAATTTTTTTCACAAACTACTGCTTTAAGCAACAAAGTCCAGAATCATTTTTCATGTTCTCTTTGAGACATGATTCTTTATATAGGAGAGGAGGTGCAAAGGGTTTCAATCAGTGTTTAATTAGTGAATATGTAATTACACCACTGTTGGAAATGACAGACGCCATTTGTAGAGTCTAGTGTCTGAGATTTGTGAATAAGTTACACACGGTCAGGTGTGAATGGAAGATTAGGGTTGTGGGGGGTGTCAGAAAATAATGGGAGTCATCGTAGAGATGAGGACAAGCAGAGTAACCATGGAAACTGCTGTCAGGATGAAGACCGGTTTGAAGACTAGAGCCATGGGAGCATCAGAAGACTCTATAGAACAATATGCATGTATAGTAATTTACCAGAATTACACACGTTCACATTCAGTCTGTTCTGACAACAGAACACATAGAATCAGAACAAGCTGGACTTAGTAAGGCTGGTTAGACTCATTTTGTAAGAATACTAAGTGTCCGTACACCTGTGCAAAAGGAAAAACCAGATGACCTTAATACTTGCGTCACACACTGACTCTGGACACATGTTTGAAGATGTGACATGTTTTATGTGCATACAAAACCCAGACAAAACTGATTAACGCGCACACACACACTGAGATTATTGTTGTCCATCAGTACAAGAGCAAAGTTCATTAATTCATAAAGCATGTTCTGTGGAGGCCTGTTACACCACGTAAACAGACCTCGAACACACAATCACTCCCTCCTTTATACAGTTACATGTTTTTCTTTAGGGCACCAAATAACTGTCTGCCCCAGCTGGCTGGACAATTAAACAATAAAACAAGACCAGGGCTCATGAATCATGAACCTTGTGGTACACAGGGAAGGAGACCAGAGGACTTTTATTTTAAATGGATGTCAATGGAGGAGAGGCTTCACTACACTGAATAAACTGCTTTTGTGGGAAAACGGCGTATCTAATGAATCGACAGCCCATCGGCTAATCTTATACACGTTTGCTCTTAAAGTCCCCTGAAGTCAATCATTTTATCCTTTAAAACTCATCTTTGATCACCAAAATGACATATTTAAACGTTTTTAAACTAGGGCAAGGGAACCTTCGAATACTGTTGTGGATAATGGAAGCCTTGGAGTCAAAAAGTTTGAGAAACACTGCTTAAAAGGATGGAAATTCTGTCATCATTTACTTAACCCTCAAGTCATTTTAAACCTTTATGACTTTCTTTTATTAGTGAAACACAAAAGAATAAACGTTGATTTTTTATTTTTTTGCCGTTCATACAAGGAAAGTCAATGGAGTCCAATGTTGTTTTGAACCTAACTGACTCATTGTATGGACAAAAACAGTTGAACTACTACTTTTTCTGGTTCCCACAACCCTACCAATGTCGATAGATTCTAGCTTGAAGAGCTAAATATAGAGAAGAAGTCTCCACATGCTTTGATCATAGGAGTACAGGGCACACAGGGTGATCGAGGATAGGTGAGGGGGAGTTGCATTCAGAGTCTGTAAGGATTTTTGGATCAATACTACCATTCTTCTAAAAGCCATTTATGATTTGCGTGGAGTGATGAGATTTACGCATAGCATACAGACACATCAGTGTTGATTCTGTGACTCACTGCTATATTGACTTTAGTTGAATCAACACAGCTAGAAGAACAAGTCATTGTTAACCAAGGCACAACCTTAAAATAATCATCAATAATTCAAACAATATCTGATGTGATGAACACACCTCAGCACAGACAGCAGCAATAAAGGGCAATGATTCATCCACTCAAAACCTTCAGCTTTGACCAGGGTAATCTGAGAGTAGAAAACTGAAAGAGGAAGGGGAGATGAATAAGACATTGTAAAGCAGAGGCACAGTGTTCTGTTCACGAAAAGGGCAGTAGTATATAAGAGCTCAGGTAGAGTTAAACTGCTACATGCTCACACCTGAAAAGAGTGTCTGAAGGTCAGCCAGGAGCAGCAGCGTCTTGAGCAGTTTAACAACTGATGGATGTGAACTACAGACGGGCATCTTCAAGCCTGGCTGACTTTTCTCATTTCTCCAGGCTGATGATAAATGGAACAGAGTTGTGTGTAATTTAAAACACTGCCACAATACAGTGTGTTTGTCACTTTAAAATGACAAGTAAACAGTGAGTGGTAGGGCCTGAGAGGAAATCTTAAAGGAACAGTTCACCCAAATAATAAATGTCATAATTTACTCAGCCTCATGTCGTTTTGTGTTTAACAGAAGAAAGAAAGTCATACAGGTTTGAATTGAAATGGGTTGTTGTTGACACAAGTGGACATTTTGTGAGAACTTGCATTTGTAAAACCATTTTCTATAAATAGAGGTGGTGTGAAAAGTGCCAGTGCAACAATACTTCCCTTACTAAAAAAAAAACAACAACAAAAAAAAACCATGCTGCGTTTATGAATGGAGGTGACTTTAAATAGAATTGTTTGTAATTCTTACAGAAATATTCAGTAAAAATGCTACAATAAAAACCTGTAATTTGGTTCATGTCCATTAGGAGGTTTTGTGTTACATTTTCTGTTATTTAGTTAATGTTTATTGCATTATTTTATTGTATGTCACGTGTTTGGTTACACCCTTATGGTGTTTTATCTGTGTCTGAATGAGTATATGTTTTATGGACAGGCCACTTATGATGAACTCCATGTAGCATTTGATTGTGCCACTAGTATTATTATGGTGACTGTCAGTACATTTTAATGCATAAAAAAAGAAAAGATTTTGTTAGTTTAAGTAAATTGGTATATTAACATTATACTATAAAATATAGCATCCTGTAATACCAGAAACATTGTCACAGTGTTATATTTAATGTTGCATAAGTGATAGCTAAAATAACAGACAAAATTAATGAATTAAAAGGCATTTTCACCTAATGTTTTTCAAATACTATGTATTCAGACATACTACTCTTTTGGTATACAGTTTTTTGCATACTATATAGTAGGGAAGTATTCGATTTTGGATTTTTCTGCACGAGTGTTCTGCCTCTGCCCTAACTGGAAACTCGCAGCAACCACGAACAGCATCAAACGATAATGTGTCCCATGAAACATCTCAAAAATAAAAATTCCCATACAGCATTCTGTTGACTGAACTGAACCCTTATGAGCTCAAGACGCACAGCAGGAATCCTTAAGCTTCTGAGCAGAGATCGGTTTGCTGTTTTTGTCCAATAGTGACAGCAGGGTCACAAGGAAGTCCAACCTTCGGGCCAGACAGCTGTGGGGAAAAAAAATATAGCTTCAACACCTACAGACGTCTGAATCTATTTGTGCCTCCACACACCATCTGTCCCGCATGAATCTGATCGCATGGAGCACTGCAGCCAAAAAGAAATATAAACAGTCATCTAATATCTAACAGCACAACCTAATGAAAAAAACAAGCTTCTCGCATAAAAAATCTGCATGTTTACTTTCTACAGAGTAGAAAACAAAACAATGACAGTTGCTAACAAAGCCATGTGATAAACCAATTGGGATTATAACAGAATAACTAGTGACCAATCAGATGGCAGATTCACGCTTAATATTTAAAAACAAACCAATAAATTCATTAAACATCTTACCTTTGAGGATTTGAGACACGGAGGTCATACTAACTTATATCCTAACTTAATCTAACTTTATTAGTTGATTAGTTCACTTTTAAAAAAACTTTTGCTGATAATTTACTCACCCCCATGTCATCCAAGATGCCCATGTCTTTCTTTCTTAAAATCGAAAAGAAATTAATGATTTTGATGAAAACATTCCAGGATTTTTCTCCATATAATGGACTTAAATGGCTACCAAACCATTCAACGAACGAAATGAACTAAATGACACGAAAAAAGATTCATTCATTTTGATGAACGAGTTCGAACAGGAGAGTCACGAACGTGCATCACAGAAAAGAGCAAAGAGAGCATTTGTGCTATTAAAACAAACTTTTTTATTTATTTTTGAAATGACAGATCGTTTCGCTAGATAAGACCCTTATTCATCGTCTGGTATCGTTAAAAGCCCTTTGAAGCCGCACTGAAACTGTCATTTGGACCTTGAACCGTTTGGTACCCACTGAAGTCCATTATATGGAGAAAAATCCTGGAATGTTTTCATCAAAATCATTAATTTCTTTTCGATTGAAGAAAGAAAGACATGGACATCTTGGATGACATGGGGGTGAGTAAATTATCAGCAAAAGTTTTTTTTAAAAGTGAACTAATCCTTTAACTAAAAAGTTATTTACAATAGTTAAGATCATTCTTATTTTAGGAATTCAAATTCAAAAGCTGTATCCCTCTGAAGAAAAAAAGATAAAAACACTTTAAAATAAAGTAAAGAATATTTTTATTCCCAAAAACATTTCTTAAGTTAGAAAATAAGAAGAAAAGAGAAGTTACGAAAACTTTTATTCTTAAGAATGTTTTATAAATCTGGCCTCATGACTCAAATTCAATGAAGAAGAAAAATGAAAGTTATTTTACTGTAAAATTACAATACTATATTTATGTAATATGTACATAATAACTCAGCCCTATAGTTGATGTCAGATAAATGTCAGTCCCAAGCCCGGATAAATGGGGAGGGTTGGGGAAAGCAATGGTGAACTACTCTGTTAAAATAATAAATAAATAAAACCTCTTAATTTTCAAATGCTATCCCATTAAGCTTTTCTTTTGACGGGTTGCTGGCAAATAAATAAATGCACTGCGGTATCAGAGAGAAGGCAATACATGTTCACTTACACGCCTTCAACGGCTTGATTCTGAGACTCTGAAATACTGTTTAAAAAAATACACATGTAAATAAATGACAAGCGAAACTACTCCTTTAAGGGGAGTCATAGATCGTGACCAGATGGATTCAATCCGTGGCCTGCAAACTTGACCAGACCATCAGCAGTTATGACAGATCAGGCAGATTAAATGGATAATCAACATGAAATCTATTTAAGGTCTATTAGTTTAAAACCACTGCAAGCTGAGCCATCATAAGCTGATGAGGCTGCAAGTGTTTCTCCCCCTGCAGTAGTCCAGTTGAAGACAAATTTATACAAGAAATCTTAGCATAAACAAATTAATATTTTATCAAGAAAATTATCCACAGCTGTGACATTGAGTCATGTAAAACTAATAACACAGAATAACCCTGAAAGAGAATATTTAAACAGTGCAAGAGGCTGTGTGAGGAAAAATATATAACTAGGCTACACTCTGGGGGGATTTCTTTTGCTATGTGGACATCAATAGCTGGAAGATTCTCTTTATTCTACTGACTTAAACTGTCTGTGTGAATCACCACAAATGGTGAACATCAGTCACTGCAAACAGGTACACACAAACACTGTTCTCTCCTTCACACATTTGAAAGAGATTGAATTACCCCCATTTTTAATCAAATGTAGAATATAATTTAGTATGTGATGCTGGTAAATGAAGCATCGAACACAAGAGGTTTCCTGTTAGTGATCTCATGAGTCATGCAAGTGATATTGAACTTCTAAAGAATGAGTGCTCAACCCATTAAAAGCAGAAACCTGCAAGGTTTGTCCAGCTACAGCTGTTTTCTATGTGAATGTAAAGTAAAGTGTAATTTATTCCTGTGATCAAAGCTGAATTTTCAGCATCATTACTCCAGTCTTCAGTGTCACATGATCCTTCAGAAATCATTCTAATATGATTATTTGATGCTCAAGAAACATTTATGATTATCATCACTGTTGAAAACAGTTGTGCCGCTTCATATTTTTGTGCAAACCGTGATTCATTTTTTCAGGATTCTTTGAAAGTTCAAGAGAAAAGCATTTAATTAAAAAATAAATATTTTGCATTATTATAAAATGTCTTTGCTGTCCCTTTTGATCAATTTAATGCGTCATTTCAGAAGAAAAGTCTTAATTTCTTTTAAAAAAAATATTATTGACCCTAAACTTTTGAACGGTAGTGTGTATATATATATATATATATTTAGCATATAAGTATATATTTTTTCCTCTTTATGTGTCTGTTCACAAAAAAAGGTATGCATTACACACAAAACATTCATTCATAATCACATACCACCATAAACAACCAGATTACTGTAACATAATATGACAAACTCGATGTAGCTCCTTTTCCCTCTAACCATCTGTCTCCAACTCCTTCCCTCTCTATTTCAACTGTATCAAACCACGAAGAAAATGTGCTAAAATGAGAAAAAAAAGTGTTAATGATAGCAAGAGTGAGAAATCTGTTTGAACAGGCATCAGATTAGTTCACTCAAGTATTCTGCACTGCGGTCAGACACATTAACTGAAGCTCACGCAGCACAGATCACTGGCGTGATGTCACACATCATGATGTCATCCTGCTGGGAGAAAGGGAGAAATCCTCGCTCCACGCTGACGACATGGGCAAAATGTGCCAGCATTTTGCTGCAGTGCACAAGAGGGGAAAAGATGCCAGTCTATTAAAAGAACCAATTCCAAAGAGTGAGACACGGATGGTTCAAATAACCTGACAGACTGAGATAGAAAGGACAGGAAATAAACATACATAAGAGTAAAGAGCAGGTCATATTTTCCCTGTGTTTGCAATCCTGAGTAAGACCACAGAAGTCTCTTGTGCCGAAACATGTCTGAAATGACTCACGTGCAGGAGTCAGCACAGCACTTCTGGCGTCCTGGATCAGCAACAATATGAATGGACACCGAGCCAAGCCGCTCAAGACAAGAAAACAAGCTAGTGCAAGTATATACTAGATGGTTATTTCCTCAACTACAGGCCCTTTTAGACTTGTGTACTTGGTGCATTTTAAGTTTATTTTCTAACTCTCAACTAGTTCATTTCATTTGTCAACTAACAACATCCAATGGTGTATATAATTAACTGTATTTATCACATAGAGAAGGGACTAAAGAGGCGAAGATTCGTCTTGCTATAGCTAATTTCATACCTATTTTTTATGTATTCCAAATATACACAATTATTATTTGTCACACTATTTGCAATTTGGAAACAACATGAAAAAAGTATTATTTGGTTTGATTTTTCTTTTTCTCCACATAATCGCACCTCATATATCATTAATCATGCACTTTACAGTCTCATTGTAACAAACTCTAAACTTCAAACGTCCAAAAATGTTGGACATGATGGAAATGACACAATTGTGGGACACCCATAATTTGTTTCAAAAAATTATATAAATCATTTTCACACCAGGGTCTTGACATTAACACCCACCAAATGCAGGTGGATTTCAGCGGTGGAGTGTAACAGTCACTCCTACTAGCCACTTTGGCGGGTTTAATTTTATATAATGTATAATATAATTGTAGTCTTTTAAAAAGGCACCTGAAATAATAAACTAAGTGCAATCTAGTGTTGTCAAAAATATAGATTTTCCGATACATTGAAATATCTAAAACTCTTCAATAGGATACACAATACCAGCTGTGTGTTCTTGGTCTCTAATCTCTCTGACAGCGAGTTGCCACACAAACCTGCGTCCCCTCACTCACTTGTTTAATATGCTCCGGATGAATATTGTTGCTGTTGAATTTCGGCGTGGGATAGTGCGTATTCAGCATAATTTTACTCATTCCCGCAGATTTTGTGCTCACACCCAAAGTGCACAAAGTATATTGGCTATATAAAACTGTATAATGGGTCAGTGCGTCAGGCCTTAAAGGAGTGGTTCATTTAAAAGTTACATTTTAATAATTTTGTATTTCACACTGATGTATGCCTGATGTACATAATGATCCATAATCTTGCTCCACCTCCTCTTAAGGGATGCCTGGCCCATAACAGAAGTGCCAGTAGGACTAGAGCATCTGCTAGGGGAAACTTGATCCCGCAGTATAGAAGAACAGCCTTTGGTCAAACAGCTTTTTCAGTTAGAGTAGTGAGAATATGGAATTCCTAACCCATAAACATTGAGCATTGACCGCTTCACAGTTTTTAAAACCATGCTTAAGCACTGGCTACTATCAGAACAAATTTGTTGACTGTGTTGTAAATTCTTAGTTTTCATACTGATTTTATTCATCTTACATTCTTGAATATGTGTATTGTAATGTTCTATGTGTGTTTATATGTAATATTGTATGTTATTTTATTGCTTTACCTGCCCAGGGACAGATGTAAATTAGCTGTTAGCTAACTCTGGAGGCAATTACTTGTGTATTGTCCCTGTAAAAATAAACAATAAAGTAAAGCAAAGTAAAATGAAAATTTATTAGCCCATGATTTACTTACCCTCAAGCCATTCCTAGGTGTATATGACTTTCTTCTTTCAGACAAATATAATCGAGTTAAATTGACGCTTCAGAGTGTCCGAATGGCAGTGGATTGCAATTGCAACCATCAGATTAAAGCTTAAAGGGGGGGTGAAATGCTGTTTCATGCATAGTGAGTTTTTTACACTGTTAAAGAGTTGGATTACCATGGTAAACATGGACAAAGTTTCAAAAATGAAGTTGTAAGTTTGATGGAGTATTTCTGTTCCAAAAATACTCCTTCCGGTTTGTCACAAGTTTCGGAAAGTTTTTTTCGAATACGGGACTACGTGACTCAGAGTGGGCGGAATTTCCTTATACGGGTCTTAAGGCACTTCTCCCGGAAGGGCGCGCGCAGCTGTAGCCTAGTGCATGCGAGAGTACGCCTATGCCCGTCAGAGCGCGCTGGGCTCGCTGCACTGCAATCAAAAAAATGGCACCAAAAAGTGTGTTTTGGTTGCCAGGGCAAGACAACACTGGACAAATTTCCAAAGAACCCAACGTTAATGGACCTGTGGATGGATTTTGTTTTTCCAGAGCAGCAAAGGAGATGCGCAAGTGTTCTTATTTGTTCCCTTCATTTCGGCGGTAGCTGCTAATAGTTTTATAAACAAGGCACAGTTCGACGATTTGCAGATCGCCTAATACTTAAAGATGGAGCAGTCCCAACGATAAAGGGTCACGGAACAGCAGGCGGTGAGTAAAACTGCTTCAAATGTCTGTGTGTTGTTAACTATCGGCGTGTAAGCTAAGCACAGCAAGTAAACAACATGATCACGTACAGTTAATGTATCGATGGAGCATGCGATGTATGTGTGTGTTGTGTGTTTAAATACAGTTGTTTAGCTGGCCACTGTAGGTGTCAGTTTGTTTATTGTAAAACTAAATCATGTCCTCATAAACCACCAGTCTGTCTGTTTACAACACACGCAAAAGCTTCGCGCGCTCCCGCCCACACGGCACGCCTCCACCCGCTCGGGTTTTTCCGGAAAGACTCGGTACAGCCTATTTTTCTTTTATAAATATAATAAAACTAAAGACTTTTTGGAGATATGAAGGATGCAATCCTACTCTATAGGTACTCAAGATTAACATGAGATTGAGTGAAACTGAGTATTTCACCCCACCTTTAAAAAAGTGCATCCATCCATTTTAAAAGAACTTCACACAGGGGTTAATGAAGGCCTTCTGAAGCAAAGCAATGAGTGTGTGTAAGAAAAATATAAATATTTAACACGCTACAAAGTAAAATTCTAGCTTCCGGCCAAACGGCCAAACGCAGTCTACTTACGCCTAATGCGCAACTTATGACGTCGGAAATAGCGTAGTGAGTCATGCGCGTAGCGTAAATATCAGCAGTAATAATGATACGCCACAGACCGTCTGGGAACTGCACGTCTGCGCTTCAGAGTTCCGCCTTTTGCGTTCCGTTAATATTACGTTATTAGAGAGAGAGAAAAAAAAACATTTCGAAAATCTATTTTTGACATTTCTGAATTGATTCAGAATCGTCGCATAGCAATGCATCTAAGAATCTATTTTTTTGCCCCACCCCTAAATTTAACACTGTCTCTCGTCTCGTGACGCTTCGCAGACTCTGCTGTGTGCGTTCATGTGTTTCGAAGGAGGTGTGGCTTTGGAAAGCGCTCTGAAGGGAGAGTGGAATCTAATGCTTTCAAAGCTAACTTGCTAAGTCATGTGACAATCATGTGACATTGAAGACTGGATTAAAGACTGCTTAAAATTCTGCCTTAAATCAAATTACTAAATTAAAATAATATTATTTCACAATATAATAGTTTTTACTGTATTTTTTAACAAATAAATGCAGCCTTGGTGAACATACAGTTCTTTCAAAAACATTCAAAAATATTCATTATTGCATATTTGCCTAGTTCTGCAGCAGTAATTACCATCTTGCATATATGCCAGCTTGTGCAACATTAAGAGATCTGAGTACATTTTATGCTATATGTGTGCTGTATTACTGTATTTGCGGTGTAAAGATGACATTAGACACACAGTTACATTTTAGTTGTCTATAGATTAGAAGGTAGAAATAAAACATTAAACTCGACTGGTTAATAGAGGTTGCCACCCTGTCTAAAACCTGGAAATCTGTACCTGATGACATCTCTCTACTGTTCAAATCCTTTATTTTCATCGTTAAATCCCATTACAGACCAAACCCAGTTCTGTTCATGTCTTTCCTTGTCTCAAATTGTCTTTTGGAGTGAGACCTGTGCGTTTAGCTGTCCTTGGAGGCAGCTGATGATGCTGGAATGTAAAAAATCTCCTCCCAAAGGCAAGTCCGAGCAGGATACATGCTCAGATTCTGTTAAACAGAGCATGATCACATACACACACACAGACTGTCCTGGAGTCACAGCACAGGATATGAACACAGACTGCTTGGAGGTCCTTTCAAAGTGGATCATAATTGCAGCAGGAACACACACTTGCACACACAGACACACACACACACAATCTCTGTGTTAGGATGGCAGGCGATTTGTCATTTTCAAGGGAGCGATTACTAAGACTGAGTGAGCGAGTGTGACCTGTGAACATTCAAACACACACACAGAGCATTAACTTACTCTACTGAACCCCGGCTTGCCTGCCTTGTCACCATGGTTACACATCACCATGCTTACACAACATATACATACATTGTATCAGATCCAAACCACAAATACATAAAATGCTCTGCTTAGTGCTCACATACCAGCTTCACTCCAATATGTAGGGTCTATTGTTCTGTAATGTTCCTGTAGTGCTTCTTTGAGTATTTGAGAAAGAACAGAATTATCCCATAATGAAATGATTGTATCATATTGTAATACCATGAAAATATACCATGCTACATTATATGATTATATACCTTGGGCTTTTTCCCCAAGGAGGAAAAAATCTGATGTGAAAACAATTCACAGTACAAAAATAAAACGCGAAGCACGGTTGGCGGATAAACCACGGATCGGGCGGATGACGTGACGGAAAAAAATATTTTAATTAAATTTGGGCGGGTGGCGGGCGGTTGAACCAATCAAATGAAAAATATATGTATACATTGTTAAATATTGTTATCTGACTATTACCTGCATCCAAAAAAATAAAAAATAAATCGAGCACACTTTGAAATAGTCAAATTTTCATCAGGCAGCTAGTCGAGTCTATGCAGAGACTGCTTGTTCTTAGAGATGGCAACGCCGGCGTAGGAGGTACGTGACAAACTCAAAAAAGGAGAATTAAAAACAAAGGAAATAGAAGGTCAGAAAAGTGTTGCCTGGAATAGAAATTATGTGCCAAAATGCGTTTTCTATTAGGCTACAATGAAAATATTGTATAGTAGCCTATTAGATAAGGTCAGGTTTGCCGAAAGTGCGTTTAATTTAGGCTATTTATTTATTTTTGTCCCTGCGCGCCGATCGGAGACGGAGTTCACTGCTGATATTCTGAGAGCTTTCTTGTCTCGCGGCTGTCATCAGCAGCTTGTATCGCCCAATCAGCGGATGGCGGGCGGGTGCGGTTTTGAAAATTGGTTAACGTTGGTGCGGATGGATGGCGGACGGATGATGAGTTTTGTGATGCGGTTGCGGATGAAATAACAGCCCATCCGCGCATCTCTACTGTGGATGGAAACCATTCACAAGTAAAGTCACTTTACAGTAAAGTCATTTTAACTACTGCTTTAAAGTGCTAAGCATTCTGTTGTTGCTTTTTTGGTTTACAATATTTGAATATTTTTTTTACAATTACTCTTTTTTGAATAGCAAAGCCTACATAGACATATTCACTATATTTGTTTTCATAGCCTTTATATGAAAAATAATTTCCACATTAAACGTGCAGTAAGCAATTTCTGGTAAACGCTGATATTTGAAATCACCAAAACGAACGCACCATGTGTGTTTTGGTAATCGGTCTGATCCACTTTTCAACCGCATTTTAAAAGAATTGCTTACACTACCTTTAATGCAGAACCTAATGTTTAGGTAAGTGAAAATTAAGTTCTCAGAGAACTTTCCCAATTATCCCCAAATACCTCCCTGGGCCCCTTGGACTCCAGTTTGAACGCCCCTCCTAGTCCACACATACACAAGAGTTTTTCCTTCATTTTAAGAAAAAAAAAAATCGCGTCCACACAAGCACAGTTTAAAAAAAATCTCCGTCCACATGAAAACGCAAAAACACGCTAGCGATGTCAAGAGCATGCCAAACCAACAGGTGTCAATATAACCCTAACCTTAAAGCCATGTTGGCCAATCAGAAGCCTGAAAAAAAAAGGTTATTACAGGTAGGATAACTAGTCATAAGCAGTGACCTGTGTAGTATTGCATTCTGACGCCTCTGTTCCGCAATATAATGGGTGAACTGTACATTTATCTGTACACATAAGCCCTGTTAGCACGGAGCAGCAATATTTTGGTTACGTCCGCCATTGCACAGACTCGCCTCATGTAAACAAAGGAGACAGTGGTGCATAGTCTGACGTCAAACAAAGGAGATAACAGCGTGCACTCCGACGTCACAAGCAAAAGTCTCCGGTTTCACCGTCTACACAACAACTGCATCCAGTTTCTAAAAATCCTGACAGCAGTTTTCAAAAAAGTTTGGTTTCAGCGACCAGATACTGCGTTTGCGGTTGGACGAACGTAAAATACTAGAGTTCATGTGGACAGGGCCAAGGTAGAAAGTATTTCCAAGGTACTTGACTGTGGTGTTGCATCACATAGAAAACTTGCTTTCAGTCAGGACAGACAAAATGCTCATCGTGTTAGATGGGGTGAAACCTGGAATTCCTGGCAAAACCCTCTGACATCATATTATATATGCATGTTTGAAATCCTGTGTATTTCTGTTTCTTAGCTACTCAGACTAACATGTTTGTGGAAACCGCACTCTGCACTTTGTTCTCTTTCATAGGTTCTCTCAACGCTGCGGAAAGCGCAGTGGGATATTCTCTGAATGTGCCGATTGTCTGAAGCCTTATAGAATCACGCCAATTCATTGGCTGATGGCGTCCGCGCAATATGGCTCCGCCCCGACGCTCTTACGTCGCATCATACGTATTCGCGCGCGCGCCATCTGCTCCTCAGATTTCTCTGCCTTCAGAACGAAGCGGTCACGTTTGCCCTTCGCTCGTGATTTTTCTGAGCTACAATTACATCTAGGATTATTCTCGGCGCTTCTGCGACTGTTCAAGCGGAACTCTGTTTCTCCTTACGGTGAAGCTGCCATGGATTACAGACGCTGTACTCCGCCATGTGCTCGTTACATCGCTAACGACGACCCACACAGTAAGTGCGTTAAATGTTTGGGTTTTTCACATGCGCGTGAGGCAGTTATAGGATCGTCTAAATGCAAATTCTGTGAAAATTTGTTGCTCAAAACCCTCAAATTGCGGCTCGCGGTCTTTGAGAGGGAATCATTCGTCTCCCCCTGTCGCGCTCCCGAGGCCTCTCGAGGATCCGCGACCTGGGGTTCGGATGTAGAGCTTGAGGATGCGGAGTTCGAGCAGACGAGCCCCGCTCTTTCTCTCCCTCCCTCCCCTCGGCACGCGCGAGACATGCCAGTCGAATTTTCACACGATTATTTGCGCCCCAGCCCGGGAGCACGCGACGCGGTTTCTTTCGGGCTGGAGGATATACTTTTTACCGAGGCTTCCGACTCCGAGGATTTCGGGCCTACTCTCGCCGACGAGGTTATTCCGCCGAGCGGCCAGGAAGCGCGGCCTACTGCGGCCTACTGCGGCCTACGCGGAGCTCGTTGACGTGCTTTCGCGCGCTACGGAGAAGCTCACTATTGATTGGCCCGACGAGCCACGTGAGTCTCAGTCGTCGAAACTCGAGGAAAGGCTTCTCAGTGGCCCTAATTCTAGGCCTCAACGGAGGAAGCTGCCATTTTTCAGTGATCTGCATCATGAGATCTCCAGATCCTGGAAGCAGCCTTTCTCTTCGCGCCTCACTAATGCGGCTGCTGCTGATTTCACCAACCTGGTAGGTTCTGTGGAACAGGGCTATTCCGCCATTCCGGCGATTGAGGAAACTCTAGCCGACCATCTTGCTCCGTCGTCTGCGCCGTCCTGGAAGTCGCGCCCCCTTCTCCCTTCTAAAGCATGTAGGACTACTTCCTCTCTGATTGGAAAATCCTACATGGCGGCTGGGCAGGCAGGCATGACCCTGCACACTATGGCCATTCTTCAGGCCTACCAGGCGGACGTCCTGAAGGAAATGGACGAGGGTGACGGTGTGACCCCTGAAGCGGTCAAGGAGCTTCATAAGGCTACGGATTTAGCCTTAAGAGCCACCAAGCATACCGCACGTGCTATAGGTCGCTCTATGGCTGGTTCTGTTGCGGTGGAGCGCCACTTGTGGCTTAATCTCACGGAGATCCGTGATAAAGAGAAGGTTTTCCTCTTGGACGCCCCCATTTCTCAAACAGGGTTGTTTGGTGAGGCGGTCAACACAGTGGTTGAGAAATTCCGCTCCTCCAAATCCCAATCGGCCGCGTTCAGACAGTTCATGCCCAGGAGGGCTAGGGAACCTTCTGCTCCCCCCCCGGTGCGACCCAGAGAACGTCCCTCTCATAGACCGGAGTTCTCTTCCAGAAGAAGCGAACCAGGGCATCCCCCACCTGCCACGGTTTGGGGAGCCCGCGGTCGCCCGTTTCCCCGTCAACGGCCTCACAAGCGCCTCCAGTTGAAGCGGTCCGACAAAGCGACTGCTCCGGCGGCGCAGAGCCGTTCCTGACCCTCCGGTCAGAAAAAGGAGAGCTCCTCTGGTTCCTCAGGGTTGGGTCAGACCGCGCAAGCGTTTCTGCCCACCTCCCAGCTCTCCTTTCCTTGCCCTGTCACCTTCGCCACTCAGAGTGTCTCGAAGTGCAGGCCATATTTCACCTTCTCTACTCAGTCTGGTGCGGGAGGAAGGAGACGCTTTCGGCTTTCTCCCCTCACCCCCCACGCTCTCTATAACTACCGGCCGCATCCTCGGAGGCACTTTCCGTTTTCCTCCGAAGCAGGCGGACCTGGTCACCATGACCCCTATCTCGATGCCTCCCATCACGTGCCAGGACGCCGATGGCCCTCCTGCACAGTCAACCTCTTTACCCCAGGAGCGTCAACACGGCACCCTTACTCAGGTATGTCGTCTGCATTACAACATCCCTCCTCCTCTGTCACATTTCCTTCCAGAGTGGGAACGCTTACCAGGGGTATCGTCCTGGGTTCTTCGCACAATTCGGTTCGGCTACACTCTTCAGTTTTGCCGCAATCCCCCCTGTTTCAACGGGGTGTTTCCTACTGTAGTAGACAGCGCCGCTCAGGCTTCTGTACTGCAGCAGGAAATCTCTTCCCTCCTTCTCAAAGGAGCAGTAGAGGAGATTACTCCAGGGGAAACCGAGCGGGGCTTTTACAGCCGTTACTTCCTGGTCCCGAAGAAGGGCGGCGGTTTGCGTCCCATACTGGACCTCCGCCGGCTGAACTTCGCCCTTTACAAAGGGAAATTCAAGATGTTGACGCTGAAAGCTATCATATCTCAGATTCGGCCAGGGGATTGGTTCGTGACGATAGACCTAAAGGATGCTTATTTTCACATCCAGGTTGTACAGCGACACAGGCAATTCCTCAGGTTCGCCGTTGGAGAAAGGGCGTTCCAGTACAGGGTCCTTCCCTTCGGCCTATCTCTAGCTCCAAGGACATTCACAAAGTCCATGGATGCAGCTCTGGCCCCATTGCGGCTCCAGGGCATCCGTGTTCTAAATTACCTGGACGATTGGCTCATTTTAGCCCAATCCAGGGAGCTAGTGGCCCACCACAGAGACGTCGTTCTGAGTCATATCCAGTCTCTCGGTTTGAGGTTGAACTCGGAGAAGAGTGTTCTTGCTCCGGCTCAAAGCACCGTTTTCTTGGGGTGAACATGGATTCCGTTCTCATGCAGGCCCGTTTGGCCCCTGCACGGATTTCCAGCTTGACGACATGCTTGGCTCGTTTTTCACTAGGCCATCATGTGTCTGTGGGCACCTGCCGCAGGATGCTGGGCCTTATGGCTGCGGCCTCCTCCGTGCTACCGCTGGGCCTACTCCACATGAGACCCTTCATGTGGTGGGTGAAACTCTCAGGGGTTCGACCCTCCGGGTCAACCCTTCGCCTACTGAAGGTATCGCGCAGTTGCTTTCGAGCCCTGTCAGTTTGGCGGGACCCTCTTTTTCTTCGGAAAGGGGTCAGCATGGGTGCGGTATCTCGTCGCCAGATGATTACGACGGATGCCTCTCTCACCGGCTGGGGAGCGGTTTTCGAGGGCAGACCAGCGTGTGGGGTCTGGACCGGAGAGGCTCTCTCCTGGCACATAAACTGCCTGGAGTTAAGGGCCGTTTTTCTGGCTCTGCTTCATTTCCTCCCTCTTCTGGAGGGTCACCATGTCATTGTCAGAACGGACAATATGGCAGTGGTGTCTCATGTGAACCGGCAGGGAGGTTCTCGGTCGCGCACCCTAGACAGGCATGCGCGTCACCTTCTCCTGTGGTCTCAGAGCAGATTCCTATCTCTAAGAGCGGTTCATGTCCCAGGGGTTCTGAACCTCGCAGCAGATTTTCTGTCGAGACAGAAACTCCGATCGGGAGAATGGATGTTGAACCGCCAGACGATGGCTCTAATCTGGAAGGTTTTTGGAGAGGCGGAGGTGGACCTCTTTGCATCTCAAGAGTCATCCCAATGCCCTCTTTGGTTCTCCCTGAGTCCCCCGGCCCCATTGGGGATAGATGCGTTCGCTTACCCTTGGCCAACGCAGAAACTCTATGCCTTCCCGCCCATCAAACTGATCCCGGCGGTCTTGGCCAGAGTGAGAGAGAGCAGAGTCCGCCTCCTCCTGGTAGCTCCGTTCTGGCCATCTCAGCCATGGTTTTCGGAGCTAGTTCCTCTACTGGAGTCTCCCCCCTGGAGGATCCCGGTCAGGGAAGATCTGCTGTCCCAGCTACAGGGCAGGATATGGCATCCTCGCCCAGACATGTGGAAGCTGTATGTTTGGCCGATCAGAGGCCGTTAGCATTAAGCTCTGGTCTCCCAACTGACGTTCAGGAGACTATTGCGAGTGCTAGAGCTCCTTCTACAAGGAGATTATATTCTTCCAAATGGAAGGTTTTTGAGACTTGGTGTTTGGCACATGATAAGAGCCCAGTTAACTGCCCTGCTGGTTCAGTACTGGAATTCCTGCAGGAGAAGTTTGCGGCTGGAGCAGCCGCTACCACTCTCAGGGTTTATGTCGCGGCTATTGCAGCGCATAGGGAATCGGATGAGATTCCCCTAGGCAAGTTAAGGTTAGTTTCTGCCTTTATGCGTGGGGTGAAGCGCCTGAAACCGGCTCGCTCCCCTAGAGTCCCCTCATGGGATCTTTCTGTTGTCCTAGAGGGTTTGACGAAAGCCCCCTTTGAGCCCTTGGAGTCAGCTCCGGATAGGATTCTGACTCTTAAGGTTTCTCTTTTGTTAGCTTTGTCCTCATTAAAGCGGGTGGGAGACTTACAAGCCCTTTCTGTTAGCGAGTCCTGCTTGGACTTTGCCCCTGGCCTGGTCAAAGTTTCCTTGAGGCCGAGACCAGGGTATGTCCCCAAGGTTCTTTCCTCAAGTTTCCGCTCTCAGGTAGTTAACCTTAATGCTTTCCACCCTCCTCCATTTTCATCTGAGGAAGATAGGGAGCTTAACTTGCTCTGCCCAGTTCGTTCTCTTAAGATATATGTAGACCGCTCAGGCGGTTGGAGGAAATCTAACCAGCTTCTGGTTTGTTTCGGTGCTAGCCGCCGTGGGCTTGCTGCATCGAAGCAGAGGATTTCTCACTGGGTCACAGAGGCTATCTCGTTGGCTTATGGGGTGCGTGGCTTGCCTTCACCTCTTAACATTAGAGCACATTCCACCAGAAGTGTAGCATCTTCTCAAGCTCTTTTCAGAGGAGCACTTTTGGAGGATATTTGTGTTGCGGCAGGCTGGTCCTCTCCGCATACTTTTGTAAGGTTCTATAGCTTGGATCTTGACATGACCCCGGGTTCCCAGGTTCTTTCTGTTTGAACTCGTTTCGGTCGTTGTCTCTTTTATCTACCAGTCATAAAAGCGCTCTAGCTTGGCGAGTTTGGTAGTCCGTTCCCACTGCGCTTTCCGCAGCGTTGAGAGAACCTATGAAAGAGAACGTCTCTGGTTACTTACGTAACCTATGTTCTCTGAATAGGGAACGAGACGCTGCGTTAGCGGCCAAGCTCCTCGCGCTGCTGACAGTTTCTTTTCGGCAGAGAAATCTGAGGAGCAGATGGCGCGCGCGCGAATACGTATGATGCGACGTAAGAGCGTCGGGGCGGAGCCATATTGCGCGGACGCCATCAGCCAATGAATTGGCGTGATTCTATAAGGCTTCAGACAATCGGCACATTCAGAGAATATCCCACTGCGCTTTCCGCAGCGTCTCGTTCCCTATTCAGAGAACATAGGTTACGTAAGTAACCAGAGACGTTTCACCTGAGGGGAGTGTTTATAAAGTAACCTTAGTTCAAGAAGTAACAGATTTTCCCCCTAACATGCCATAAAGACATCTCAATTCACAGAACTGTGACATGTGGGGTCGTTAAATCACAGAGTCATAGGCGCCGATACCGTGGGTGCTCCGGGGCTCGAGCACCCACGGAAAATACTGAGCACCCACGGAAAATACCGAGCACCCACGTGCTAGACTGCCAGTAGGCTACATTCATTTAAAATTAAACATTGCAGTTGGTGCTATGTGAAGCATCTGTCACTGTGATTGGTAATGTCGATGTCAGTCTCGCCTGCTCCATATCCTATCCACCAATCACAGCGTTTCTCGGATGAAAGCGCCTCTGATCGCGGTTATGTGTCAGTTACACTTTTGATCTCCAATCCTGACTGTATTTGTGAGAAGTGGTGCTGTCCTGAGTTGAAAGAGAGCCTACTTTATGGCTTTATAATCAAGTAAATAGGTGTGTGTGTTCGTGTCGACCGCTGTCCATTTCCTAAAAGGGGTCGCATGAACACATATTCTCTATGAGTGTAATTTACACACACCGGCGGCGCCATTCATCGTCTATCCGCGGCGTCCAGCAATGGCTCAGGACCTTGTTCAAAATCCTGCCGTGCCACAGAGCGCGATTTACATAGTTTTATATTAAATTTACATTTATTTGTCTCAAATCGTCATTAATTTATACTGACTTCACCCTGTGCTGCAATATACATTTAGTTTTACATTCATTTACAGAAAACTAAATGTTAAAACTAAATAAATCAGCTGGTTGAATGAAAATTGCTGATGTTAACGAATTTTCAGGTGATATTCTCATTCAGTTAACGGACTGTAAAGTGTTAAGACTGCAGACAGCAAGGGTTGTATTTAATTGTACATTACAATCATAACATAACATAGTACAGACATTATCTGAATTCCATAATATCCTTAAACATAACATTACAATATTGCTCGTGTACCTGCGCGTCCGGTGTGCGATACCTCGAGGCTCGAGTTGTGACGCGGCGCATTGTCTATATTTGCTTGCTTATTTATTAATCCAGGCAATTTGTTGATAAAACATTTATTAAAATGAAGATACAATTTATACAAAACGAAATTCACTTGCAGCAGTAGAACTGATAAGAGTAAGGTTCTGAAATGCAAACATTTTTTGACTAGACCTACTTTTTTTTATTTTTTATTTAAAGGGCCAGCGCCCATGAGCACCCACGGAGTAAAACATAAATCGGCGCCTATGCACAGAGTAATCTCACAAATACACTCACTAAACTTTAAATGGAGGCAATTACCACAGGTGCTTGTGTCCGTTCACTTGTATGGTACCAACAGAAAACAAAAGATGTGTCAGTTCACCCATCGCTCTTGTGTGTGTTTACATGCACTATAATTTCCATCAAGCGGAATGAATTCGAAACGATTTTAGATTCTATAAGATCTGACTATATTAAGCCTAAATGTTGCAGGCCAATTCATTTAATTGTTTACATGTCAATTACATATAGGCTATTATGAACAAAACTTCAGTATATGTGCAGTGCACATTCGAAGTGTTCAACCCAGAGAAAGCCACGCGATGATGTCACCGGAGATACTGCAAGCATAATTGCTGTTTTTGCCTTGATGACACATCCTAAATGAAAGCTGACATATGTCAGAAGAACTTTTTTTTTTACAAAGGCTTAGAAAATATTACTAAATCAATTATATGAATGTATCTCTGAAGGAAACCGACTGTTTTTAAAGAGTCAGTGTAATGCCTAATAAAGTAGTGTTTATAAGCGCAGGGACACAGCTCCATAAGCACCACCTACTGTCAGAGAGTGGATTTATTTATTTTTTTTTAATTTGGGGTGTCTATCGCTTTTGTTTAGACCAATGCAAAATTTGGGCAAAATTTTTATGCAAAGTTGAACATTTTTAACCAGTAGATGTAAAATAAGCTAATGTCTATTCTAAAAATCTGAACAATTCAGATAAGCTAGATAATAATCTAGACTTATTCACAGTGCAGAAAAAATACCTAATCATTCATTTTGACTCATCCCAAAATATTTTAAAGGCTCAAATTTGCGATTTATCATTTTATACAACTTTTTTGTCAACTGAAATGTTCATACCATTTCATCTCTAGCACAGAAATATCTACAGTAGCAACTCCTGCTTCAATGGGCCGTGTGAGAGACTATTTTCACTCACAGGACACGGTGCGGAAGAAGATATTGCTCTGGCACCTGAACATTTTAACAAAGTTGTATTCCAGAGTAGCTGAAATACATGTTGATTATAAGTAAGCTGAACTTACATGTCAGAATAATTTGTGCTGCTGTGTCTTAGTTTTGAAAATCACAAAAAATGACTAAATGTCAAATACACAATTTGCATTTAGGTGGCATTTCAAGCCAAAACAACATTTCAAAAGCTCCCGTGTGTATCTGCGCAAGCGCTCATCTACCATATAACCTTTATTTCGCAAATAAACATCTAAATAATTGCAGTTCTATGGAAATTTCAATATCTAGACTGACAAAAACATTATTAATAATTCGGATAACATGCCAATTGCGATGACGAAACCTATTTATTGGTTTGTTTATTTTTCTGACAATGTTTGCGTACTCCAGCATGTTCCATTCTCTTCAGTCTTTAGCCTATCAAACAAGACATAAGCCTAAAACTTTTAAAATTGTTGTTTAAAATTATTATGTTATGGGGAGTTGATAGACTCCCCGGTCATTTATTTAATTAATTGTTCATTAATTTAATTTATTTAATTGTTAATATTAATGCTGTTGTTATAAATAAAAAGAGTTGTTTTACATGTTAGAATAATTCTTTGTTACCTGTTTGTTTACCTCTACCTGATCAAATATTTTATTTAAAAAAAAAAACACTTTTTTTTAATAGGTGCACTATATTTTAAAAACAATTTTGCATTCTTTCAGACTCTATTTATTAGAAGTGCGCTTTGTTTTGTATGCAAGTAGGGAATGATATTGCAAAGATTACAGAATTTAAAAAGTGTCAAATAAAACACTTTGTTGTTATAATTGTCAAAAACCAAAATAAAATAATAAATATATTCTGTATATCGGTTATCGGGCACATAAAAATACAAATAATTAAATAAAATCAATATTGGTTGATCTCTAGATGAAATTTTTTGTGTGCCAAAAAAAAATAATTAATAATGACTTTATTCAACAATTTCTTCTCTTCCGTGTCAGACGCTGACACTATCCACATGAGCCCCACGCGCATATGTGTGATGCTGACGCAGGAGCCGGACAATAATGAGCCGCTGTTCTGATGTAGAACCTGGAAGCGTTGCACTGTGTTTATGACGTGAACCGCATCAGAGACTGACACGGAAGAGAGAAAATTTGCACATAAAAAAATATTATTTTCGCTTCATAACATTAAGGTTAAACCACTGTAGTCACATGGACTATTTTAACGATGTCTTTACTACCTTTCTGGGCCTTGAAAGTGGTAATAACGTTCCAATCTATGTTTGGATCAGAAAGCTCTAGGATTTCATCAAAAATACCTTCGTGTTCCGAAGATGAACGAAGGTCTTAGGTTTGGAACGAAATGAGGGTGCGTAATTAACCCTTATGCTGCATTAGTATGGAGCTATTTTTGTGTCTTTATTACATGCGAGAATATAAATGATCTGAGAGAAAAAAAAAAAGTTTGAGAGAAAAAGTTATCACACTGATAGCAAAAAAGCATTTCATGAGAGAAAAAAAGAATATTTGAGAGAAAAAGTTTTCATATCAATAGCAAAAAATAATATTTGAGACTAAAAAAAGTTTTGAGAGAAAGTATTTTCTCATAGAACATAAAAAATATAAATTTGACATTTTTAAAATTATTTCTGAGAAAAACAAATCTCTCTCAAAATACTTTGAAAAAAATCTTAAATATATATTTTTTGCTATCAATGTGAAAAAAATGTCTCTAAAAAAAAGTGTTTCTCTCAAATCGCTTTTCTTTGCTCTCCATGCAATTCTTTGCTCTCCTGTCAGGATTTTGCTTTTAGTGTGAAAATTGTGTCATGGGCGGGGCCACGTTCTTTTTTTCCTATTGGAACGTTCCTATTGGCCAGTCGGGTGAGCATCGTCTTGTCTTGGGAGTCGAACTGAATGAATCATTATAACACCATTGTTCACATATTGTTCACGTCCCTTCGCGTTCGGTTCACAGATAGATGCCTCCTCTGCCTAGTTGTTGAGCACGGACACTCCAATGTTTGGGTAAGTGGGTTGATGACACACACAACTCGATGGGTAACTGGCTGAGCAAGTTCAGCATCACTGAAGATTAAACATTAAAAATAGCACTCATGCAACCTAGCATGATGGCTAATTAATAATTAGCTTTACTAGCGATTAGCAAGCTAATAATATAATACTCATTCATGAATATGAGTGCTATTTTTAATGTTTAATCTTCAGTGATGCATGCTGAACTTGCTCAGCCAGCTAACATCCAGTTGTGTGTGTCATCATCTTACCCAAACATTGGAGTGTCCGTGCTCAACTTAGAGCTTAGATCGGCCCCGAATCAAGCCCGACCCTACCCGAGCCCGGCCCGACACATTAACTATAATTATGAGCCCGAGCCAGATTTAAACCGACCATTTTAATATGTGGGTCGTTATAACTGACGTTCTCAACTACTTTCTGTTACTTTCTCCTCCTCTGTTCTGCACCTCCAAATACTTTCAAGTTAGCCTACGTGGTGTCGCCATCATCAGCATAAATGCTCCTGATAAATTATTTGTTATTAAAGCATTAACAAACAAACCACTGTTATAACATAAAATCAAGCAGCTACTGTGTGCATGGTTTGGCATTTCTGAATGCGCGCAAAGTGCGCTACCTTAAAAATTCCTAAAGCTGACATCAGTTCATCGCGATCTCACACATCTCTGTTTTTATCAATGAAGCTGACTGCACAATGAATCTTTCATAATATATATACCCTTTGTTTGTTATAATTCGAGGATTTGCCAGCATACAGATTTCAGCTCTGAACAAAAAGTCAGTTTTGAGCAGTGAGGGGAGTCTATCTTAAGGCCATTGCGTTCAAGAAATCAACACATATATCTGTGATTGGCTACATCGCTATGCTGTAAACAAGTTATAAAACGAAACTCTGGCCTGTAAATCATTTGTATTTTGTTTTAGTTGTTCTTGTTGCTTTTCTGCAACAGATGAATAAAAAGGTATTCGTTTTTATATGTTTTATTCATAGATATTTCTAGTTTGCGGGAGTCCCACGAATCGTTTTATTCTCCCTGAAACCTCACACACACAGTGAGTGCATTACAGCCCAGCCATCAAATCTAGTCCTGCGCCGCACTCTTTTGCGTTGGGAGTGCACGTCTCTAGATCAAAGGCCCGGCCCGAGGATAGTGGCCCTGTCCCAAATGGCACACTTTATATGCACTTAAAGACTTGTGGACTCCCAATGGCCGTCGTGTGCATATATGTCTGTTAAGTCCACAAGACCGTAGGGTGTCCCGTTCATAATTGTAGGTATCATAAGGGTGCTCACGAGCTGTCGATATGCATCCACGACGCACGCTTTTGCCGAGCCGCACTGAAGCGAGCTCCACAGCAGACTTTACCTGACAGTCACAGCGGCGTTATCATGAAAGTGTGGACCGTGACTGTTTATTGTGACATTTGGGACAGGGCCAGTGACGGGAAATATCAACCCGACCTTGGGCTCGGGCAGAGAATCCAAAGGCGTAGGACGGAGGCATCTATGTGAACCGAACAATGGTGTAATGATTCAGTTGACTCCCAACAAGACAAGACGATGCTCACCCGACTGGCCAATAGGAACGTTCCAATAGGAAAAAAAGAACGTGGCCCCGCCCATGACACAATTTTCACAGCGAAAGCAAAATCCTGACACAAGAGCAAAAAATTGCATCGAGAGCAAAGAAAAGCGGTTTGAGAGAAACACTTTTTTTTTATAGAAATTGTTTTCAAACTGATAGCAAAAAATATATATTTAAGATTTTTTTTCAAAGTATTTTGAGAGATTTTTTTCTCAGAAATATTTTTTTTATGTTCTATGAGAAAATAATTTCTCTCAAAACTTTTTTTAGTCTCAAATATAATTTTTTTGCTATTGATATGAAAACTTTTTCTCTCAAATATTCTTTTTTCTCTCATGAAATGCTTTTTTGCTATCAGTGTGATAACTTTTTCTCTCAAACTTTTTTTTTCTTCTCTCAGATCATTTATATTCTCGCATGTAATAAAGACACAAAAATAGCTCCATACATTAGGGACATTTTTGGTCTTTTGCAGTTTCATTTCTTTGACCATTTTGGCTGTTTTAATGCAAATGATATGTAATTTGGCAAAATTGTGACTTTTGGGATAAATGTAAAAAAAATTATCCCATTTTGCAAAATATGTATAACACACTTTGTGTAGAACAAATAGTAACACTCAGCAACATAATGGACAAAAATGTCCCATTGAAACCCATTAAAACCTCGTTTAAAGCCGGGGCCGTCATTAATACACAAATCATGATTTATGTTGAAACATCCTTTCATTTTGAAGCAAAAGCATTATATTTGCATAATATAGTGTGTTCCAACAGATGACGTCACTACATATGTATTCCCTATGGGTGGAAATGCACGTTATTTTCCTGGTTTCCACTAGGGGCACTATGGAGTGTTTTATGAAGCATTTTAATGGCTCAATGATCTAAAATGATGTTTCTGAGTATGTGTGGATGTCTGAGAGCAATGTGTGTCTGTGTTGACAAAAGTGTGTGTGTGTAGGGCCTAAATATAATACATGGTGTTTAGGCGAGTGACAAATCACAATATCCTAAAGGTCATATTTTACCCTTTCTGTCTACTCTCTCTCTCTTTGTGGTGTGTGTGGTGTGTGTGTGTGTGTGTGTGCGTGTGCGTGTGCGTGCATTTAGCAAGAGAACGCGCTTCTCACTGCATTGTTTTCTTTCGGTATTTTACGCACAAACATGAATCTTTTGAATTTTACGCATCTTTGACACAGCTTCGTTTTTTTTTTTTTTAGCAGTCTATGTTTCAAATTGATAATTTTAGAGGCACAAACACAACCATGCAGTCATTCCTTAGACAATAATAACACCTTTCATCTTGCGGCAACACAAAGAAGTAGCTGCGAGGGATCTAAAACAAAGTTACAAGTGTGGTTGATGCAGAAGTTATAAAGCTGTGCACATCTTTGGTGCGGCAATTTTAAACTCGACAAGATGAAGAAAAGCTAGTGGGTCTGCAGACACCCATGACAAGAGGAGGAGGGGGTGCAGTTTCTGCCCTAACAAAAAAAGAAAAATCTCTACCACCTGCTCAAAATGTGGCATTTACATCGGTAAGGAGCATGCATTGCAATTCTGCAGCTACTGCAAATGAGCTGAAGAATGACCCCATTTTGTTTTGAAGTTTTGATATGTTTTATATGTTCATAGATTTAAATTGTTTATAGAAAAAAATAAAAATTCATGTTCATGGTGATCTTGTAGTTTTGCTTTAGCAAATTACATGTGTAGTGAGACAGGCACAGGTTATAATCTCCTAGTAGAAATCAGGAAAATGTTTGCAGTACTACAGATGTTTGCAGTATGTCAATTATATGAAAAATGGTACCAACTGGTGGAAAACAGTAAAAAGTAAATATTTTACCCCAAGGCTTGGTAATGACAGGGTATTTGAATAGAAATGATGATTTTATGATATTATGACAGTGGGTTCAAAAATGGATATTTTAATGGGTTCAAATAGGACCAAATTTGTACTTGCGCCATGTGTGATTTAAAAAAAAAATCTGACATAGCACAAAAAATCAAAATGCACAAAAAATAATGTTGCTGCTAATCTTTGGCATATTCAAGACTGTGATAATCCAAAGCCAAGGGTTTGACTTTGCATTTAGTATATGGAAAATAATTACATTTTTGTATTTTTTCCTCTTATACAAATTGATGGTATCGCCACCAAAACTGGTATTTAAAGGGTTAAAATCCTGAAATAAAATAAATATTTGGTAGTTATGATGAGGACTGATGCTGGTTAAAAGATTTAACTTGGTAAAAGTGGAAAATAATAATAATATATAATATTTTAGGCATGTGTTTAATATGTGGCCATTTTTGTCCCTTAACGCGCTAAGAGGGATTTTTTTTAAAAATCTGACATAACACAAAATCTTTAAATGCACCAGAAATAATGTTGCCGCTAATCTTTGACATATTCAAGACTGTGATAATCCAAAGCTAAAGTTTTCTATTTGCATTTAGTATATGGAAAATAATTACATTTTTGTGTTTTTTCCTCTTATACAAATTGATGGTATCGCCACCAAAACTGGTATTTAAAGGGTTAAAATCCTGAAATAAAATAAATATTTGGTAGTTATGATGAGAACTGATGCTGGTTAAAAGATTTAACTTGGTAAAAGTGGAAAATAATAATAATATATAATATTTTAGGCATGTGTTTAATATGTGGCCATTTTTGTCCCTTAACGCGCTAAGAGAGATTTTTTTTAAAAATCTGACATAACACAAAATCTTTAAATGCACCAGAAATAATGTTGCCGCTAATCTTTGACATATTCAAGACTGTGATAATCCAAAGCTAAAGTTTTCTATTTGCATTTAGTATATGGAAAATAATTACATTTTTGTGTTTTTTCCTCTTATACAAATTGATATTATCGCCACCAAAACTGGTATTTAAAGGGTTAAAATCCTGAAATAAAATAATTATTTGGTAGTTATGATGAGGACTGATGCTGGTTAAAAGATTTAACTTGGTAAAAGTGGAAAATAATAATAATATATAATATTTTAGGCAATGTTTAATATGTGGCCATTTTTGTCCCTTAATGCACTCAACGGCGTAAAAAATCTAATGCAGCACAAGGGTTAATGACAGATTTTTCATTTTTGGGAGAACTAACCCTTTAAGCCTGTGATTTGCAAGAAATTAGACAGATCACGAGAAACACGCTCTCATCCACAGACCAGGGTTCAAACACGCTTCAGGTTAAGGGCATCGGATAACATCAGTGCGGGGAGCGCCACAAAGCGGCCGAGACTGCTGAAAAATTGATGAGCAAGCAGAAGAGTTCCTCTTCAGGGAGGATGACCTCAAAGAGATTTCACTCAGATGCTGAAAGTGATATCAAAACCTCTCTTTAAACACACACACAGTTTACAAAACTTCTATAACACTAACTCAATGCGTGCAAGGCTTAAACACAGACACATACACACTCACGATATGGTAAGGCACCCCAGCTGTGCTGATCGAACCTAAAAGGCCATTATCTAACATAAGAGTGCATACTAATCAAATTCACACCAATGGAAAAGACATTATTACCCAACCCTCCCTTTTCCATTGGGAATACACTAACACACAGACAGACAGACACACACACACACTTTCAGACTAAAATACCCCCCCCCCGCCCCTCTTTTCACACTGTAGTGTTGCGTTTAAAAGGTCCCAAGTTAAATCCCACCTACATTAGAAATTTCACAGCACTAGGAGATAGTTTGCCCAAAAATTAATATTCTGGCATCATTTACTCAACCTCGTGTTTCAAACCCATGACTTTCTTCAGCTGAATGCAAAACAGATTGTTTGATAGAAACGTCCAAGTTGCTTACATGGAATACAAAGAAAATATACAGTGGGTGTAAATCTCTAAAAATATATTAAAAAAGCAACATTGAAATATTTAATGCAAGTCATTATTCATTGAGAATATTTCTCTCCTCTCCGCAGTTAAAATGTATTTTATTCTCTGCATTTATTCAGGCTTTTCGTGAAGCCGTTTTATTAAAATCTGAAGAAAACAAAAACCTGAAAAAAATTGGTCAGGGTTTCCACAAAGGTATTAAAGGGGTGGTTTACTGCTTTTTTTCTTTGCATGATTGTGTTTATGGGGTGCAATATAACATGTATTCGTGGTTTTTCTTTTTTTAAAAGTCTTATTTTTCATAAATTTCACCTTTATTGTAAGCCTCTTTCTTCTCTGTCATTTGAACGACCGGTTGACTTCCTGAGTCTATGAAACCACTCCCTCAGAAACAGGCAATGGGCTCAGATTGGTTAGTTTGGGCTGGTGTGTTGTAATTGGCTAAACTGCGTAGCGCACGTTGTCCGGAACCGCCACGCCCCTTGCCTTTACGGGCGTGAGTCTCATGTGCTCCATGTAAACAATGGAGTCGATACTGCCATATCAGTTTGAGCCAGAATCAGACCCAGAAAGCGGTGATGAAGAGAGTCAAGCAGAACCTCCCCAAACACGGCTGTTACAAAACGTTTCTGAATGGTACGTTTTTGAATTATTATATTATTCTATTCTTCTATTATTACATAAGAAGTTTGATACCCTGTTATACTTGAAAATGCTACTGCTAGCTTGTTAGCTTTTTGAGATACGTTTTTATCTTGATTAAACATTTTAAACAAATGATTACATGAGTAATACAGTTTTTTAAAGTTATTGTTTTATCGATATAATAAACAACTGTTAAGCTATTAACAAAATAGCTAAACGATCGACTGGCTACTATAAACAAACACTGTTGACATTGATCACGTTCATGATCAAAACGAAAAATTACGTCATAAAGTAGCTATACATGGCAAATACATTTACAAAATCTATATGATTACAAATTCAGGTCCAAAATGTTTGTACGCGTTTGCCATAGAAACACGAAATAGCATAACCAAGTGACTATAAAGCCAGCGCTGGCATTTGTTTACGTCCTTGATAAAACGAAACCATTACGTCTAAAATTATACAAATACGTTTAAAATTATTAAGTCTTACTTACAGGTTGTGGCCCTACAACTGCTGCCTCTGGTTTTAACGTTGGAACAGCTTCAGGTTTTAGCAACAGTTTCTTGTGGAATCCGGCATTGAATTGTTGGAGATTCAGGAAGCTGTCTTCAGTGAAATATGCCGCACAAAGAGCTAAATTACGATTGTAATTGTCAGAAACATTATCAAACATAAATTGCAGCCATTGTTGACGAACTACAGTGTCTGTAGGAAGCCCGAACACAGAAGACCTGACAGCTGGGTGAACATAACACACTTTTGACGGCATGTTTAGCTCTCCCCTGTAACTCTTCCTCTTCGGCAAAGCCGCAGAAATATGATCATGCCCTTTTTTGCGTATTCCGGAGGGAGGGTTGATGCAAATCTATGGGTTAGTGACGTCTAAAACCCAGCTGTAGTCCCAATCGAGTCGTTTTTGTAGGCATTTACACTTCCTGATTTTTAAAAGACGATATCTCTGCTTACATTGAACTTTCAGCGCTGCCACTTTGCAGATAATGTTCATGCACCAACAGCAACATTACACACTATTTAAAATGAAAAAAGTGAAATCGCAATCAACCACCCCTTTAAGCAGCACAACAGTTTTTAGTATTGATAATAAATGTTTCTTGAGCATATTAAAATGATTTCTGAAGGATCACGTGACTCTGATGACTGGAGTAATGGCTCCTGAATAGTCAGCTTTACCATCACAGGAATAATTTATATTGTAATATTTCACCATATTACTGTTTTTACTGAATTTTTATCAAATAAATGCAGCCTTGGTGAGCAGGAGACTTTTCAAAAATATAACACCAAAACCAAACTTTTGAGTTTATGTGCAAATAAACATGGACAAATAAATAATGGATGTATTGACAGTGAAGTATTTGTGTAAGTGTAGGTGACAGTTAGTGGTGCGTAATTAAGAGCCCAAAGTCTCTTCTGCTGTGTAAGCAATAGAGCTTCTATCAAATATTAAAGAGTCTTCAAACAGGCACAGAGTTTAGGCAAGGTTCGGTAGAAAATAAAAAACCACACCACATATATTTTCAACAAAAACAAGTCTGTGTCAACAGCCATATTTCACTTCACAATACTTCATTGCATTACATTAGGATTTTTTGCCTTTAGCTGGCAAACATACCGGTATTGTAAGAGTTTGAAAACAATTATACTGTAAATGATTGTTGATATCATGGTGCACATTGAGCATGTTTATATTAACAGAACTCTTCTACATCCATCAACCTCTCTCACGTTAACACAAACACCTCTCTCTCACAAACAATTTTTATGGCAAGACTCCATTCGCATATTAGTGCCAATAGTCAGTATTTATGAACAAGCGTTCATTAAAAACCTTTTACTCTAACTCTGACAACTGACAATGAGCCACGTTTCAACATGCTTGTTTCTCTCTCCATCTCTTTTTAATGCATCGAAACCTCATGCTGTTGCCATGCCGATTATAAAACACCATGACAACAAGGTCAATATAGTCAGCAAAGCGGCACACTGCAAAAACACAACAGGGGCAACATTCATCAATTTAACAACATTTTCTAACAAACAGGACAACACATCATGTGAACATCAATTATGGAGGAACCAAACAACCGCATGAATGTGTCAAGGGATTTTAAAATCCAGTGTAATAGCAGAAGTAGGACTATATGTGTGAAGGAATTTGAACAGGAATTAATAAAGATACAAGAGTCTAGATAGACTCTTACTATGTGGACCAATGATGTACTGTAATGATCATTTTATTGGCCCGTTTACATTTATGCAACAATGTTTTTAAGGAGTATAAAAGATAAAAATGCCAGGTTGATACAACTGTCCTGATATCATCATCATACAGAAAAAAAAGCCACATTAAAATAATGAAATTATTGGCTGATAAGTAGGTTGGCATAATCTTTTATTGTTATTATTAATACTCATATTTTATTATAGTTAAATAAATTGGCAAATTTGTTTTCCATTAAGTACATAATGCTCTCAGCTCAATTTAAAAGTCCCTGCAGGCTGTTCAAAAAAATAATAGATGTAAACTTTATATTACATAGAAGCAAAGGTGACATTTCTCACTTAATTCCTGAATCACTTGAAAAGAGATTTTACAACAATTTGACCATCATGATGGAACAGATCTGATAAAAAAAAAGTTTTTTCAAAATTATATTTTGGATATATTCAAATTTCCAGCTTTTATGCTCAAACCATGTCTTTGTTAAAATTAGTTTATTTTTCTCCTGGCTCTAAAGAATGAGCAGAAGTTCTGACAGCACTTTATAAACAGAAGAAATTATTCGCCTTCTCCCAGAGGGGCGTTCCTGCACTTGGAAACCTCAGCTCTGAGAGAAACAGAACAGAAGACAGAGCAGCTTGGACTTTCAGCAAATACACTCACAGAAAGTGGTGCCAAGAGGACTGAACTGTACCACAAGGCCAGATTCATCCATCATAAGGAATTGACTCATAGTTTAGTACTTCTGCTGCTCTCTAGAGCTGAACTGTCTCGTACAGGACCAATTTCTCCCTTTCAATTTCACACAAGCCTTTGATTTTGTTCCAATCTCTGCAATGGCTTTGTAAATGACTCCTTAAATTGGCCAAAGTCACTAGCAGAAATCGGAGTGATGACTGAGAAGAGGTCTGTCTTTCATCACAGGAGAAGTGAAGATGAAAACAGAAAAATTGAGATACTTTGCTGGGCTCTACGCTACAGATTTTTCCAACTGGCCCATTCTGGATTTTCAGGTAGGTCTATCAGGTACAGAAACTGAATAATCAAATGTAAAATAACCCCGCATAGTCTTCACATATAAAATATAAATATATATATTAGATAATAATAATCTTTTATGTAATTAGTTACATAAATTCTCCAGTTAAGAGCAGCGAGTGATTTTTTCTTTGTCCTTTGTTGTTTGATTAACTTTATGACACAAACAGCCGCATAAATATTAGGCTGCGGTCACTTTAATGACCTTTGCACCTTGTTAAACGAATCCTGGTAAATTATTCCGATAAGACGGTATTGACCAAAAACTCCAAGAGCAAGAGCTCATGCTAGATATTTGGTGCTATCAGCATGATTATATTGGGCCATAAAAAGAGAAAATTCGGGGAGGACATGATCAACTTAATCCAGGCACGAGGAACCACCCTTAAACAAAATGATCACAGAAGTTGGAGCATGTTTTGACTACAGGGCGAGGGCACAAATAAAGGAAAATATTCAGCACTCCCAGCATAATTCACTAATTTCAAAAAATGAGTTAAAGATTCATCAGATTAGTTGATTTTATAATCTTATATATAAACATTCTGCTCAAATGATCATGCTTGTATACACAGCAACAGTCAGAGTTATTGCCATTAATTGTCTATCCACTTTCAAGCTAATGGAAGACGACCATAATCTTTCACTTTACTTCTGAATGACGATTTAATGGAGCCAATATGTACAGCATGTGGTTGGAGAAAATACGCAGGTGTCATAACCTTAAATCATTTATTAAATGAATCAATGTTTAAATTTTTTTTTGTTCTGAAAAACAGATATTTTACACTTTAGGGGAAGGCTTTTCATTCTGTTAGTAAAATTACTAAACTTAATGTAAAATTAATTTAATAGAAATACTAAGAGTAATAAAATTGCTTTTACAAAATAAGATTTGGCAATAGAAATTACTAAAATGGCTTGAGTAAAACTCATAAAACTACTGCAAATTCTGTTTGGAAAGAAAAAAAATCCTTGGGACAGAGGAGGCTCACCTTATGTGAAGATGAGATCTGACAGTCACCACAGCCAATTTATACCATGGCTTACACTGGAAACTGACGCAAGATTTCACGCTCCATGTGCACTTGGTTCAAAGGAAAAGAGCTTTAACCAATTTTTTTTTTTTTTTTTATATCTGATGCATGTTTCACAAAATGGGAAACCAGGGTCAGAAATTAACTTGGGCTAACAAAAAAGACAAATTAATTCATAAAAATAATAATACACACAATGTTATAGCATCAAAGACTCCGTATGAAGCTAAGCTAAGCTTTAAATTATTTATTATTTATATTCAAGTTATAATATACAAATATATTATTTGGAGATATGAGTGTTGTAGAGTTCCTAAAAACTGCATAATTTATCACAGGGATTGAAAAAATATTTAAATATTTCAGAAAAGCTTTTATAACTTTATTATTATATCTTGTGCATTATATAAAAACTACTTGTATTTGATGTTGGTTTGATTTTAAGGATAACAGCCATTATTGTTCTAAACAGAAATCAGCCAGGATGTGCATCTTCATTTCTGACACTGTGAAAACATGAACAAAAAGATGGACATTTAAAAAGAGAGGAAGCAAGAGATGATGAGAAGATAAAGTAGGCAAGAAAGTGGGATGAAAGTGAGAAGTTGAAAAATGACATGATATAGAGATGATAAGGTCTCATTAAATTCTCTGTTCTTATCACCCAAGACTGTCTCTTGTGGCTCTGACATGTTACTCTTGACTCTGCTCAACTAAAGACCCAGGCTGACAGAGATTCCTGGACAAGCAGCTATTTATTCCTGCCTGCTCTCTCCGGGGAAGAGTATTATTAGCAGCGTTCATGCACAATATTGATCCTTAAGCCTGGGTCATACAGCTGAAGACAAAATAGGGCTCTAGTCTAGATCCGTGTCAAGATGGGCCTCTTGAAAAACTCTGTCTGGACATATTCATTATAAATTACAATGATTAAACTGCTTTTTATCATTTTAAATTGAGAAATGAAAAGTTAAAGGTGGAAATGATTATATTTGCACCACTACCATCCTCAAAAAACAATGATGTTTCCAAACGAGCTTCCCCAAACACTCCAGATAGTGCTCCGATGCGTTCCCAAACGCATACTATTGGTTGAGCCACTGTTGTCGTTTCAGGCTAGTGGGATGCTCAAACAAACAGAGCAACCGTTTTTATTGTTTGATATATGTCTACACATATTAAACTGGGAGAGGAGGAGAAAGTATTTTAACACTTCAGGTTTAACAAGGCCAAATAATATCAAAACACTGGGGAGAAAAAAAATAAGGGCAACAGACTTCACCTCATTAGCAGTTTCTGTTCTTTTTTTATAATTGATCTCCTACATCCATCGGTTCAACACTCGTTCCCACGCATCAACCATTCTATTAGACCTAGACATGATGTTCCCTTAACAAAGGATGGATGCTTCATAGAGAGACTAAAGTCAAGGCAGAAATCCATCTCAACTCACAATTAGCAAACAGTGACAAGTGATATTAGCTAAGGGTTTTTGAAGTATTCACAGTAAGTCTGTCAAAACATGTCTGCTTTTGTGTGTGTGTGTGGCCTTGTTTTGCTTCAGATTATCTGCAATCCATACTGGATTGTTTTGCCAACTCTGTCCTTCCAAACAGATTGACTTCTCTGTATTTATTATGATGACCATAGATCACATCTAAGTTCATCACCGGTTAAACGACCCCCACCAACGACTCCTTGCTGACATAAAATAAAATAAAAACTTGTGTGATTTATGTTAAGTGTTCCCACAACAACAACCAATCAGCATGTATCAAAGGGACCAGTGACAGATCGTGAGCTGGTGGATCAGCCAGCAGTAATGGCCTCATGAATCACGGGCTCAGCCTGTTATCACTGTGTCTGCTATGTGCCGCACTAGTTCTGTTAATATGTTTCAGCATTTGAAAACAAGTCCAGGTCAAATGTCACCCCTAAATCAAAAGAAATAAGACATATTTTGAACAATAAACTGTGACAATATTTTCTTGACAGTTACAGACAACCCCAAATTCTCATCACCATAATAACAAAAATATATTATTCTCATTACTGTAATGTTAAAATGCTAAAATAAATGATGGAACAACAAAGTATGTATATTTTAATGAAAAATGGCAAATAAGAAATATCTTTATATTTAGTTCACCAGCCATTTGCAGTTGGGGCAGACAGTTAACTTCGTACAGTGATTAAGCATCATGATAATTATATATATATATATATATATATATATATATATATAAAATATATCAGTGTATTAGTCATAAAAATCTAATGCCAATCACCACACAATAATGAGAATTACTAAATAGATCCAAATGTCAGGACAGTACAGTACAGTAATAAGAATATAGCTACCAGTGCTTAAAGGTGCACTATGTAAGCTTTTTGCAGTACAATATCCAAAAACCACTAGGTCAGTGGTCAATATTTTGTTCAGTTGATTACTTACAATATCCTAAATGTTTCCAACTATTTGTAAATCGTGAGAAAATTGTCATTTTAACCAAGTAAAATAGGATGTGTGAGCAGGTGTGAGGGAGTCGCCAGTCAATGGCGTCATATCCGCTTTTACTGCAGTAGAAACCATGGCAACATAGTCTCCTGCACAAATGTGAAAGTTGTAGTTGTAGCGTCTATCAAGCAACTAGCTTGTTTCGCGCAGTCGTTATGGAACGCAATTATTCTTTACCGTTTGCAGCTGGTTCAGTCGACAAAGACAAGTCCCGTAAACGTCAATGTACGGGTCAACCAAACGACCCAAGAAGAAATAAAACCAGGATCAACATTGGTGTGGCATTTCCTAAATGGAGAGAACTTCGTGAAAAACTTCAACTAGACAGAGACGCCGATCTTGCATGTGTTTTAATAGACAGGTGAGTGATTGGTTGGATTCCTTTACTGACAAAAAACTTGAAGACAAAGAAGATGGTGTTAGTCTTATTGTTTGGTTGTCTTGTTGTATATGAATCATGCTATGTCATTGTTGTTGTTGTTGTTTTGAATGTATGCCCTCTAGCAGCGGAAAAAGTTACATAGTGCAACTTTAATAAAAAAGAAAAAAAATGTAACAAATGTAAAAAAAAATCTTAATGGTCCAAAGACTTTAGAACTGTTATGCTAAATAGGGGTTGGCGATCTGACAATTATTATCGTGATCAATATAGAAGACGTCCACTATCTACTTTTCCAAGCGAATTGTAGAGATCATGATCTTTTATGTCCGCGATTCAGATCGTGATTGTTTGTTATAAGATCGTGATTTTGGGAAGATCCCTTACCAACCCCTAATAAGGGTTGGGAACCGAGAATCTGTTCTTATCCAGAAGCATTAGTGTTTTTGAAAAATACCAGAACCGTGCGAAATTCTTTCGGTTCTGAAATTGGTTCTGGTGCGATGTGTGGGCTGGGAGCTTATCCTTTAATAACTATCTCTCACCTCATTATATTAATAGTAATGAATGCACTGAAAAGCCCTTGCGCTACTCATATATGTTCGCGTCAGATATCAACGCAGAGAGAGAGTAAAGACAGTAGAGCTGCACGAATAATCTTTAAAAGATCTCGATTCAAACATTTACGCGATCTTATTCCTAAATCACAAAAACTTAATAAGCTAGGAGAGGTCCCACATTGTCCTAGAGAATGTCGAAATGTTTATTTTCCTTCAGAAAAATTAATTATTTTTGCCAAAATTGCTAAATAATTAATATGTTACATTTTTTGACATTACCAGTCTGTTAAACTCATTTGTGACCCTGGACCACAAAACCAGTCTTATGGGTCATTTTCTTTAAATTGAGATTTATACATCACATGAACGCTGAATAAATAAGCTTTCCATTGATATATGGTTTGTTAGGATATGACAATATTTGGCCGAGATACAACCTTTTGAAAATCTGCAATCTGATGGGGCAAAAAATCTAAATATTGAGAAAATCGCCTTTTAAAGTTGTCCAAATGAAGTCATTAGCTACGCATATTACTAATGAAGGGAAATAAATAAAATTTACACCATTGATTTACCACAACTAAACCTTTATTCACACAAAAAAATCTCATTAAAATAGCCTATTTGTAATGCGATCTGGTCAAACCCATCGGCTGTCGCGCTGCACGGTTTCAGTAAGGTCTAAAAATAGATCGAATGTCAGTTTTTTGTCAAAATTGGGTTTTCATTAAATTATTATTCTATAACATCTTGTCTATCCTCTTTGAATATATCTTGGGAAAATTTACAAGTTTAGTGCAGAAAAATTGCGATTTATAGTGGCAAGCTGAAAAGACTGTCTTACTTTCTCTTTAAGAACACGCACGGAGAGAGAGAAAAAATCGACATTTTAATCAATGAAAGAAATAAAAACAGATTTGGGAAACAGATTATCAAAACCTGTAATAGGCTATGTCAAATTTCACCATGTGGTGGCTTTTCCCAGATCGCATCACATTTCACCAGGAACATATAAAATATAAGAGATCCACACGAATTTGATCGAATTCGTCGTCTTCCAGGGCATATTCTTTGCCAAGCCGGTCTCTGGACATTCTGTATCTTCCCAATCATTTGCAAAAAAAATAATTTACTATGTTCGTTACATTATTGCTGTCATTAAAGTTTAAATTGAGCAAACGCGCTATCTCAGAATCCATGGCTTGAACCGTAACCATTGCGGATTGTGTACACTGTGCACGCGAAGAAGTCGCCAGCCAATGAGAGGCGCTGTAGCAGGCCGTTGCTAGGAAGAAAACGTTTTTTTTTTACACGAGAAAGTTTTGTTTTAACGCTCTCTATTGGCTTACTGCTCTAATGACGTTGTGGAGAGTTATGAAACCGAAAGCTGGAAATCTATGCTTGACAACGATACCAAACTTAGCAGCAAACGAGTTTTTTTAGGCGTGTTTTCTGACTTTTTTTGCGCGATTTTGCTGCATCCACTCACAAAAATATTTTTTATATATATTTACGGTAGGAAATTTACAAAATATCTTAATGGAACATGATCTTTACTGAATATACTAATGATTTTGGCATAAAAGAAAAATCGATCATTTTGACCCATACAATGTATTGTTGGCTGTTGCTAAAAATATACCCGTGCGACTTACGACTGGTTTTGTGGTCCAGGGTCACATTTGACAAGTATAAGAAATAAACACAAAAAGGATTGTGCATTTTTCCCTCACTACTATTTTTTTATTAGTTGTTTTATTACATTTTATTGAATGGGAACCAGAAAATTTCTTACAATTCCCAACCCCTAATGCAAAATATAATTTCTTAAGTTTTATTTTTTTCATTGATTCAGTCAAACCATGCTAGAAATTGAGCATTTCATAAGATCTGCAATATAGACATCCTAACTTCATCATGATAATCCAACCAACATAAATTATGATTATGCAATCATGGTCAAGAAACATCAGGAAATACAAACACTTAAAGAATTAGTCACATTCAAGCAAATGCTGATAGATTATTCTCAATCATAAAGCAGTAGCTGATTGGCTATAGTCTTGACTAATTAGATGCTATGCATAGTATTTATAATAACATTCACATTAATATTTTATCATTCGCAGATAAAGTCTCAGAAACTATTGCTCAAGTGAGGTAATTTTGTCTTTGGACAGACTAAATTAAAGCCCCAAAAATATCTGGCTGCAGTCTCTGGAGTCTAAGGCATTACAGGACCTTGACTGGGTTTCACTACAGTTATGAGGTGAGCTCACCATTCAGAAAGACAGAGAAAAGCACATTCTGAAGGAGGAGACAGGCTGTCTTCTCTGTCCATCACATCAGGCTCATGTTACACATAAAAACATAACAAATGCAGGGATTCATTGGGAGAGAGAGGCTTGCCCCATGCAGTAAGACAGACAGGCTGCAAAAAGTCAAGATGGACCCTGGAACAGATAGGCAATGAGTAATTCAACCCCTTAAGTCACACAAAGAGGCCTCTGAGTCTCTGAGCCAGAACTCCAGACTGAATTCTTTTAGCACTTGTTCCATTGGTTGATTCAGAAAGCTGCCAATATACCCTAGACACTCCTGTGAGACAGAAGTGGCTCTGAGGTCTCTTAAACATGGCAATCAACAATAGGCTCAAACATGACATCACAAATCAAATCTATTTTTACCTACAAATGTCCTAATTTCATCAGAACAAGAGACAAATTGATTTGTGAAAAAGTGATTTTTATATGAATTGTCATTGTCGGGCAGAAACCTCAAATCTCATTTTCATTTCATGTAAAAAAAATTCTCATGGTTACGCTTTACATCTGTCTGTGGGTTTCGCAAATATTTAACAGATGAAAAGCATTTAAAAAAAGTTTGTGACTAAAGCTCATAACTCCATTGGATCCTCAAACTGTCTGAAAAACCTCCTAACTCCACCCTGCCTAAATAGTGAATAAAGTGATGCACACATTTTGGACTGTCTCTGCTTGTTTGCAATGCAAGGGTAAATAAAGAACTGGTTGTTTGAATAAGTACAGTGTTTTCTTTACTCAAGAAACACTATAATATACAAGGCAAATGTTTTATGTATTTGAGAAGTGGAGAAGAGTCTTAAGGCCCCAATATACGTCAAGCTAAACTAAAGAATAAACTTGTGTAACGTCATTTATAACAAAACCAGGCCAAAGCAAAGATCGTTTGGTGTTCATTTCTGGAGTTCGAAACAGCTTGCCAATAAACGCCTTCAAATTACCATTAGTGGCGATGACGTAATAGGTAAGTGTGCTCTGAGGCACATGGACATTTAACATGGACATTAACATCTTTAACATGGACATTTTTTCTGGTTCATTTTTTCTGTTTAGTGAGTATAAACACGTACACATTGGAAAGTCGCTTTATGGTAGAACTTTTTAATTCGAATTAAAAGAGACACTGTGACTGCGAGTTTTCTCACCGCTGTCATTTTTGTTGTGTTTATTTTGTTATTGAAAGGAAAGTGCGCAGCACATATTTACATATTCATTAAATCATGACAGCATGGGCGACATAAGGATGTTCGCTAACAGAATACCGCTTCTCACACAATCTTTTCTACTCTAAATAAAGAACAAAAAGAACTTCGCCGTAAGTATATCAGGGCCTTTAATCCATAGCACTAAAGCTCTTTCTGATTCGGATTCATTTGTCAGAGTCATAGCCAGTAGCACTTCATTTTTTGTACCATGAGATTTTGGCCAAATAGCTTCAACATAGGTATAAACCTTATAACCAGTTAAATTGATGACAATTAAATGTGATGCACTTAGTGCCTCAGATGTGGCCGTTCTAATGACGGACAATACATTTTTTTTTTTTTGATGCCGCACCTAAAATATGTTAAATATGATCAAATAAAGTACAGGTGAATATATTGCTGGTATATATTGCTGGTAGAGCAAGTAAAAATCTGAACTACCGACTCGAAAATTTGCCAGAAATTAAAGATGGATAAACAAGAGTAGCATCTGAAACTGATATTGGAATTTCTTGAGAACATGAAGTTCTTCTAGATGTTTTTGAGGAAAAGAATAAGTGTTATAACTGTCCAGATCAACTGCATTTGTGTACTTGGGTCAGCTGTGTCCTACCTTAACATCTGCGGTGACTCCATCCTCAGTGGTGCTCTGTCCATTCTAAAAGAAAAACAGATAGAGATTTATTAATACATACGCAGTACTACTTTGGACAATACTACTCTTCTTTTAATACTTTCCATATATTAGAATAATAGCACTAGCTATCAAAACACGAGTGTGAGCATGTGTGCATGCATGTACTTGAAGGCTCACATCTGTAATGTCAAAATCATAAATGCATGTTATGTCTAGATGACATAATCAATGGCTCCCGGGGCATTTATACAGGCTTGGCTGCTTATATAGACTCACATACACACTCTTTCTGTCAATATGCTTGAGCATCTGTTCTGCCCACAAGCTGGATCTTCAGATGTAATTCTATAACACAGATTTTACTGTACAACATTAATAAAGGACATTTACATTTATTCAGATTGGTTGTCTGTTGATAAACAACATGCAGTACAAATCTTGCACTGCATTGTTTGAACTGCACAATTTTTGACAGGACTAAAACAGGCTTTAACCAAGGGTTTAAATAGGTCCAGAGAACAGTGTAAAAGGCTTACAGAGGACCAGGAAAAAAAAAAGTCTAAATCTGGGAACTTTATCTAATGTTAGACGACCAACATTGAGGCCCAATAATGGTAAATGGTAAATGGTAAATGGACTGCATTTATATAGCGCTTTCACAGACCCAATGGCCACCAAAGCGCTTTACAATTTGCCTCACATTCACCCATTCACTCTCTCATTCATACACCGACGGACGACTGCAGCCATGCAAGGCGCCATCCAGCTCGTCGGGAGCATCTGGGGTTAGGTGTCTTGCTCATGGACACCTCGACACTTGGTCAGGTGGAACCGGGGATTGAACCACCAACCTTTCGGTTTGTAGACAACCTACATGAACCACTGAGCCACTGCCGCCCCAGTAAATAATAATAATAATAAAAATTCAGAAGAGATAAGAGCAAACCACAACCCACTAAAAATCCAAACACATGTAAAATAGATACATATACTGTAAAACATATAGACAAGCCTTCCTTGTGGGCATATCCCCTTCATTTCCCCCTAGGACAAGAATTTACCTGTCTATAGTTGATCTCGGCTAAACATGAACATGAACGTTTCTTCATTTATTAAAGCACAATGGAATTCTGTAAGTCTCTACCTCACAAACAAACAATTTATATATGTAAAGACAAAGAGAGAAAGTGTATCATGTTTATTCGTTTTCTGCAGAATTACCAGCATGCCAACTGATTTCTGCACTCCTAACGTTGAATTCTCTCGAGAACCATCAGAAAAACACAATCACATCCTGCACAGGCGATTGCTTTCAATTTCATTCAATACAGAACCTTGAGCGAGAAGAGAAGGAAATGAAAGAGACAAAAATAAAAAATAAAAGATTTGGAGGAAGGAAGAAAACAATTCTGCCTGCTCAGAGAAAAAAAAAAAAAAAAACAGACAAAGATCAAGGATTTGTCACATGCAAAGTCGGAGCTTAGTTTATTTATGCTGACTTCAGATCGATTCACTCAAGTGCTCTAGTCTAGAGAGGTTAAGACGACTCGTCTTAGAAAAGCTCCAGTTTACCGCCAATGTCAATTTTGGTGACAATAAATACAAAAAGTCTGAGGAAATACGTTTCTGTGGTAACTGCAAAGACCTTCAGATGTTGACATCTACAAGCATCTAAACAACAAATATAATTCAATGTGAATTTCTTTCTTCTACTGAACACAAAATATGATATTTTGAAGAATATGGGTAACCAAACAGTTGATGGTCCCTATTGACTTCCATAGTATGAAATTTTTTTAATACTGTGGAAGTCAATGGGCCTATCAACTGTTGGTTACCAACATTCTTCAAAATATCTTCTTTTGTGTTCAACAGAAGAAAGAAATTCATACAGGCTTGGAACAACTTTAGGGTGAGTAAATGATGAAAGAATTTTCATTTTTGAGTGAGCCATCCCTTTAAAATTTAATGTTAAAGTAAAACATTAAAAATAATCAATCCTTAAGGTTTACTCAGGATAAAAATTTTACAAACTTGGCCTTATCAAAACACTGAGCACCTTGACCAATGGGGTGAGTTTGGGGCGAGATTATCTACCAAACAATAGAAGACGGGTTTAAAGACAGCCATTATTTTTGCAATTTTGTTTCATTATGCTAGCAGCACAGAAATAACACGTGTCTGCTTATATATAACTCAGTTCATTCAAGAACTGATATGTTGCTTACGTAAATCATTAACAGACTGTGTCAAAGTGATCTGTGAACACCAGATACTAATGAAACTGATAACACGCATTCAACATTTTGATCAATCCAGCTTATTGAAATCTTTATACAATACAAGATCTACATTTGATAGATAGTGTTTGATAGCAGCCCCTTCTACAAAGAGATTGAAAGAGAAATTCGTACCTAATTTACTTATCAATTTGTTCTACTTTTTGTACATCTCTCTGACCTTTCATATCTCGAAACAGAAACATAAAATATCAGCTAAGCAGGTCTAAAGTATGTTTTTCCTTTCAGGATATTATCTCATGAGGATAAAAGGACAAACGGAATAGAGCTTCAGCGCAACTTGTGGTTTTCTAGAAAAACAAACTATTATTCACATAATAAACAATAAAACACACACACACACACACACACACACACACACACACACACACACACACACACAGAGCAAAGAGTTCGAGTGTATGTAAAATGCACTAAAGTAAAAACACAACATAACAGCCTCTTGATCAGAGCCGCTGATCACACATGACCCTGAAACTCTTTTCCTGAAAACACGATGCAAATGAAAGTGATAAAAGAGCTGTCTGCAAAAATTAACATCATCTCTCTCATAATGTGACCCTGTTACAATAATTTTATGCGAGTAATTGGGACCAAACTGGTCCTCGGACAGGTGAGAGGAAGTAAGTGTTAGTGGGAGTGTGTGTGTCCGAGTTTTTCTAAAATTTCCCTATGTTATAGGGACAAAGATGGCAATATCCAAAATCCTTCTGGGGGCATTTTTTAGTCTGCATGAGAAAAACAGCTTATATAATAAGTGATGTTTTTTGAAAATGTAAAAATATGGTTTTCTGTGATGGTAGGTTTAGGGGTAGGGATAGAATTAAAATCATTCGTTTTGTATAAAAATCATTATGTCTATGGAACGTCACCATGCAACATGAAAACCCAACACGTGCATGTGTGCGAGTGAGTGAGTGAGTGAGTGAGTGAGTGAGTGAGTGAGTGAGTGAGTGAGTGAGTGAGTGAGTGAGTGAGTGAGTGAGTGAGTGAGTGAGTGAGTGAGTGAGTGAGTGAGTGAGTGAGAAAAAAGAGAAGTGAAAGGAATTAAAAGGCTTGAATTGAGTGATTTGGCACTCATGAAACAAATGCATGACAGGAGAGAACAGGCAGTTGCACACAAAAAAAAAAGAGGAGAAGGAAATGCCTTTTGTTGTTGAGATCAAAAATGTAATGTCCAACCAAACTCTAATACTATTTTACTGCAAATTCATCAGCCACTTGGAAGAAGCTAGTCAAATCAGACAGATGCTAACATGGAAATTTACTGAGACCCAAAAACTATTAACAAAACTATATTTGAATAAAAGTTCCCTTGAAAGGATACTTTTTTTTTTTTTTGAGCACAATGTGTTTTGTGGATTAATTACTGAGCATAAAAAAAAAATTCAAGAGACCTTTTGAAATGCCCATTTTCCTATTCAGTCTGTCATGTTAATGTTCAGAGTACAATTAATGCATTTCAATGTTTGATTTTAAAGACTGTTTTTTAACCTTTGTCAGTTGGGTCGCCACTTGATGTCCAAATGAAAATGTGGTTAAAACAAATTGAGAACCACAAAACCATACAGTGTTTTACAGTCCACTGATCAAGGCCTGACAAGTTTTCAGGCAATCCATGTTTTCACTGTTATACAGTAGTGGCTACGGATCTTCTGAAATACAGCATCTCCGGATCCAAAACCAAGCGAAGAAGATCTGCGTAGACCAGAAGGAGCGGATAGAAGTTGCTTACACACAAGTAAGCTGATGTGACCATCAAACATTTAATCAAAACAAAGTTTTGAGAATATGATCAAAAATGCTGGCTGGCAACTTTGTTGACAAAAGCTGACAGGGAAGGAGTTAATTACAGAACCACTAACTAGAAAATTCCTGAATAAACCACATACTTCCTGTATTTGGATAGGAAATGCTGGATTTTCCCTATAGTATAGTCAAATATCAACTCTCCAGCACCCCTAGACTGAAGAAAACTCACCTCGACTAGGTGAAGTGACAAATCTTATTTCTTCATGCCCTGAAGGAACCAATACCAAAAGCCAGACCTGTCGTTACGTGTGACTTTTACTTCCTCACAAATGTGACTTGACACGTGAAAGTGGGAGTTGATGATTTCTGGATCTTTCTAAAGTCCCTGAGTAGGCTAAGTTACCCTCTACAATGCGAGTAAATGCGGGCACATGCTGCGAGTAAATTTCACTAAATCATGCCTGTCATTAGCCATTGGCTAATAAATTCTTATATTTTACTCGCCAATGTGTGTATTAGATGCCAAGTAGAAGTTTAGCATAGATACTTCACTCGCTGAACACTGACTGAGTGCTTGAGTGTTTCGCAATTAAGCGCTCTCTGTCAAGCGAATCGATCTGTACTTCAAATTCAGCTCAGCGAGCGTAGCATAGTACCCCAGAGTGCAGTCTGGACGATGGGGCGGGGCGACACTTTTAGGCGGGGCGACACGTGTCGCTGTCTGGCAAGTAACCAAAACAATTTACTAGCCAATGGCAATTATAAGGTGTGCCTAGAGGGCTGGGTCACACTATTTTTCGAGAAAAGACCATTTTGAGAATTGAAAGGCAACTATAGGCCATTGCATAGTCTCAACTTTAACCTACAGATCAGGTGATGCTATTTTTATATGCCAAGTTAGGGGAAATTGCATAGAAAGCAAGTAAAATAGGGCAAGTATAGGAAGGAAAACAATTAAGGGAGGAAAATTATAAATAAAATAAAGTAAATAAATAAATTGAGTCAGAATTGTCAACTTGCGGATGATTTAGGCATTTGTCACACAAAACATTTGTTTTGAATGAAACCAAAAATTAATCATTAAAACTCTGATGAATTAAAGATAAACATTCAATACTTCCAAAGAGTGAGACTTTAGAAGAGTGGGATAAAAAAAAGAAAAACAGAAAATGACAGGAAGAAATTCGACTTTTAGTTCAGAGTTCCGGATCACATCATCTCCATATTCCCAGCCATCATGTGCTGCTACGCCTTCTCACGTTTCAGACCGCTGCACACACTGACAGCCGAGACCGGAAACACACAACTTAAACATCTGATATTCCCGACGGAACATATGCTGAAAGCTTGTGGCGTTGTGTGTGTGGTATTTACAAAAAAGATGCAAGAACAAGAAAGCAAGTGGAAGAAATCTGACTGAATGTAATTAATATTCTATTAGAAATATTATTTTAGAACTGAAAGTGAGAGCATAGAGCAGAGAACATCTGATCAACGTACGTGAATCCAGCAACACAAATGTTTGAAGTCTATTGTGGATCCATCTCAGTCCAAAGATATCCTCGTAAAACACAGTCAAACTGGCTCTTCCGAGTGAAACATAAAACCCTCCCTGTGGGACAGACAGGGCCTCATACACTGTGATATACCGTCAAACAGCTTCCAGCAAATCTGGGAGGCTCCAGGGTTCACGGGAATAAATTTACCGTTAGAACTTGTGTGACTCCTGGAGCTCACAGAAAGCCTGTCCTTTAATGGAAGAATACAGCCTCAAATATTTTCCGTTGTTCTCCACCGTCTAACCTCCATACTTTAGAGGATGTCCTCATTGAACAGGCTCCAGGTTCCATGTGCAGTAACTGCAGGGTTTTGAAATAATAATCCCAGGGTTTTGAAATAATAATCCCAATCATTATGCAGTAGGTATGATTACAAACACACATCACTGCTGAAACCCAGAGAGCACACAGCCATCAAATACGTGAACAGCAGGTGATCTGAGCAAAACCTCAACAAAATATTAGAACAGCCCAGACAAAAGATTTTTCATTTAAGCACTAATCAACTAGTCGCACGATTATGATATTAATTTAGGCTACTTAAATATATAGCTACTGTCTGGGGGTAGCATTGGAAAATGGTTTGAGTTTCAGGGCTGAGAAAGAATACTGTATGTAACAAAAGGGAAGACAGCTTTCTCTAGTCAGGTAGCACCGAATTTAAAAAAAGAGACATCCCAGCAAACAAATTTAGGTTCTGGGAACGTTAGTTTTTGGTTCCCAGAACGTTCCTAGAACTTTCCCTTAAGGTTAGGGGAACGTTCCCGGAACGTTCTCCTTACATTATAAAAATGGAACCTAAAAATAACCTACATGGAACGTTCCTATAACGTTCTTGTTTGGTTCCCAAAAAATAACCACATGGGACAATTCGGGAATGCTAGGGAAACGTTCTGTGTTTGCTGGGATATGGCAGCCTAGCACTGAAAGCCCATTTTTCCAGTGGTGAAGTACCCCTTTAAATTGAACTTTAACAATGATAATCTGATACTGCTGATGATTCTGTGTGCATAGTCATATACTAAAGAACACTTCTGTTGCAACTAATGCAACTTCTGTTTATCTGAAGTTTATTTATTTATTCATTTTAAATAATGCAAAAAACATTTACATGGCTGGTAAGAATCAAGCCCAATTTACTCACTAATGGCAGGTGTGCAAAAGTTACATTTGGACTCTGCCTGCACATTTATCTGGCATCTTGTATCTCCACACAATGCGTGTTTGGAGGCTTTTGTCTTTAATCACTGCAAGTATGTGAAAACTGTCAAGGATGAAGCATAAAGTTGAAAATGAGATGCATCCTGTGCATTTTTTGGTCTAGTCTGCATCAGGAAGCACTTTAAGGTCTTGTGGTACTTGCTGATACGCTGTAGTAAGATTCTAATCAGTACCGTTATTCTGCAAACATTTATAAATATAGATTAATTTCTCTCTTTTTCATCTGCAGAAAGAATTTCATTCAAAGTACTGAGAAGAATCGAGAATGTTTCTGCAGCGAACCGCCTGTCGCCTGATTGGTGAACCATTTACAGTGGTGAGCGACCAGAAGGGAAGGAAAAAGGAAAGTTCATTTAAGCTCTAAATTGCACAGATTACAACGACAGGAACAAGACTAAATAACACGTCTCATATTGCTATTCTCAAAAGAAATCAGCGCTAGTCTGAGAGCAAGATAAGAAATGAAATCTTCCTTCCATTCTCATTAATCATGGACTTCACAGGCCATATTGTCTCCGCTTGCCCTGTAGTTATAAGATTGGTTTCCAGACAAAGCTGGTGGAGCAAATTCCAGTGCTGTACAATGCAGAGGCCTGAACGTTTACTGTAGTACAACACTGACATTAACTAGGTGTTTTTAGCACACTGTGGTCTATGATCAGAAGATACGATTCCTCAAACCAACGTATCTGAATGTAACGTGCAAACGAAAAGGAAATGAAAACAGCTCACTGTATGAAAGCTAAACATAACAGGAGATCAGCTTATCCTACAGATACCAGTGGATTATTACAAACATGTACTGTAGCTGTTCTTGGGATTCACTATGATGTATTTTAAAGCAAAAACATAAATGCAAATAAATCAACAGTTTTGTCCCATACGCCACAATTAAACAGTCTGGCTACACAAATTCAAGAGTGCTTGATAATTGAAAAATGACTATTTCGCTTCTAATGACGTTAGACTACTGTATTATTTATTTTATTTTTTGACATTTCAAATATACCCCAGAGAATACAAATGGCACAGCAAGAAACAGAGGCAAATAGTCAGTTCACTAAGATGAACATAAGAAATCCAATGTTTTTCCACATGTTTTTTAAAGGTACAAGCTGCAGAGTCATTCCATGAAATTGGAGCCTATTCCATTTTGAAAAGGCAGCAAGATTTTTATGTAATTTTCTGATTTTAAAGAAGTCTTTAAATAAATTTCATTATATAACCTCCAACTAACTTTATAAAATCCATGCATGTTTTAAAGTTATGACTCATAGGCCCGGTTTCAAAGACAGGGTTTAGATTAAGCCAGGACAAGGCCTTAGTTTAATTAAGAAGCTTAAGACGTTTTTATAAACGTGGATAGAGAAAGATATTACAGTTGAGCACAGACAAAACAATGGCACTGACATATTTTAAGATGGTGCTTTCAGTTAAAAAAGCTCAATCATGCATTTTAGTCTGGGACTATCTTAAGCCTTGTCTGTGAAACCAGGGGTTATAATAACAGGGTTGATAGGCTTGACAATTTTGCAATTCATTTATCCATTTCTAGCCTAATGACCAAGGTCATGACACTACAAGATGGTCATTAGAAGAGAATAGTTTACTAAAAAATGAAAATCCTGTCATCATTCACTCACCCTCAAGTTGTTTCAAACCTGTATGGATTTCTTTCTTCTGCTGAACAAAGGAAAATATTTGGAAGAATGTCGGTAACCAGACAACTGGTATATATATATATATATATATATATATATATATATATATATATATATATATATATATATATATATATATATATTTTTTTTTTTTTTTTTATCAAAATATGTAAGCATTAAGCAAGGAGAAGTTGGAAACTAGGTCGGGACAGGCCAAAACATGCACCCATAAATAATGGATTAACTATTACAATGTCTATTATAAGTTAATGTAAAAATAAGTGACAGCTTTTTATTTTTAAAAACATTGATCTAGACACCTTTTCGTGGAATGACCCTTCCGCGTTACAAAACATCTCACCTGCACTACTTCAGAGCGGCGCGTCATGCTTGCGCTCCAAAAGACAATTGAGTCAAGTCTGCGAATACCTGCAGAACTCTGTCTGCACCAGAGTTTAGTGATTTTTTTTTTCATTTAAAAAAAATTGCATTATAAAGTTTCACATTTTTATATGATTGCTGTAATTCTCGAGAACTCCACATGACAAACACGTGGACCTCTGGAGGAACCTTGAGGACTCATTAAATCAGTTAATTTTAGTGCTGTGATTTCACCACCTCTCACCTCAGTCTCCAACTGCACCAGCTCCATTTTGGGCCATGGTTCTGCCAGTTGAGCAAGTGGCATTTTGCGCTTCTTCTGTCTTTCCCCCAAGTACTCAAATTTGGACAGGAATTTCTTCCGAACCCGTGTATTCCTTGCTGGAACGAGCAGACCAGTCTCTTTGGATCAGGAGCAAACGTGCGACTAAGTTCCTCTCTTACAATCCGCACAGGACGCGCATAATAATCACTCCGTCGAAAAACCAAAGCCGTTACTCCCGTAGCTATAGATGACTTGGACGGAATCTCCTCGCGGTCCTGTGAGGAAGAAGACTTCCACAGCCCCGTTCCTGGAAATGAAATCTCTCCCCCTCACACATACACACAGGTGGACTCGGGTTTAGAGGGACATGCGCTCTGCGTCTGCAGCAATGGAACGCGTCTCCTCCGAGGAAATGAGATTAAATATGTATTTGCAATGCGGTGGAAAGTGTCTGATGACACTGACTATCGGTGTGCACACAGACGCAGAAAGAGGAGCCGATGCTGTCAGTGTGTTCCGCTCTGAACGGGATCCACAATGTAAAAGCGCACGAGCTTCAGCCGATCAAGACAGTTCTCGTCCAGCCCCTTTCTCCTACTACTCCTCTTCTGACGCCCCTCTCTGGACACTTACTGATACTGCAAGCTTTCAGCTGCATGGATATCTTGACAGGGTAAAGTGAAACGTATTTTGGTACATTTAAAGCTTATAAAGCTTAATGTTATTACTCAAAAGGTGGAAAGAAATATCCATGTCTTTACTATACCCAAATACATGACAATAACCCCCAAACGGTTTCACAGATGTTTAAGTTAGTCCTAGACTAAATGGATGTTTGAGCTGTTTAACTGAAAGCAACTTGGTCTAACATATCTTAAAAATATGTCAGTGCTATTGTTTTCTCTCAAAATGGACAGCAGTGATGTTTTTTTTTTTCAAAGCTACGTTTTCAAAAGCTACTTAAATGTCCTAATTGATCAAATGCCTAATCCTGGCTTAATCTAAGCCCTGTCTGTGAAACCAGGCCTGTCTTAGCCTATAGATTGAGTGATGGTATTAACATTGACACATCATAATACCTAGTATAGTATACAGTATAGCTAACGGATACCGTATTAATGTATTTACATGGTATTTCAAAGAATACTAGTTAATTTTCAAAATACATGGTATGGGTAATCCAATGCAATTGTGCGTTTGGTAGTTCAAGGGCTTTCGATTACTGTTAGGCTGCATTCAAATAAAATATGCATACTTCCCTTTTATAAAAACAATATGTGTGTGAAAAGAATAGTGTGTCGAATTCGTATTGATAAAACAGTAGGCAATGAGAAAATGTAACTGTATATTGCAATGATTTTTAAAGCTATAAATTTATCCTATTATAAATTTCAAATTTTTCATATTCAAATTAATTTATTTAATTGTATTATTTTTGTTGTTGTCTTTTATTTTTTTTAAAATTTTCCTTTTTATGAATCTTATTATTCTTTTATTTATGAATTCTTGTCATTGGTATCTATCAATTTATTTTATAATACTTAATTATTATATATTTCTTATGATGCATGATTATTTTACATGTTATTGATTTCTTTAATCTTTTACATATATTCTACTATATCTGATAAGTTTGATAATATTCAAATGTAAGATATTTTGTCTCTTCTGTACTGTAAGGTCGAGTGGATATTTTTCTTTAGGAATTAATTACGTACTGGTATCTGTTGCAGAGTAGCACCTCTGGAAACCTTTGTTAATTTACAGTTCTGTAGGCAGACAATAATGGACAGTGATTCCGGTAAGAGAATCAGGCACGGGAGAAGTATTTGTTGCATGAACGCACAACATTGAACGATATCAGGGAGAGCACGGCTGGAACTGGCTATTGCATCAATCTGCTGAAGTAGCAACACTGATATCAGAAACCACTGCCTGTTTTCCATCTCTCAGACATGATATAATGCAAGATCTGCGATATTCTTTTAAAGGTCTTAAATGTGTTAAAACCACATATTCTTTTAAAGGTCTTAAATGTGTTAAAACCACATATTCTTTTAAAGGTCTTAAATGTGTTAAAACCACAATTGCTCATTAACTTATTCTGTGTGCCTTACAAGGAACATGATGACCTAATAAGACCTGTTAGAGTATATTTTATCCTGAGTGCATCATTAAATGGTTGCAAGATAAAAAGAACATAAAGGTACTTTCCCTAGTCCCTTCCTGTGTAGTCACAGCATACAAACTGTTTCAGATGACTCAGGACTTCTTCTTCTGCTACTTATTCTCTTTTTCCTCTCCTTTCATTCTGCAAATACCTAATGGGCTACATACTTTCTCTATCTACACAAACTTCATAATGTTAGATACAATACTTTGGATATTATTGGTGTAATGACTGAGACAAATCAGACACAATTATTTGTTATATTTAACAAATAATCTTTAAAACTCACTCTGGGATCTATGGTCCAATCCCCCCCAACAAGGGCAAGAAGGGTCTTGGTTACCATGACTATGATCAGATAAGTTGGTTTTATTGCTGTTAAAAATGTGGTCACGTGCAAAAAGCAGAGGCCATAGGAAAGACCCACAGCCCTTAAAACAGACTTTCCTGCATTCATTTATGGAAGAACTGATCTGTAAATGAACATGCACCCCAGGACACTGTGTAAATGATTTACTGTCTTGTGTAGTGTCTTTTGATACTATTATGTCTTTAAAACGATGTATTTTATGATAGAACTAATGGTCAATGTAACCCCACCTGCATTGTGTCTCCTATCTAATTAATCCTCATTTAATCACTCACACTTTAGTGTACATCACCTTCTCATAGAATGCAGCGTGTGTTTGTTATATCTATCTGAGTATAAATTAACACAAACAGCAAGGCCTATGTCTAACCACACTTGAGACAGAGCTATAAATCCTCCCAACAAAGGAATTTCCCCTTTCTTATTGGTCAAGCCAACCCTGATAGGTGGGAACTTTCTCAGACTTTAAATGGCCTCTACACAAGCTCTTCCCTCTCTTGGCCTTTTGATATATTCGCATAGCTGTCCTGCGTGGCCACACTAGACCCCAGGGCAGCGGGCCTTTACTCACAACCAGCAATGTGCTCATTCAGGAGAGAGAGGACTCTCTCAACCAGAACAGAATCAAAGGACAACATCAGGAGTGTGGCACAATGTCTTCATTCAATGTAAGAAGTCCACTCACCATTTTACCTATGCATGTATGTACTGTATGTGTGTTTAGTTTAGTTATGTTTGTGATTTAGTTAGTAAAACTTTTGCACAATACGTATTTGGTTCTGATTCTCTGCTTGCAACAAAGTTTATTTTACTATTTAGATTTTGACTACAGGCTCTTAGTGTACATTAAGAAAGACATTTCCCTACCCCGGAAATGAACATTTCTTAGAATTAATAAACAATTAACACTGAGTGTTCACGCGGGGCGAACAGGTGGATTGATTGTGATATTCATTTTACTGTTAAGTTAATTCTATAACTGATCCAAATATTCATAATTTATTATAACAAGTTATTATTGATTATTTCTTTTTTATAGCTAATTTGCTACATTGGATATACTTTTGTTTTACATTTTATTTAATAAAATCTGTTATTCCTTATTCAAATTTGATCTCTGACATAATCATTGCTCGTCTGCCTGAACCTCAATGCATCAATGTGATTCATATGGAAACATATTGTATGTTTTTTTTTTTGTTAAAAAGTAGCCCCACCCAAAACATCACAGTGAAAGCAGATACAAAAAATGAGATTCATACTACACACATGTAGAATATACTTTTTAACGGGCCTAATGTTAATGAATTGAATATCGCTTGTTCTAAAAACAGTGACAGTTTGATTGCTTCAAGTTTGTATGTGGGAAAAGGTGACGTATGTTTTTCCATCAATAAAACAGTTTTGCTTCTTAAAAAATGGCACACTACCATCTAGCCTTGCTATACCAACCTCTACTGTCCAACACTGACACAACACATCTGTTCTGTGTTTGTGCATTTCAGTTGCATTTGACTGGCCGAATCATCACAGTAGCCTACATATTAAGCTTTTTTTTTATTTACTAAAATACAATCAAGAAAAGTAGAGAAAGTATTCCCCTGGCACAATATCCTTTCCCATCATGCCAGGATTGTCAGTTGTAATTGTCTTATAGGCTTGTCCATTTTGTGGCAAGGCAGCTATGCCAATACCTCTTGACTTTTTATTCTCTCAAAGGGAGCAGAGAAGAGCAACTGTTGCTTCTCGCTGAGAGTGGTTACCACTGGCAACCACAGACCATCTGCCAGCATGCTGTAAATCTGTTGCCAGAGTAAAACAGAGTATGAATGGTTGTCTTTATGAGATGGTAGTGGGTGGATATGGAGTGTGCATGGCAGAGGACCATGTTTCATTGAGTCAAATGATGGCACAAAGCACAAATGTTTTTAATGGCACTCAAATACACTAATGATAATGTAGGTCAGGCTAATCTGTGACATTGGTAATGCTGGATGTACTTTTTATTTCGTTGGTTTGGGATTCCAAGTTTTTTACCAAAGCGGATAGGCTACCTGTGTTTTTCAACGTCAAGTCTTTTAAAAATCCGCCTGTTTGGCCTTGAAAACATAATGAAGTACAGAAAGGAAAGATTGAAATAAATTCTGAGCATTACTGAAATCCTAGACGCATACAGGCAGTAGGAGGTCGATCTTTTTATAATACACATATAAAATGTAGTACATTACATAACATTTATATAAACATATAAAATTTCCATATTGAAAAAAAAAATCAAAAGAATAAATGTGAGAGACTTTGTATGAACAATGAACATTAAGAACAAAATGTTTTTCAGCTCCATATCTCCATATTTTTTTATTACTAATGGTATTAGTGGATTAGTGCTCAATAATGCCATCTAGAGGCCGGTGATATAGGCGATCACACACTGCAGATATTTAGTATATCTTATTTGGTCTGGTGTGCAATTGATGTTAATGAAAAGCCTTGCAAAAAATCATGGCCAGCCAGAACTGTCCAACTGTCAATCCTGTCTAAGTCAGGTAGAAAATATTAAGTCATATTCTTCTTTCCCTCCCTGATAGTTCTGAACTGTTATTTTATGTATGTATTTACTCAACTACTTATTGTTTTTATTATTTTTTTTATTAGTTTATTTATTTTAATAATTTTTTTTATTATTTATTTATATTAATCAAAAAATATTTTATCTATTTTATCATCTCTTTTTTTATACTTTTTCTTTAAACATTTCCACGGCATTTCTTAGGGTCCCTTGCACTAAAACATCTTGCAAGATTCATAGCTTCCACAAATCCTCCTCATTATAAACAAAGCATTTGTTTAATCAAGCTCCAAAAACGGCTTGTTTGGATATTGTGGGATTTGATACGTCACATGGACAAATACATTTGCATATGACTACCTCTGAGCTAGACTTCGACGAATAGTATATATCATCACTGCATAGCCCTAACCCACTAGTATTCAGTCGCTTAACAACTGACATTTGCCTGCGCTGGATGTGAGCGTGGCGTTGTGTCAAAAGCAAATAGAAACCATTATAATCACTGACACTGTCTACACTGGTTACAGTATACAGATGCCCATTTAGTTTCTGATATAATCCATGCACTCGAGTCTGTCGACAACAGGACAAATAGAAGAGTGAAAGAATGTTTGCGTTGATGCAGCCTGTTTAAACAGCTCATTTGTGTCTCTGTACTGAATTCAAGGATCCCAGCATCGGAAAAAAGTGGAAGGTGGTATCCCGGATCACGTCGGACGATTATATGTTTGTTCGGAACATCAAGAAGCAGCCTGGATCTGACAGCAGCTGCATCATAAACCGGATGTAAATGATTTCATGATGCTTTGTCTGCTTTATCCGGTATGGATCATGTTACATTTTAAAATACTTATGTAATAGTGAGTATAAGTGAATCTCGAGGAACATATTAAAATAATGAAAAAATCCATCTCATGACCCCTTTAAACATTATATATTTGTGTCCTCAATGCTTAAGCAAATTGCTTTGATACTATTTGGTGCAGTGATTTTACGTTCTGCACTGCTGTTATGTATACATAGCATTTATTTGACCTAAAAAATCCTGCCTAGGAATAACCTGCACTTCCTCCGTGGGTAATTGTGTGTGTGCTTGGTGCTGTGATCATGATTTCAAGCTGAAGAGCTGAATCACTTCACCCTCAAAGACCCCAGGGAGTCCCTGTCTGGATCACGCTCAAGCATCATGGGAAGATGACTCATACTAACACATTACATTGCAGAGGTGCACATTAAGACATGCTACAATTAAAACCCTGCACCCATATACACACACAAATATGCTCACTTTATTGTTTCTTGAGTAACTAACAATGTGCCTCCCTCCCGATCTTCTAACAACACACAGAGACTATTCAAGAGGATGTCCGCCCGCCTCCCACCCACACTACATCACACACACCCATGCGTGCATGTGAATTGTTGGACAATCAGTAGGAGGTGTGTGTGGGTGTGAAACAAGCAGCAGACTGCAGGAGCCATGGAGCTGCTGTGGGCAGAATAACCACTGGACTGCAGGGAAATCTTAATGACAGTTCTGAGTGACATACAGTAAAGCCAGTTGAACATGCACACTCTAATTCACACTGCTTCATTTGAAAGAAATTTTGCATGTGGTGTGTTAATAGTATGTTTAGTATGTTAGTAGAATTGATAATATTCCATATGCATAAATACCCAATATATAGAGTTCATTAGCAGTCTTTCTCACAATGCAGTGGGTCTCTTGTTTGTTGTAGCAGGCAGCAGTGCAGCATATGATTCAAACACTGCAGATTTATGAGCTATCACCGCCATTGTGAGTATTCCTTGTGTACTGAGGCACTCCTCAAGTTGTATAAGGAAAGTGTAAAAAAGCCAACTGACAAATCAGTCCATGATGGGTGTAGTAGGCTATATACTACTGTATATAGGCAGTTATATACAATTTTGAATGTTTTGACAGTATACCTTCAGAGTGTATATTGCATACTACACAATATATAAGAATAGTCTTGTCTCAGGATCTCACTGTTGCATTTTTATTTCAGTAAGCACTATCAAGTTATCAATCCTGAAATAAATGTGGCTATTTTGCATTTTGGATCCAATCTTGTAAAAGAAATCCAAACAAATAACAAGTCATGATTGGGTTGAATCTAAAAATTAAGTAACAGTAGGCTATTTGAACCTCGTTATGTTTTTTTTAAGAACCCCTAATCAGATTGGTTTACTTTATAAAATGTTGTGAGAATACTTTTTTAATACTTCTCTCGTTATTGACTAGAAAGTAAGGCAGATGATTGATCAAAAATGATTCCGCAGAAGCGCACCCCTTTCCCTTCCCAGAAGTTCTTGCGCATGTGCATTGTTACTCAATAAGCATTTCCTTGCTTGAATCTACAGTGTCATGGTGAAAGAATACTTAACCCAATTTGTGAGCTTTCAATCTGAATTGATTGTGATGGGATAACACAACCACATAACAAATTAGAATGGTAACACTCTTTCTGTTCATTTGTTTCTGAGGGCTGCATACAAAAGCACAAACAAATACAGCACACTGATCAAAAGATAGATGCGAAGCTTTGAAGGGCTTTGGTGATCGTGCTATGTAAAATGAGACCAAATCAATTTGATTCTTCGAACCTTCTTCGTGTGTGTGTGGTGTGTGTGTGTGTGTGTGTGTGTGTGTGTGTGTGTGTGTGTTTGTGTTGTGTGTTGTGTGTGTGTGTGTGTGGTGTGTGTGTGTGTGTGGTGTGTGTGTGTGTGTGTGTGTTGTGGTGGTGTGTGTGTGTGTGTGTGTGTGTTTCTGTATTACAATTTCAATTTAAAATATTTATTCTTTATTAGCATAAGTGTAGCAATAACAATACAATAATTTTAGTGCTAAATAATACATAAAACATGGTTTCAAAAAACAGAATCCGATGGCGAGCACTCCAGCTGTTGCCAAATGATCCCTCACCCCCATGAGGTGATGTTTCAGTGATGTCAGTTTCATTTTGTGTACGAAGCTCCCCTGTTGAAAAAAATAATAAGAAGACTTCTTTAGGAGACCATGTGCTCACTAGCTATTATGTAATGGTGAGTTTCCAGTTCATTTATCATTCTGGAAATGTAACGTCAAGCTTAGCACATTATTGTGGGATTCAGTATTCAGTGCGTGGTGGGTTTGTATGCTGCACATTTCAGCAAATATAGTTGGAACATCCGTGCACATACTCTGCACAGTATAAAACTGCATACACCTCCCTTCAAACATAACATGCCTTTCTGAATATGTTATTTCAGCTAGAGGCCTTAGTTAGGAGGCAGAAGGTAGGTTTGGAAAAGTAATGAGTCTCCTAAATCAAAAATAGCCTCCAACATTTTGAGCCATCTTGTGCATTAAATAAATTTTGCATGCAAAATCACACATTACAGCTGCCTTTAAATGTTATGCAAAACATTTAGAACTGGCAAGTCCCTTACAGCCAATTTGAATACATTAGATAAAAATGAAACAGCACATAATGTTAGAGAGTAAGAATGCGAGCGTAAATATGCAGTTCTTGTGCCATCAGGAAGTGTATCAGTGTCCTCACTCTGTCTGCCAGGTGTGAATTTATTTGCATCTGCATTGCATAATTAGCCTTTTCTTAGCAACCATCTTGAGAAAAATATACAGAAAACACTTATTACCAAAAAAAAAAAAAAAAAAACAGATTGGATCATGCTATCAATAAAGTGGTTTACTCAAGAGAAGTAGAGCGACGAGGAAGTGTTCCAGAGGATCGCAATAAAACTGATTAATTATAATCAGACATTTTCCAAATTCCAAACTGCATGACAAAAATTGTAGTAGTACTGTAATTTAGATTACTCATTTAAGGTAATGTATTCTGACTTTTTGAATAAATTTTAGATTACTTTTGACCTAACTCGTTAATCACATTGATTTGAATAGGATAATCTTTTAACATTGATATAAAAAAGGGAAAGAAAATATATTCCATTCTTTGTTATCAGAAACATGAAGTGCATTAAACGTTACAATACGTCAGGGTTTTACTGACGTAAATGGGGTCTGTGATGGAACTGCAGGGGGTTCGTGAGTTTAATGAAAAGCTACTAAGTAATTAAATCATTATAATATAATAATAATAATATTAAAATAAAAAAATCTAAATAAAACATTTATTACATTTTTTTAAGTATTTGTTTACATGCATGTCATGTGACATTAACAGACATCAGAGAACCGTGAACTTATTGAACTTTATTATTATTGTTGACATTCCACAAACCTACAAGACCTTGTGAACGTATAAGCAGTAGAGTTTTATAGAAAGGAATTTTAAATATAAAAAATAAGTAAAATAAATGAATTATGAATAATTTACTGTTATTGGGAGAATAACATATAATTATGTAATCAATGAAAAAGTAACTGTAGTCTGATTAAAACTATTTTAAAATGTAATATAATCTTTTTACATGTACACAATCTTTGGAATCTGATTAACTAATCTAGATTACATGCAATCAGTTACTAACCAGCACTGATTCAAGGTGCCAAAGGCATTAAAACAAATAAAGTCCGTAATTGTCATATTGTTTTTTGTTTATAGGGAAAGTGGTGTAGAATTCTTGACGTTCTGAGATTTATCTGGATCTAGATTTGGCAAGTGTGCTGGAAAAACAGCGATTCTCATTTCTTACATTTTACATTGTCAATATGAAGAACCTGATGTGTTCAGACATGCAAAAGACTGAATGGTATTTGGCCATTTTCTTGTAGCTTGAATTGGGAAGGCGAAAGCTTCAGGGACTGTCTGTTATATATATATATATATACTGCAGCTAAACCGAGATTTAAGAACCAATACACAGTTTGAAACTAGGTCAAGGGTCAATTTCAAATGAATGTGATACAAAATAAACGTTTAAATTAAAACATTATATATACAGCCAAATCATTTTTACTGGAATAAAAATGTATAATATTCACCCATTTCCATAGCATTGGATTAATGAACTTCTATGCATAGATTGCAGCACAATGCAAGTTTAGACCTTTGTAATATTGTGTTGCTCATGAATCTTTAGTAGAGTCGAGAACAAAGGATTTTGAATGATGGATAGCAGGTCAGGTCATCTCTGTGGACACAATGCAGCCATAACTCAGTAAAACTATTATCAGGAGTTCAAGAGCTTCAAGGATAGATTTCATAAGGCCACTCAATGCTCGGCCGCCTCTGAGCTCTACAATAGAATTGCAAATCATGCACTTGCTTTGCTTTTGAAGCGACTGCTCTTTTATGTAGCACTATCCTCTACTCCATAGCCATATGTTCTGAATCATATATTGTCTCTGCGTTATTGTCTTATTGCACATGCATAGAGAAATGCACTGTGTTTACAACATGCTGGATCTGAATGGGAGAAATTAATTATACATGGAGCCGAGACTGCATGGTGCTTTTGAAACATGTCTTATCAGGTTTGTACATTAAGTCAACTATTTTAGAAAATATATTCTGCATTCACATAACACCTAAACAATGCATCTATAACCCAAACAGTAGGAGGCGCTAGAGTGCAGTACAATGCCATGATGGAAAAACAAACAAACAACAACAACAAAAAACCCAACTTAAACCAGCATAATGGTTTGCTAGTTTTTGCTGGTTTATGGTGGTCTCCCAAACTCCCCAAACCCAGAAGAGCTAAAACCACTAACCATCTTGGATTGTACATCAGATTAATTAGATTAAGGGGTATTTTAGATATTATGGTCATATTTGAAGAAAAAAGTTACATAAAATATATTTATTTATTTGGGACGGCAATTTTTCCCAGAAACATTTTATGTTATGCTGGTTGAAAGTCTCTTCACATCCTGATAGCAATCACTATGTTAAGTGGTCTAAATGTACTTATATGTATAGCCTATATTGTCTGTGGAAGGTATAGGACCATGAAATGTTCAAAATGATCCAATCATTGCATTCGATGGTATTATTTCCTACCTGCCTACACCTCCACCCGGCTCGCACAGACATCATTCGTCAACAGCACATTTCATGCTATGCAGAGTTAGACAGACGCCAGTCACCGAGCACCGCAAACAAACAGCAGCCACCTTATACAGTTCCTGCTGAACCAAAAAAGTAGTTTATGCTGCATTCACACCATAACCAAATGTAAAGCTATGACGTTATACTCGGAGCGGTTCGTGACTCGAATTTATGCGTTTCATTGGCAACACTATTAACGCTGAAATTAATATGCATCAGTCAGTATAGGTACAGGTCAGTGCCCTTTAAGTTGTTTACGTAAATCTGAATTGTAATGTTATGTGCTTTGAGACACGAGGAAGCTTAACACTGTCTCTCGTCTTCTGACACTTTGCAGACTCTGCTGTGTGTGTTCATTCAAGTGTTTTGAAGGAGGTGTGGCTTTGGAGACTCTCTAAGTATGGGATCTCATGCTTTCAAAGCTTAGCTTGCTATTGCAAACCTTTACCTTTAACTTATTAAATCCCAGTTTCCGCCAGCTAAGCTGTATTTTTAAAAGAATATCCTCTATTGGTCAACAAGAAACAATAATGACAATTAGAAACAACAGAGAGATGTTCACATATTTTTCAAAAACATTTGTAAGAAAAAATATATAACATTTAAATTTAACTTAAAGGGATAGTTCACCCAAAAATACAAATCTTGTCATCATTTACTCACCCTCATGTTGTTTTAAACCTGTATAAGTTTTTTTTTTTCTGTTGAACACAAAATAAGGTATTTTGAATTTTTTTTTTATTTCTGGTCCCCATTGACTGCCATAGTATTTTTATTTATTTATATATTTTTGTTCTATTACCAACGTTGGTAATCAAATTAAAAAAAATCTTCTTTTGTGTTCAACAGAACAAAGAAATTCATACAGGTTTGGAACAACTTGTAAATGATGACAGATTTACATTTTTGGGTGAACTATCCCTTTAAGGGGAGGGGGGAATTGGATTTAAAATAGTTTTACGTACTAATGCTAGCAGAAAGCTGATCAAAACATTTGCGAGTTTACAAGGTGGGAGTCTGACAATTTGGCAAATCAAAAAAAAAAAATAATAATTTGTTCTCGGGACATTGAACAGCCTTCTCTGACAGTTTCATGAACCCCGCCCAGCAAACGGAGACAGGCGCAGTGTACGCAGAACACCATTGGCCGAGAGCGCAGCTTTACCTGTAGGAAGGTGTGCCAACCAGACAGACAGCAGGATGAACTTTTCTTTGCTCTGATCCACTTCGGGGATTTGATTTCATGCCCCTAAGATCATGGAGCCCGTAGCGTCTTGGAGCACGGAGAGAGCCACCGAGTGGCTCAAAGGTAACCGGGTGTGTTTTTGTTTATGTCTGTGTCTTTGTGTTTTTAGAGACGACAGTTGGTTTCATGTAGGTCGACAGAAAGATATGCCCGAATAAAACATGAACGACACAAATCCCTAAGGAACGGAAGGTGTCTGTGGAATGAGGAAGCGCTTTTTTGTTTGTTGATAAACGCTCGCGCGTAACTAACTCAGACGGTGAACACAAGGGCGATTTAACAAACTTCAAAAACACTATGCTATAGTACTACTGATACGTCCAGAATATGTAAAGCGATAAAATCTGCTGCTGTCATTCTTTGTGCGAGTCCAGACTGGCCCGCATCGTTTTATATGCGCATGTCTCTATACTCTCGCTCAGTTCTGATGTTTCACTTAACACACGAACTCTCTACAATGTTGTTGATTTTATACTTCAAAATAGTGTTTGTGTCGCTGTGTGTTTAAAATATATTATAGTAGTGTAGTAGCCTATACTGTAGTATTGCGTAATACTATTGAACCATTATGGTGTGGAGCAGTTCCTTGTAAATACTTGCATGTCTTCATGTATAATCCAACTATGAAGTGTAAAGTATAACATTGATTATGCACTGTTGGCCTTTTACTCTTTATGTACCTCGTTTTTGCTTTATATTTCTATTGAGTTATTGTATTTACCGGTACAGTGGCTTAGTAATATGAATTAGGAAAACAGTTTACTTAATACTTCACTGAATGTTTCTGAAATTAAATTTTAGTATAGACACATACCTTAGGCAAATACCTTAAAGTCTTTGGTAACTGAAAAGTTCGACCAATATTGCACAGAAGAGAAGAATGATTTTAATAAAATGTATGAAACCGTATAAATACTGTCTGTAAACATTTTAGTTTGAAGAGCATAATTAACAATAATGATTTTAATTGAAGGGTTTTTTTAACAGGCCGGGTGTTTGACAGCAGCATATAAAACTGAGATGTGGCCTTTTGACTTCCTAACTAGGCCTTATCTCTTCTATTATGCTTACAACAGTTCCACCCATTAACTTGGTTTCTTGAATCTGTATCTTAACTTCAAATAAGATCTTCATCCTATTTTTGTAATTCACCAGTTGTTTCACACATGCATAATATACATTTTCCTTGCTTTTTTCTTAAAATAAAATTTTGTAAACAAACCGTAACTTAATTTCTCTGGCCTTTTGAGTTCAATGAAAAAATAGTAATAATAGTAAAACTATATATATATATATATATATATATATATATATATATATATATATATATATATATATATATATATATATATATATATATATATATACTGTAAAATGCAAGTATTATAATGTGCACTTTACTAATGTTGTCTAGTTGTGTGTTTGTGTAGATCTTATTAAAGCCCTTATAACCTATTAGACTGTAACATAAGCATAGAGTCACTTTTCTAACTTGTTTGTTTGTCTAAGTGTTTTACAAATGTTGGACATTAGGTTGTATGATCATTAAGATTCTGTATTGGAGATATGAGATCTCTAAGGGCTGAATAAATATTAATCAAACCAAATATGATAACAAATCCTTATATTCACTGCTGTTAGATTGCATTTTATATGGCATTTCATTTGATTTTTAACACAAATCATGGTAAAATACTTTACATGTGTTATGAATCTAGACTAGAACAGTCTCATATGGTTATAAAATCTTTTGGCTGTGGATGTATAGTTGCGTAAAAATCTTACGCAAAGGAATTTCCTTCAGGGCCTAAAATCTTTGTTTTTCATCAGCTTAGAGAAAAAAGCTTAAACCCTGAATATTTTATGAGCAGACGAGAATCCATCTAGTACCTTCAGATCTTCATTTTGATCATTCCAAACAAGTTAACAATAGAAACTGCTTTCAGATGAGAATTTCTAAAGTGCTTTTTCCTAAAGTAAACACATAGCAGGTGTGTGTTTTAACATGACTACAACAGCTGGCTGCAAAGCTTTAGTGTGTATGACCCACATACCTCCTGGGCACCTTCTTCATCCTCATTTCCTTCCATTATAACAGATATATGGAATTGTTTTCATATGTGTATGTGAATTGTTCAGTGGGTGGTACTTGAGCTTCTCATGATGTAGCCATTTCCTTTCATTCATAATGTGTTGGCATCTCACTTTTTCTACTCACTACTCATTTTTCTTTAAATTTTTTCATTTGGGTAACATTTTCGTTTCTCCGTGACGATTATATATTTTCTTTTTAACTTTTTGTATTTTTAAGATCATTTTAATTTTTAGATGCTTTCAGAAATTTGGGGTTGGTAAGATTTTTTTAATGTTTTTTTTTTTTAAAGAAGTCTCTTATCCTCACCAAGGCTGCATTTATTTGATAAAAAACAGTAATATTGTGAAATAATAATACAATTTAAAATAACTTTTCTATTTTAATATATTATCAAATGTAAAGTATTCCTTATATGGCAAAGCTGAGTTTTCACCAGCCATTACTTCAGTCTTCAGAGTCACATGATCCTTCGGAATTTATTCTAATACATTATAATATGTTAAAGTTTTTGTTCTAAGTGTTGCTGCTTAATATTCTTGTGGAAATTGTGAAATTATTTCAGCATTTATATGAAATGGAAACTTTTGTAACAATATAAAAGTTTTTACTGTCACTAATAAATTAAATACATCCTTGCTGAATAAATATACAAATGTAGGCTATATATAAAACAAATGCATACTGACCCTAGACTTTGTAATGGCAGTATATATAATATTTATTTTATTACATTTGTATCCAGTAACATTTGGTACTATGATGAACTTCAATACTCACTTGAATTATTGATGAACTTGAATGTCTCTGTGCTAACTTATTGTGATATGTCTGTGTGTCTGTTAGGTCTGGATGCTCCTCTGCAGCAGTACTCATTCTCTGAGTGGCAGCTCTCTGGATCAGATCTGCTGCAACTTTCCTCTTCCAGGCTGGAGAAACTCGGAGTGCATAAAATCGGACATCAGGAGCTAATACTAGAGGCTGTGGAAAAACTCTGTGCTTTGGTAGGACTGTGTGTGTGTGTGTGTGTGTGTGTGTGTGTGTGTGTGTGTGTGTGTGTGTGTGTGTGTGTGTGTGTGTGTGTGTGTTTCTTTGTGTGTGTGGACATCACAGTGTGTGGGGGGACACATCACATTAATCTTTTGTGAAAACATCTAAAAATGCTCCTGGACTAAATAATACCTTAACACATCAGAATGCGTTTAGTGCTAAATGTAGTCTATTTATTATTAGCCCTTTGTTTAGAACAAATGATGTGAATGGAGTAATATTTAGGCCAATATTTTGCGGAGATACAACTATTTGAAAATCTGGAATCTGGGGTGCAAGAAAATCTAAACAATGAGAAAATCGCCTTTAAAGTTGTCCATTTATGTTTGTGATTTTGCTGCATCCATTCACAAAAATAAATGTGTTATATATATTTACGGTACATTTACAAAATATCTTTATGGAACATGATTTTTTAATTAATATCCTAATGTGACTTGCGACTTGTGACTGCTAATCTCGCTGACCGAAGCTTCCAGTGAGCTGACAGTGGATATGCTCCATGTGCTGTAAATGTTTTGCCTGCTGGGAGGATTAATGTAGACCTGATGGTGCCAGGACTCCCTGCGTGTGTCTTAACAGTAAATGTCAGGCTCAACTGCGAAAGAGAATAGCAGGAGAATTACAGGAACTGTATTTGCCAGGTGTAAGTTAGCAAACCTAAAATCTCAGGAATCTCTCAGGACTTGGAAATGCTTGGTGGACATTAATTATGTTGAGTGTGAGTGTGTGTGTGTGTGTGTGAGTGTGTGAGAGAGAAGATAGGAAACATGATAAAATGAGATATAAGCGTTATTTACAAGGTATATAGCTTAATTAAGGACATCAGATGATTTTAATAGAGAGATAAAGAAAATTGTGGTTATTATTAAATGATGAATTATTATTATTAAATGTGTGTGACAGACCGTCTGCTTGTATTTTTTGCCTTATTTTAATGGTGTCTTCAAATTATGTCGGAAAGATCGGATTTATGACTTGAACATATGAACGACAACACAAAGTTGTAATTACAACTGGGAAACTCTGAACTTTCTTTAAGTGCTGAGTTTCTGAGTCGGGGGCATCAGTGAGAAAATGTGGCAGATGCAATACATGCAGTGTCTGTGTTGATGGTAAATTTGTTAAAAGTAGTATGACAAGAGTAGTAGGCCTATTCGCAGTACTCATAAAAGAGTAGGCAAAAAGTATGACCCGGATGACCTATACTTCCGGCGAGACCCTGAAGTGCACATATGATTATCCTTTCGATCTTTCATTAAAAAAACTCACAAGAATGATTTCCTTTCATTGAAGTAAAATAATTGAAAGTGGGGGTAATCACATTATTAAACACCCCTAGAATTTTTTATGAGTAAAATATCTCTAAAGTATATTCCCATTAATATTTAAATTTCTTAGCACATCAGGGTGACTAGGAACATGAAATTGTCTAGCTATGACTTCTTGTTTCACAGGAATATAAATATGAGGAAACAGAAAGGCCAAATTCCCTTAATCATCCATCACAGTAAAACCAGTTCTGATGTGCAGAAAAAGATTGTTGAGCTTCACAAAAGAAAGTGGCTGTAAGAAAATAGCTAAAGCTTTAAAATTTCCATTTCCTGGCAGATTCGTAATATCTTTAGTTGATTGGAACTTCTTAATTATTGCCCTAATGGTGGAAGAGGACATGTGTCTATATCGTCCTAATGCTTGGTGAGGAAGAAAGTTTGAGTGGCCAAAGACTCTTCAAGGATCACAGATGGACAATTGCAGAGATTAGTTGAGTCTTGGGGTCCGAAAGCCTAAAAAAAAAAACAAAAAACAACCCCTACTAAATCCACCTCTCTCAACCAAAACCAAACTCCAGCATATTCAGTTGTCAGACAATACTGGATCTTGGTTCTGTGGTCAGATGAAACTAAAAAAAGAGATTTTTGGCAGCAAACCCACCAGATGTGTTTGGTGCAAACAGGGATAAAAAGTACCTCGTGCCCACGTGCCCACGGTTACATATATAGCTGGATCTTTAATGTTGTGAACCTATTTTTCTTCCAGAGGTCATGGCCTCCAGACTGTTTATGGTAACATGGATTCTAGAAAAATACTAACAGATAAAAAATCAAAACCTGACCACTTTTTGCTAGAAATCTTATAATGGGCCGTGGTTGGATCTTCCATCAGGACAACGATCCAAAACAAACATCAAAATCAGCACAAAAATGTCTCACTGAATGAACACAAAATGAAGCCTCTGTAATGGAAGTCCAAGTTCCCTGACCTGAACCCTATAGAAAATGAGTGGGCTGAACTGAAGAGAAGAAGCACCAACATGGATCTGGGAATCTGAAGGATCTGGAGAGATTCTGTATGAAGGATTGCTCTCTGATCTCTTGTCAGGTGTTCTCTAAACTCACCCGGCATTATAGGAGAAAACTCAGAGCTGTTATCTTGGCAAAAGGAGGTTTCAAAAACTATTTAATAAAAGGGTGCCAATAATTGTGGCCAACATTTTTTGGAGAAAAAAACATTTATTTCACAATGTGAAGATACATTGCTACATGCATTTGACGTCATAATTACAACTTCCCAACTTGTAAATATTAACTTTTCTGGAAGAATGAAACACAGCATAAGAATGACGTTAAAAAAGTTCAGCTTTTAAAAACGGATCTCAAAAGCTTTTCTTTTCTTTTCTTTTGTTTTTCACTTTAAACGCAAAAAAAAAAGATGTGAATGGCACCTAACATGTTTCCCATGTCTGCACAGACATACAGTGTTGGGGGTGACAGTCTGCGCAGTTTGACGGAGAAGCTGCGTGCAGTGGCTCACACTCTGCAGATGAGCATACAGGGGCGCTGGCGTGTTGTTGACGGACAGAGCGCCACCAAGCTCCCACAACAGGTACTGCAGGCGGTGGTGGACGTGATCACAGCATCCAATGGACTTGCATCTATGCTCAGCAGGTGAGAATCACAGTCTGAACCACAGAGCGATGTTTACCGTGTTCCTATTCAGGCCATGAGTTTGAGCATGGAGTAGTGTTGTGATATTTTGTTCATTCTCAGTCATAATGGCCCTCATTTATCAAAAGTGCGTACACCAAATTTCCAGCGTACACCTGGCGTACACCCAAAACCACGGTGACTTTGAGATTTATCAATATGGACTTTGGCGTACGGCACGCTGAAATCCTACACCAGCTCAGGAGGTGGTGTACGCACGTTTTGAGTTAGTGCGGAGCTGCGCAGAAAAACAATTCCTCCACAAAACGCATGACAAACTAAAAGATATGATATATTATGAACTGTATATATATATATATTATAAACTTCAGTGTTTATTTTTGTGCAACATGGACTTCAATGTTTAATTTGTGTGATTTTACCAAAGCATTTGATTTGTAGGCATGTATTCCTTCAGTTGCTAGCCTTTGCGCTTAACCTGACATTTCAGGGTTAGGTGGTGCGCGCACGGACTTGGTTCAGTAATGAAAGGCTTTCGATGACCAAAAAAATAATTCAGAATGACAAAATAATAAAAATTACATTACTCTTGTATTGTTCTTGTGCAGTCACTCAAAATAGTGTCGTACCAAAAAATAATCAAGAGCACACACGTTTGCGTCTAACTTCAGTCTTTATATCAACTGACTCTCATACAAAGAGCTAACAACCAATCTCCATTCAGTATGCAAATCATTACACGTGGATCGATAACATTAGAATTCTTCTTTTAACGAAATTCTTATTCTAAATAATAGGCCGAATAAGCGTCATTAATAATAAAAATCATAAAAATAATAAGATCTTCAGTGCCGAGACGCGCCTCTTTGTGGCGATCTTTAGATCTGACCACTTTTTTTTTCACCTACAATAAACAAGAAAACTCATGCTTAACTTGATCACTATTGGGCTATATTAAGCAATAAAACATTCTTAACTCTGCTGGAGTGCGCGTCTCAACCCACACACTATTAACAGAACTCGTAATATAGGTGGAATTAATCTCACTTTAATCCACTTTAACCTATAATCCCACTCTTTAAACACCCAAAATAAAACAATTTTGTTTATTTCCATTTCCTTGGTGATGGCCTCGATCTCCACGTCGGAGAAGTTTCTCTTCTTTGCCGTCTTCCGTGTGTCCATGGCGTAAAATGAGGGCGTGGGGGAAGCGGAGACTTGAATATATAGGGGCGTGTTATTCTAATGACGATCGTTTTCAGCCGCTGCATTTATCAAGGGCAGGTATTGCGTACACCTAGATTTCAAAGGTACGCACAGCTTCATAAATCAGGCGGTGAGAGGAGTGTAAGCATAATCTTACGCCAACATATACGCCCGTTTCTACGCAAGAATGATAAATGAGGGCCAATGTGTATGTCTTTTACAGGTATCAGTTTACACAGCAGACTGGATACACAGCAAATGAGAAACTAACCACTTTGTGTAAAGATCTGGATACCACAGTGCATAAGGTGAGTGCGATCATATTACAGTGCTTTAAAGGGAGTTTTCACCCGAAAATTAAAATGTTGTCATTGGTTGCTCCCCCTTAATGTTGTTACAACCCTATATGACATTCCTTCTTCTATGAAACATTGCTTTTTCCATACAATGGTAGTGAATGGTCCGGTAGCTGTCAAGCTCCAAAAAAGAGAGGGGAAAAGACCATAAAATGGGTCCATATGACTTGTGTGCTGTATTCCTGGTCTTCTGAAAACATTCAATAACTTTTTGCAAGTAACATATATTGAAATTTAGATTGTTATTAATTGAAAATATCTGAATGTATGCACAGGCAATAGTGACTCAAAAATCTGTCTGAAGTGATCAAAGTCAAATAGAGGTTCTGGTCATTTTTAAGTCTGTCCATACCGCCTATTTGTAGTACTACTTTTGGCAATATTTTTGGAGATGCATTTTACATGTTGTCCAATAATTGCTTTGCTTGTTTGGTTCATGTCTGATATTCAGAAAAATGCTGACAAACACATGTTTTTCATTATGTGTATTCACTGGACTCAAGAATTCTGAGAGAGATAGAGAAAGAGAGAGTGAGAGGGAGGAGGAGGAGGAGGAGGAGGAGGAGGAGGAAGGGGGAGGGGCATTAAAAGATTGACTATGAGAACTGAAAGATCTTTTGGTTGTGTTATTCACCTGTGGTGAGCGTACAGAAGAAGAGGTCACGTTATATTCACTCCACCAGAAGAGTATCTTTCATCTGGACATGGAATAGTAGGTTTGATGTCTATTGACAATTTTATACTTCAATAGGTTTTGTTGTCTATTGACAATTTTATACTTCAATAGGTTTTGATTGCTTATTTTATTTCTAATTTTCTGCCATTAATTAATTTCATATACTTTTACCTGGAAAGTTTCACAAGTTTAATAGTTTTACAGTTTACTTGGGTACACACAGAGCCACACAGATATACTAATGATAAAACATGTTGACTTGCAGTGTCGTTGGAAATCAGATAGCATCTATTTCAAAATTTGTGTTTGCTACGTCATTCAAAAGGCATCTGAACCATTTGCTCCATGTTTCTTGCAGCTTTCTTGTTCGCTTTAAAGTTTCAAGGACTTTTTGGTGCTGTTTGTGTAATCACAGAGGAAAATAACAAAAGGTCGTTTGAATCGTTGATGATGTGACTCAGTCTTCTACTATGAAAGCTAAAGCATTGCTAAAGAAGGGAAGGAAAGTGTGGAAATGAGAAAGAAGCTAAGTGTGTGTGTATGGAGAAACAATGTGCACACTAAGTATGTTGACACTTCATGCTATCAGCTCCTTTCTGTCAGCTGTAACAAACACACACACATTGTAAATCAGGTAGTTGTTTTCTCACCTGCGAAGTTTTGTCGCTGAGTTCGTTTTCCTAAAGCTGATGGTATCTTTTCTAATTTAAGTGCATTGTTTGTATACTTCCTGTTTACACTACAAACCATATTCTGTGTTTATTATATGTGCAAATGCTTTCTTGGGCAGCAATCAGTAACTTTTTAATGTAAGGATGGTAGCAGTAAAAGACGAGTTAATGTACAAACTGAGGGCTGTTCTTGGTCACTAATCCTTACATCTTTCTCACATACAGTGGTGTCCAACACTCTTGAGACAAACTGTGAAAATACAAATTTGATATAATGGTACTTCCGTTCAAAAGTTTGTTTTTGGAAGAAGTCTATTATGCTCAACAAGGCTGCATGTATTTGATTAAAAAAATGTAACAGAAATCCAGATTTGGTGCTCAACAAACATTTCTTCTTATTAGCAATGTTGAAACCATTTGTGCTGCCTGATAGTTTTGTGGAAACCAAGATATGTACATATTTTACTTTGATTAATAATTCAAAAGAACAGCATTTTATTTGAAATAGAATTTTGTAACATTATAAATGCTTCGAGTTTTGATAAGTTTATAAATATATGAATAAAACGATTAATTTCTTTTAAAAAATCGTACTGATTCCAAACTTTTGAACAGTAGTGCATATATAAATAATACTTTCATATATTATATTATATGTGTAATGTAAGTTGTGTTCAATTAGAAAATGCAATATACATGACCCGATATATGTTTCATTGCATAAGGATAAACTTGTGTATCTATTAAATCACATATGAACTCCTATATCAAAACAGATCATATCTGACTGAGGCCAGACCACTCCAGTCTCTATAAATAATTACAGTGGAATTTTAAGTCTAAAGGTTTCTGGGAATGGAGTGTTCATTCTACTTCCATTTTAATAAGTCTGTGACATTTAAACCATGAAGGTGAGTGTTAGAACAGGTGTTAGGGGACAGGTGGGCTTCTGATCTTCATAGAAACCACGTCACCTGAAGCCAAAGGTCACCATGTCAAGCAAAACTTTCTACTAGTGTGTGTCATACATGGATGACTGTGTCTTGCTCACTGTTGGTGAGTGGTGTTTTTTGATGGACAGATGAACAAATATTCAGTGACTCCAGGGATAACCCTGGAGAAAACAACTACCTAGTGATTTACAATGTGTGTGTGTTTGTTACAGCTGACAGAAAGGAGCTGATAGCATCAAGTGTCAACATACTTAGTGTGCACATCACCAGATATGAAGAGAAGCTATTTTTATCAGATATAGTTGCATCTGTGCAAGTTTTGGTGTGTTTGTCTGTATTGGCAGCGCTTCCTCTGGGAGTGGAATAATTAGCAGTCAGCTGATGACTTTCTCGAGAAAGGGGGGAGAGAGAAGAGCGAGGAGTGATGAACTTAAAAAGAAGGAGAGGTAAAGGAGTGAAAGATAGATTAATTAAAAGAGAGATAAGAGGCGGGGAGTTAGACAGAGGGTGTAAAAGAAGATACACACACACACACACACACACACACACACACACACACACACACACACACACACACACACACACACACACACACACACACACACACACACACACACACACACACACACACACACTGTTCTGAAATAACACTGTACAGAAAAGGTCACATCGATTAGGTACTGTGTGTGCTTGTTTTATCTTTTTTACCCTCAATACACTTTTTCCCTCAACATTCATGTCTGAAGTGTAATATTTTACTGTTTGTGCTGAGAGGAAATAGTTAATTTATTGCATAAACAGTCTGTGTCATGGAATTTTAGAAGTCGCCTCTTCTGTAGAGTTCCTAATATTAAGGACAGAGTTTTAGAAGGTAGTACAGTATGGAATGCAAGCTTAAGAAACATTCTAAAATGCCTTATTGACAATATTAAAATGTATAAAGGTTTCTGTAAGAGTTAGGTTTTAGTTATAGGGGCATATAATCTCATCAGCTCAATGGAAAGTTCCCACCATGATGGGAAAACAAGCATGTGTGTTGTTTATGCCTTGGAGAGGTGTAAATGAATCCATGCAGGATGTGAGGCAGATCTTTTTTTAGTATCTCCAGGTCTGCTGGCCTGGAGGCTGTGACCCCTTACTAGAGCTTTTGATTTAGCTGTTTGTCTCTGCCGAGAGACAGAAGCATATATATACTTTGGTCTGCTCCATTTTTGTCATTGTATGCAGCTGCAAATGCAGTTATTTGTCACGCCAGTAAACCATAGAAAAGGAGAGGAAGATATAGAAAGGGGAGACAACAGCTGACCTGTGTTTTATCACTAAGGGAAGTTCTCTCTCTCTCTTTCTGCAGTGTTAAAACAGAGTTAATGATCTTTATCAGTGTGAAATGAGGAGCTTTGTTGAGAACTAGAAGAAAACAAGGTAAAAGCTTTTAAGCTGAATGAAGCTCTTTTGTGTGAGGATGTCAGCCTTAATAGAGCTAAAAGACCAGGGAAACAGCAGAACTGGGGAGACAATGAATATCAGGTGTGTCTCAAAGATGTCTCTCATTTTCACTCGTTTTCAGTATTACATTTGCTCAGAAAATATCAAAAGACAAAATATCTATAGTGATTAAAAAAGAAAAATGAATAACTTAATACGATAAAATTAAATTTAGAGAAAGGGGAAAATAAATTAAATTAAGCAAGGGCAAGAAGAGACGTAATCTCTCCATCTTACCTCAATTAAATTAGCGATTCAGAAGCAGAAACAGAAGTAGCGACAGCTCTTGTCTTCTATATTGTGATGTACATCTAGGTGTGATGTATTATCAGGAAAGAAAAATTGAAGGGTGGGTACTACCTTTTGGTTGTTGATTGGATTTTGAAATGTGGGAGTTACACTCAAAAACGGAGGCAGATCTAAATGTGAGCTTGTAGTTGATTATACAAAAGGGTTTAGAGGGATAGTTCTCCTTAAAATTTAAATCAAGTTCAAAATAATTTACTCACCCTGGTGTTGTTCTAATTGACCCTTCGCAAAGACCCGCCCCCCTTAGTTACTGTCGCTATGTCCGACAAGCTACGCCGCTCTCATGTTCTCACGCAGTGAAAAATACATCGCGGAGCAGAGAGGAGACTGACAACACGCGGACAGACAGACCAGGTTACTTTTTCGGTTACTTTTGATATTAAACATATTAAACAAAGTCTCACCTTTCAAATTGGGTCATTTCTTGAAAGAAATTGAAACAATAAATACCGTTTTGTGGCTCTTTAACGTGTCGTGACAGATCGGTGTAGAGCCTCAGTTAAAGCTGCTCGTGATCCGATCATCTCACCTCTTCCTTGAAACAATTTCTAGTTCGTTTAAAGCATCAAATAAACATGAATGAACATAAGAGGGAATGTTGTTTTAACTACTGAAAGGCGTCAGTACACTCTGTTTTTCAAGTTCAAATCCTCCCATGTTACCGTAATCTAATATCTCTCCTGACTGCTTTGTCGGACAAAATGGCGGATGGCGAACTATGATTGGTCAGATTACCTGTCAATCAAGCTCCACGTGAAGGGTCAATTCCATAGGCCCTTCTTTATTTTATGGACCACAAAAGGAGAATTAAAAAAAAAAAGTCCAGCTCACGTTAGTCCATATAAAATGGCAACAAGCATCAAGCTTTTTTACAAAAGATGTAGGTATCACAGAATGATCCCATGAAACACACATGTTTCAAGTGTTCTGGATATACAATAGGGTTTATTGAAAAACAAACCGAAATTGAATGTAGTATTTATTTAATACAATTCTTGACCTTGGCCGTTGGTCTTCTCTGCACTTCTATATGACCTGTGCTTGAACTGCACACAATGACCTATAAAATGACTCTTTCTTTGGCAGGGTGTGAATATTGAAGATATTATACTAAATTACATGACCAGTATGTGTATGTGTGTCCTGTCCTGGCACATCTTACTTCCAAGCTCTTCTGCATAAAACCTGCTTGGAAGCACAACCGTATGCTTATCCAAACAAAACCCAAAACAAAGCAGATAATTGCTCTAATTTGAAGTGAAATCCCTGCAGCCTGTGTAGTTAAAACACCAACTCTCTGTCAGATCTCATTGTTTTACTCAACTGTTGCGTCCGTCCGTCCGTCCGTCGTCATCCATCCATCCATCCATCCATCCAATTTCTCTGAATCTGTATTTCCACCTGCTGTTTTTTTATATTATGACTTTGTCGCTCTGTCAGGAGAGGAAGTGACACACTTGTTTAATATAACGAGAAGTGAGCGATCGTTGTCACACACGCATCACTTCCTTCAAAATGATTCAGCTGCGTACCTTGTCATATCCTCTCTCTCACACACCTGAGTCCAGTAAGTACATACTTTTATGCCTCAGATGGACTAACTGAAAACATTCAGCCAATTCAAACTGATCTGAGGTTGGATATGAGCCCTTATTTGTTTTGGTTATATTTGTACTGAACTTCATGGCTCAGTGAGTTGTATATTGACTGAAGTGAATCTGTTAGTGGTCTGGGATTCAATGTTTATCTTTAGGGATGTTACATAAGATTTGGCTCATCAGTATGTCTGGTTGCCACCGATCCTAAGCGGCCACCCAAATCTTTTAATCAGACTACGAGCTACATGTTCCAGGTATTACGCATGAGAGTGTGTTTGCGCGTATGTAATCTTGTTCTTAGTTCAGCTTGTGGATTCAATGGTCTGAGGGTTGTTGGCTGTGTGTAGCGTCACTCTGTTTAAGGAAGTGTTTCATTGAGAGGGCTGAACGAGCTGAATCAGCCAAGGAGTGAGTGGGTTAGATGAACTCTGTGTTTGTAGATCTCTGGATTGTGCATCAAACTCCCCAGTGGGTGGAAGGACTTGCATTTTTAGTTAATGTTCTCTATTTTCTCTCTCTCTTCCCTGTAGGAAACCGCTGTGTTTGAAAAGGAGAAGGACATCATCTCCATAGTAAGAGATCATGGGTCTTCTGGTTTGACTCTTACTTTCCGCATGTCTCTTGACCCTTTAAATTAATATGAAGGTTTTCTTTAGCTTTATTTTAATGCTGTCAAATCAATTAATCACATCTAATCACATATATTATATAAACAAATAAAAGTTTGTTTATATAATATATGTGTGTGTACTATTGTGTATACTATTTTATATATATATATGTGTGTGTGTGTGTGTGTGTGTGTGTGTGTGTGTGTGTGTGTGTGTGTGTGTGTGTGTGTGTGTGTGTGTGTGTGTGTGTGTGTGTGTGTGTGTGTGTGTGTGTGTGTGTGTGTGTGTGTGTGTGTGTGTGTGTGTGTGTGTGTGTTGTGTGTTGTAAACTTTTATGTTATGATTAATCGTTTTGACAGCCCTACTTTAAATAAACATTCTTTATATTTTTGTTTGTTTTCAAATGTAATGCATATCATAGTTATCATGAATGGTAGTTGCACAGAAATGACACTTCAGCAGTGGTATGCTTTCATTTACCACAGAAAGTAATTTTCACTCACAAAAATAGTTTAGTGTAATGAGTGTACAGTGAAAGAGCAAATGTGCATTTGTATTTTTGTTACAGCACTTTATTAAATATTAAAAATGTGGTATAGTTGAAGATGTATTTACTGTTCTAAACAAGAGTCACAGATGCTGTTGATAAGGCTTAACTTGTATTGAGCCTGGAACATACCTTTTAATATTGTATTTATATTATATAAATGTATTATATTTACAGTACCCTTACACTGTTTAAAAGTTTGGGGTTGGGATGTATTTTAATGTTTTTTGAAGTCTCTTATGCTCACCAAGGTAACCATGATATATTATTTCAGGATTCTTTGAATACTGTAAAAGGTTTAAATGAAACGCATTTATTTGAAATAGAAATATTTTTTAACATTATAAATGTCTGTCACTGTTGACCTTGCGGAATAAAAGTATTAATTACTGACCCCAAATTTTGGACGGTAGTGTACTTTGTGACATGAAAATATAACGCTCTAAAAATGCAATTATATGTAGGATTATATTCATTACTTTAGAAAAGATGATCCACCTTCAGTTAAACTGACATGTCTATTTTTCTTTTTCTGTCTTTCTGTCCAGTGTCGTCAGTTGGTCGCAGTGTGTGATGAGATTTTGACCGTTAGTCCATTTACTCTTCTTACCCATACTGCACAGCTGGAGAGTGTTGAACTGGTCCCTGCCTCACCAGGAGATCCAGTGGTAATACATCTTATCATTTATAACTCAAATTATTTACAGTAATTCATTCATTCTCTTTTTCATCCTCTATGTTGTCCAATTCGCTTCCCTGTTTTTCTCTGGCTTTCTTTTTCATAATTTATTTAGATCCTTTGGTGCTGTTAAATTTACTCCTTAGTTTGGCAAATGTTAAAGAACTAACCATGCTTAATATAGAGGTACAAATGGAGTTTAAACCAATTGCATCTTCTTTCTGCACTCTGTCTGTTTAATCTCTTTCATTAAACCGTGTTAATAAATCATTTCTACTCAGACAGTCCTTGCACTTTGTATTATATTCAGCTAATATGTTGCTAAAATGTTGTTTAATTATGTAAAGCTCTTTCTTTCTGTACCTTAATAACACTAAGCAGCTCCACAAAAGAGAAGATTTTCTGTGAGGTGTCTGATAGATTGTGCAATTAAAAGTAGTGTAATTGGTTTAAATTTGCCCCAGTTCAATTAAGAACAGCCATACTCTGAGAATCTTGATTAGTTAAAAACCCTCCACAGTCTTTTGTCATATTTGACATATTTTGAATTTAATTTGGGGCATTTATGTTGTGTGTGTCTTCATATCAGACACGCAAAGCAACATGCATGATTACATTGGCAGTCATCCACAAACCATTTGAGGAAATCTAATAACACTTTTTTGTTAACACTGTTTGGTACATTGTACTTTAATATCAAAGGTATGTCTGTCTTTTGATTCTTGCCAAGAAAGACCTGCCTCTGCTGTTTCCAGGGGCGATATTGTTGGAAGACTCATTAGGTCCATATATTTGGCCTTCATGCTTTGGGGAAACAAGAGTCAGAGAATATAATAATTGGACATGATTGATTATTATTGATCTGACAGATACTAATAGAGGTTGGACCACATTGGTTCATTGTCTCTTAAGGAGGAGGTCTCTGTACTTACAGCACATTTTCAGCACAATCAATACTATTTAGATTGGACTTTGTCTAACATCTGATACTGCAGTCGATTCATTGACCAGTGCCGGTTTGAACAAGCTCCCTCAGTTCTCCCTTTGAATTTCTTTCCATAATTCTCACTGATCTAGATGGCAGGAAGGCTAAATATTATAGCGAATCTGCAGGGTTCACAGACCAATTAGCAGATCTCTTTTATATAAGCCATTGAATTATAGTTTAGCTGAGGTCTAAGATAATCTTGGCTTGATATGCACATTATTTCTTTCACATAGGGAATTGAGATCACCACCACAGGATCCAGAAATCATTTTGTCACTGGAACAGCAGCTGAGGTAGGACAGGTTGATGGTAACGCCCCAGCGTTTCATATATTTTGGAAGATGGAAAAGTATAATTTTATTTGTTAAGGTAGAAAATTATTGTTTTTCTAGCATATATGAACTTAAATCACCCCTTGAATTGTCTGCTGGGAGATACGTGAGGGTGTTTTTGAAGTCTGCTGTCAATGATCCCGTAATTGACACATACAGTATGTCTGTCAACCTTGACTCTCAGAACAGTGTGACCGAAATCTTAACTTCCTCCTTGTAAAAAAAGTGGGCTAGTTTAAAAGGTGTTTTGAGAATCTTGAGTTAAGCATTTTTTTTGTTAATTTTTCTTTCCTATATAATAATAGAAAACTATGCTTCAAAGTAAACTGCCTTATAGTCAGAAATGGGGGAAGAGGGGAGTTATGCCATTTCCTTTAGTTTCATTTAAATATATTGGATTCAGAAAAGCGGCACATCACTCACTCACTCAACTTTAAGTTAAACAGTTTTTAACCTACACACTATTATATAAAAATAATTATCCAACCTTAAAGATGTTGATTTTTTTTTTTTTTTACATACTAAATGCACTTGGTTTCAAAAGCGGCACTTGTCAGTTTGAATGGACATGATGCTTATGTTTGTGGGTGGTTCCTTCTACCCCATTGCAATTTTTGGTACTGATATACTCTGTTGTACATCTTCTGTTGCACATAATCATAAATCCTGTCTTACAGTCTTCTACAGAGATCTACGAGAAGATTTTAGCGGGAGATGAGGTCATTCAGGTCAACGGACAGATAGTAGTAAGTAGGAACTGTTCAATGCTAATAATAACTGTACTTAATAATAGTAAAAGGTTATTTACATAAAGACTTTTGTAAGGAAGGAAATTTGAAAGGGTTTTAATGATCGGGGCTGAACCCCGAGATAGCACAGTGAGACTCGTCCGTCCATTTGATGACCTGCCCGCTGGATTTGAGCAGATGTCTTTTGTTCACTAATTGGATTATCTTTATTTTATGGCCCAAATATTACTGATAGGCACACTAGAAGAAAGACAAACATTGATTCTTCTTGATGTTAAACACTCTGTTATTTCAGGTATAACTTTTTCAATTAAAATGAATAAATAAATCTAGAACAGTTTTCTGAAAATAACCCATAGAAAGGTGCCACATCAAGCATTTTGGATGCAAATACACATTTATTTAACCCAATGTAAATTTGAATTTAATTCCAGGTTGGCTGGAGCAGGACAAACCTTGTTAAAAAACTAGAAGAGAATCCAAATGGAGTAACTCTGGTTTTAAGGAGGCTTCCAGGTTTCCTGAAACGCAAGGAGAGCCGAGCAAAGTCTGAGGTACTAAAGGCTCATCCTTTTACTATACATACATACATACATACATTAAAATATTCATTTTAAACTGGCAGTTTAGCTCTGACTCTGGAATCAGCTTTTTAAATCCTTTAGGGTTGTTTCAGCTTTGATCACACTGGACTCATATTTGATTTGATCCGATCTTTAGGACCAAACCCAAATCATAATTATGACATAAGAAGTTGAATTTTTGACATAAAAAAAAAACATTGTTATGACATAAAAAGTGAAATGATGAGATAAAAAAACCTGACTTGCATTCAGTAGTTTTAACGACAAAATACTTGAAAAAAAACCCGAACAGATTTCAAACCAATTACGAATGTGATTTGGATCGGGTTTATAAACATTTTTGTGTGTGTATGGGGGGGTGGGGGTTGTATTGCATTCATTTGGTATTGCTGTTTGTTTAAACAAAAGCTGAATGTGTTTTGATGGTGTTAATAATAAGCTTGAAATGAACACATGAGTCTCATATGAGGTGCTGCCAGCGTTTTACACTGTTGATTCTTTTAGTGGTTGCTTTGCAACAGATTTATTGACATCACATGTTCCGATGAGCACATTTCCTCTTTGTGACACAGCAATGAATACACATTCTCTCACACATGCACACTTACAATAAACGGTTTCAAATATATATATATATTCATATATAAGAGAGAGAGAGAGAGAGAGAGAGAGAGAGAGAGAGAGAGAGAGAGAGAGAGAGAGAGAGAGAGAGAGAGAGAGAGGAGAGAGAGAAGAGAGAGAGAGAGAGAGAGAGAGAGAGAGAGAGAGAGAGAGAGAGAGAGAGAGGAGAGAGAGAGATGAGAGAGAATGATGAGAGAGAATTGAAATATTCTGAAGCAGTGTGTGATGTATCTGTCATGTGGCTTTCACGATGATTGGGTCTGTTGGTTACCCTGAGGGACTGATCCAGGGTCTGAGCAAAGAGCTCAGACAAATGCACACATTCTTACCAGACCCATTACTTACTGATGAATCCAGACACAATCACTTTATGAGCTATCAAACACATTCCAGTGTTAATTTATTATCATTTGTATACTATTATAGGTTTAGTTTCTAAACCTATAGGTTTAGGTTTAGTTAGTCTCTTTTTTTTTATGTTTTAGATTTAGTTTGAGTTATTTTAGTATTTCAACCTAAACAAAAATAGAAATGTTGCCTTGACAACAATTATTTTTTATAATTGATTTTATTTCTGTTCATGTTTATTTTATTTCAAGTAATACTTTTCTATCGTTTTACTTTTTGTCCTAGTTAACATTAATAACCCCAACACTTAAGGGGGTCGCACACCAGACGCGCAGCTCAGCGCCGCGCCGCGCCACGTCTAGGACAACAGGACAACTCTCACCTGAAAATCCGATAACATCAGCAATTTTCTGATTTCTGTAAATAAATATAAAACTAAATGTATATTGCAGCACAGGGTGAAGTCCGTATATACATTAACTACGTTTTGAGAAACATAAATGTAAATTTAATATAAAACTATGTAAAGGGCGCCCTGTGGCGCGGCAGGGTTTTGAACACGGTCCTGAGCCGTTGCTGGGCGCCGCGGACAGGCGGCGCCGGTGTGTGTACTCTCATAGAGAATAATGTTTTCGAATTTAAAAGACATGGCACTGGCGACGCGGCGCTGAGCTGCGCGTCCGGTGTGCGACCCCCTATAGACTTTTAAATAAGGACACATAGACGTCTATTGTTTTTATGAAGCCTAAAGCTAAAAGTAAGCTTTTGCATTTTTAGAATTAAAAAAATAATAATGATTTCTCTGAACAATTTTGTCCCCAAAGTATTGCTTTATAAACCCACACACAAACACAGGACTAGCACAGTCTAAGTGGAAATGGACACATAAATGTACTAATGCATGCCACAAACTAACCATGATCTCACATGAACATGAACTCATTGTCACACATCTACATGTCTCGCCACAATAAAAAATAACACTTGCCACATGAGAGGAGTCACTCTCTGAGGTGACATTGGGTTTTTCCAAACGTGGATCTCATCGATTCTTTACTTTCAGAGAGAGGAGGAAGAGGAAGAAGAGGAAGAGAAAAACAGACATTCTCTTTTTGGGAGGGTGGCAGCTTCAGTCCGTTCTATGTCCTTCAGGTGAGTTAGTGAGACGCTCCTATAATCACTATATGCTGCTGTTTCTGATGCTGAATCTCCTCTGATGCCAAACACTATATCTGCTGTTTCTGATGCTGAATGTCCTCTGATGCTCCTATAATCACTATATGCTGCTGTTTCTGATGCTGAATTTCCTCTGACGCTCCTATAATCACTATATGCTGCTGTTTCTGATGCTGAATCTCCTCTGATGCTTCTATAATCACATATGCTGCTGTTTCTGATGCTGAATTTACTCTGACGCTCCTATAATCACTATATGCTGCTGTTTCTGATGCTGAATCTCCTCTGATGCTCCTATAATCACTATATGCTGCTGTTTCTGATGCTGAATTTCCTCTGACGCTCCTATAATCACTATATGCTGCTGTTTCTGATGTTGAATCTCTTCTGATGCTCCTATAATCACTATATGCTGCTGTTTTTGATGCTGAATTTCCTCTGACGCTCCTATAATCACTACTATATGCTGCTGTTTCTGATGCTTAATCTCCTCTGATGCTCCTGTAATCGCTATATTCTGCTGTTTCTGATGCCGAATTTCCTCTGACGCTCCAATAATCACTATATGCTGCTGTTTCTGATGCTGAATTTCCTCTGACACTCCTATAATCACTATATGCTGCTTTTTCTGATGCTGAATTTCATCTGATGCTCCGATAATCAGTATATATGCTGCTGTTTCTGATGCTGAATCTCCTCTGATACTCCTATAATCACTATATGCTGCTATTTCTGATGCCGAAATTTTTCTCTGACGCTCCTATAATCATATATGCTGCTGTTTCTGATGCCGCATCTCCTCTGATGCTTCTATAATCATTATATTCTGCTGTTTCTGATGCTGAATTTCCTCTCATACTCCTATAATCGCTATATGCTGCTGTTTCTGATGCTGAATTTCCTCTGATACTCCTATAATCACTATATGCTGCTGTTTCTGATGCTGAATTTCCTCTGATACTCCTATAATCGCTATATGCTGCTGTTTCTGATGCTGAATTTCCTCTGATACTCCTATAATCGCTATATGCTGCTGTTTCTGATGCTGAATTTCCTCTGATGCTCCTATAATCACTATATGCTGCTGTTTCTGATGCTGAATTTCCTCTGATACTCCTATAATCGCTATATGCTGCTGTTTCTGATGCTGAATTTCTTCTGACGCTCCTATAATCACTATATGCTGCTGTTTCTGATGTTGAATTTCCTCCGACGCTCCTATAATCACTATATTCTGCTGTTTCTGATGCTGAATCACCTCTGATGCTCCTATAATCACTATATGCTGCTGTTTCTGATGCCGAATCTCCTCTGATGCTCCTATAATCACTATATGCTGCTGTTTCTGATGCTGAATTTCCTCTGACGCTCCTAAAATCACTATATGCTGCTGTTTCTGAAGCTGAATTTCCTCTGACGCTCCTATAATCACTATATGCTGTTTCTGATGCCGAATCTCCTCTGATGCTCCTATAATCACTATATGCTGCTGTTTCTGATGCTGAATTTCCTCTGACGCTCCTAAAATCACTATATTCTGCTGTTTCTGATGCTGAATCACCTCTGATGCTCCTATAATCACTATACTGCTGTTTCTGATGCCGAATCTCCTCTGATGCTCCTATAATCACTATATGCTGCTGTTTCTGATGTTGAATAATCACTATATTCTGCTGTTTCTAATACTAAATTTGCTTGATTTCATGGTCTATAGAACCATTTCAAATCTCCCATATAATGTTTGTTGTTCAAACATTGAGGAGAATAAATTATAGTAGCTATAGGTTTTACAATGTGGTAGGACACTGTAATAGGATAGTTTTGTCTGTTTCTCTCAGATAACCCATAATGCTTACCATTGATTCTGTGTTTCCATTGTTTATTCTATTTTACAGTAAACTTACTGTGTATTCAATTTAATTAAATTCAATTCAAGTTTATTTATAAAGCGCTTTTCACAATACATATTGGCCTGGTTTCACAGGGTTTAGATTAAGCCAGAATTAGGCCTTAGTTCAATTAGGACATTTAATTAGTTTTTATAAACGTGCCTTTAGAAAGAAACATCACTGGTGTGCATCTTGAGATAAAACAATGACATTGACATATTTTAAGATATGTTATTGCAAGTTGCTTTCAGTTAAAACAGTTCAAACATGCATTTTAGTTTGGGACTAGAGTTAAAGGGTACCTATTATGGCATTTAAAATGTTCCTAATATTGTTCTGGGAGTCCCCAACAACAGTTTTACAAGCATGCAATGACAAAAAACACTTTTGTTGTCTTATAATATGCATTTATTTTTACCTGATTTGCTCACCGACTCCCAAATGAATCGTTTAGCGAGTCATTTTTCCAAACCCCGCCTTTGCGTGACGCTAATCTGTGGTGATATGTTAGACACCCAGCCGACGGGGTGTCATTGGTTGTTGCGCTAGATCTTACCCAGATACAACAGTGCTATTTTCTGATTGGCTAACAACACCAGACGAACAACACCCGAGGAGACCAGGGTTGCCAGGTCTGCACAACAAAACCAGCCCAATTGCTCATCAAACTAACCCAATCACGGCCAAAAATATTCAAATAGCGTTCCCGGGTGTTTCCTCAATAACAATCATGTTCCAGTGGATAAAACAATCGCGTCAACCAGCGTGCACTACACAAACAACCCGCGGAAACAGTGCAGGCATACGGACCTGGCAACACTGGAGGAGACGCGCTTTAATCCTGCCGGTTCCACAGTGAGTGAGTTTTGGGCACTGCGGCATATTAAATATATTACAAATAGTTTTTCAGCGTGAGAAATACAATGTGTGGCCGGAGAGCGTGACAAAAGACCGAAATGAGTGACTGTCACGCTCAATGCGTGATGCGTGACACTCGAGAGCCCTGTGACAACTCCATTAACAACGACAAACACTTCACATATTTCAATACAATTGACATTGAAGACCTAAGTTAGCTGCTAGAAGCTGCGCTGTGCCTGTGCTTATACCATGGTCTGGGTGAATACTCGATTCTGATTGGCTGCAGGGTGTCCGTTAAAAAGTGATAGAGGACACCTAGTAAAGTAGTTCTGGTGAAACTGCCTGTTTACCATTCGAAATTAATAAATAAATGCGCTGCCTACAACAGCTGTGAGTAACCATAGCAACAGGCAGTCCACACAGGGCGCGCTCGCGTTCAGGGTCCTGGTTTGCGCGATGATGCAATCGGCTGTTCTGGGGCTAATGCTAATACAACAATGAGCGACTTCGTTATTTCATCTTCAGTCTCTCTCACTGCTCTCACGGACTGACGGAGCCCAGTGAGCCCGCAGACTGCTCTCGCATCGATGGCCTGTCACAGACATTATTTGACGGCTCTCCAGTCCAGCATCGGAGAGTCGACCTAACGTTACAGCGGTGCTTCGGAGGCTGTGGTGGTTAGTGTAGACAAGTGTAACACATAGTGTTTTATGTGTAATAAAAAAAAATAACTATGCCTTTGTGTTTCATGAACTAAAAATGCATTTTCGAACCTGAAGGGTTCTACAAGCTGAGCGGACTATAAATATCTCCGGTTGCTAAATAAACCGTCAGGCAAGTTATTATTTGAAAAAAACTAGATTTAGCCTAATTAAAATATAAACTAATGTTTTAAAAATGTTTTATTTGGCAAGTGACCATGGTATAAACGGGTTAATGCCCTTCGAGGTGTCCGTTGTAAGGTTTTAATGGACTTCGGCGGAGGCAACCGTCCTCCGCTGCGCGTCGGCCGGTTTACACCTCGCCGTCGTCCATTAAAACCTTACAACGGACACCTCGTCGGGCATTAACCCTTACGTACACAACACACAAAATAATTATAGAACATGATACAAACATAAAAGCAACAGCCTACTTACAGATTGTGATTCGGAGAAGGAAGCTGATCCAAATAAACTCGGTACTGAACCTCCCTCCTTCAGTATCAGCCGGCTCGCAAATTCATACTTTATAGCATTTAGGTTTGTGAAGCAATCATCTTCAAAATGACGCGAACACAGAACAAGTTCGGGCTATAATACTTCTGTGGTATAGTTATGAACTGTAGCCACTGTCTTCAAATGCTCCTCACTGGGCAGATGAAAAAAGTTTGCTTTTGCGTCGCACTTCAAAACACAGCAGCGTCTCGTCGACATGATGTTTTCCCTGGTGTCTCCTAATGCAATGAGTGGGCGTATCTTATTCAAATAACTTGGACAAGTGACGTACGAAAGTGCATCGTTCGTCTATCAATTCATATCAACGACTCAGAGTCGACTCTTACTTTTGAGAGATAATAACTTTGTATACGGTGAACTTTCATATTTAAAACTTTGCAGGATGTTTTCGTTCACTTAGATCTATGTTACACACTACATGAAAGGTAATTTTCAAAATTCCATGATAGGTACCCTTTAAGCCTCATCTGTGAAACTGGGGGATTGTTTCTAAAGCAGCTTTACAGAAAATGCTTGTTGCAGTGTTACAATTTAAGAAGTTTTCTGTTATCAGCCAGAGATAAGTAATTTCCATACAGCAGTAATATACAGCTAAAAGATAATACATGTGTGGTTAGTTAACGTCATGTATTCAGTTAATTGTATAAGAAGTGAAAGTCTCCATTCCTCTGCCTGTGTGTTTCATAAACTAAATTCTTGTTTCATAACTCTTTTCTGTAAGCTACAGTGATGACATACGAGCACTCCGCTATCTCAGGTGTGTGTGTGTAGCATGGCTAAACTATAGGATGTGTGCGTTTGGGTCAGCCTTCATAGCATTAAACCTGCAGCTGTAAGCCTTGCAAAGGGCCATTTAGATTGTTTTTTGATTCATTTTTTTTAGTGTCATATGCAATCATTTAATGTGTGTGTGTGTGTGTGTGTGTGTGTGTTTGTGTACCATAGATCAGCATCAGACGGCACACATTTCAAACGAGAGAAATCGGCGCTCTCTAGTGATCAAAGCTCTGATGAACATCAGTCAATCACCTTAAAACGCCACCAGCCAGGGACAGGTAAAAGTCACTGCAGATTGAACAAAAAACACTGAAGACATCAGCCCCCATAATGTATGCAGAATTTGTACATTTTGTCCACACAGAAGTAATAAATAAAAATGTTCAAAGATATCACAATTCATAATATGTACAGTACGTGAAGTACACTGTCATTCAAAAGTTTGGCTCCTGTACATTTAAAAAATGTAATTGATCAAAAGTGACTGCGTGTTTCTTGAGCACCAAATCAGCATTTTAAAATGATTTCTGAAGGATCATGCGACACTAAAGAGTGGAGTAATGATGCTGAAAATTCAGCTTAACATCACAGGAATAAATTAAATAGAAAACTTTCAGTAGCTTTGATTTAACATGATCATGGCACACTTTTCACAACTAGGTTGAGGTAAATATTATAACAGAACAGAGATAAGTTAGTAAATCTTTTAGATCATAAAAAAACTGTTATTAGAAATGGTTCCAGATACAGAACCTCTATATAAAATAGAAAATTGTGCCAAATATTGTTGTTCAGCTACATTTTTCTAGTCAACAGCATGGCTCTACCAACTAAACTACCAGTTAACAGGCTGAAACAGCTTTATAATTCATGTTACTAAAAGGTAGTCTTTTCAACGGCCATAGTTTCATTGGTTCAGTGTTGCTGAGCATGTATAATTGTTCCTTAGGTTATAGACTGTACATTTAAAGCTGCATCCGCAGCCTATAAGCTCTATGAGATAAATATAATTCTGTCTTCACACTTATAGACTCTCAGCGTGCGAGTCGAAACATATTGGAAGTCAGTTCATCTGCAGAAAGAAGTCCGTCTCCACAAGACCAGGAGCTCAAACGAGCCAGCACCAGCTCCTGTCCTGACATGGCAGGACTAAGAGTAAGAACACTAAAAATACATTCCTTTGGTGTGACATCCTATTTAGTACACTTTGTTCTTTCTCCTTGTTAAAGAGCAAGATGCATTTAAGAGAGATACTATAATGATTTGTCACCCTTGTGCCCTTGAGTATGATATACTCGAGTGCATCGTGAGTCATTGAGAAGCATCTGCTGTGGCATCTCACAATAAAGTGTTTTAATGCGGCAACTGGGATGACATCATCAGAAGCTGATGTTCTTTAAACCATGTGATCTCAGAGTTTCTAATGCTAAGTTTCTTCTAACCACAGGAAGAAAAGGAGAACAAGAAGGGCTCTGCTAAAGGTCAGTCATGGATTTGTTCATTCACTTTTTTCATGTTTTTTTCTTGAACACCTAATTTCATCTATTGCAAAATAATACATCTATCCTGATTCGTATGTATACATAAGGAACACGGACAGCGATGAGCCGCAGAAGGGTGTCCTGTCGTGAACTTGGCCGGCCAGACTGTGACGGTTGGCTCTGGAAGAAGAGAAAAGAAGCAAATGTCTTCATGACTCAGAAATGGCAGAGATTTTGGTTCGTCCTGAAAGGTCCTACGCTGTATTGGTATAACAGCCAACAGGTTAGTATGAGTTTACTTGTAAAGTGGTTGAATTACAAGTAAACTTATAAGGGGATACACAAATTGGCACTTTATAAGTAAGGGATAATGTAGAGCGAGGCGGTTGTTATAGCGAATACAACCCCGACAGGCTGATCGCAGAGGGGTCTTGAATCAGCCTGAAGGGGTTGTATTCGCAATAACAGCCGCCTCGCTCTACATTATGCCGCTTATTACATGGCTACCTACCAAATAAATCAATAATTTGACACAAAATATTGATTTAAAAAGGAGTTTATTGATTTAAAAACAATTGTATTGTTTCAGAGTGAACAGAACTGCGTCCATGGCAACACTCTGTTTTTCATGGCAACAGTGTGTTATACTTAAGCCATGTGATAAACACAAGTAACATATTATATTAAAAAGTTTTTGTAACTAAACTCTCCTTGAAAGTGTTTTCATCTTTACAAGGGATGCACAATTTGTCTTTACAATATTGGACGATATTCGAGTTTTTTTTTTTTAGCCAATATTGGATATTGTGACAGTCTTTAATTACAGTGTTATATATAATCTGAATATTCATTCTTCCTACTGTACATTCATAAAGTTGTGATGCCAACATTAACTTGTTGCATTTACAAATTGTAACTTTATTTTAAACAGTTTTGTTTTTAAAGGGAAAAATGTGAATGCTGTCGTTTACTCACCCTCATGTCATTCAAAAACTTTATGACCTCTCTTCTATAGGACATGATAGAAGATAATTTGAAGAATATTGGTATAAAAAAATTGGTATCCCCCCCCCCTCCCGGGAACCAACACTATTTACCAGCATTCTTCAAAATATCTACTTTTATGTTCTTTAGAAGAAAGAAATGCATACAGGTTTGCAAGGACATGGGAGTGAGTAAATTAAGACAGAATTTTCATTTTTGTGATATCTATCTATATCCCTTCAATTTGCTGAGGCAAAATGGTGTAGAGTTTTAATATCGCCCACTAAATGACACTAGTTATCAGTTTAGCGGTTTCAGACAGAATTTTAATATCTTTGTACCTCTATTTTGTACAAAATCAGTTAATTTAGATGTACTTAACAAAATAATTATTGAACCCTTTTCTTTGTGCAGGAGGAGAAGGCGGAGGGCTTAATCAAGATCGGCAGCTACAATATAGAGAGCGCAGGAGAACACAAGAGGAAGTAGTGAGTATCTTCTGCACTATACAAAACATGCTGGCAGTGGTTTTACCCATTCATTATTTGCTGCTGAATCAAATTTGAAGGAAAGCATATCTATTGACTGAACAACATTAAACTCCGTTCAGCATGATTTGTTTGTGTTCACACTATCATAAAGAAACAGAAGTCGCCCGGCTCCTCGGACTCTGTGTTTGTGGTTGGCTGTGAGAGTGAGAGTATCTGGCACAGGAGGGCAGTTAGCCGGAGATGTGTGAATAACAGAATTACACTTTACATTCCTCAGATCTTCCCCCGCAGTCCACATACACAATACAGCACAACCTGCCACCATGATGACAAATGAGTTTTCATTAAGCTGCTGAAGCTTTTGCTCTAAGATTAATGGTTGTTATCATCTGATCTCTTTCTCTTTTTCTCCTAGTGTATTTAAAATGCGCCACCAGCGCTTCCAGAATTTTTTCTTCGCTGCTGATAATGTAAACGACATGAGCAAGTGAGTCTGGCTGCATATAAACAAGCATTTTCTCTAAACGACAGTTATGAGCATTTTGTAGAAATCATTGAGTAGCGAAATGTCACAATGATTAGATCTTGCTGTGCACCTGCAGTTTATCTTCATGTGCAAATGAATTTAAATAGATGTGTTAGATGCAATGACATTGTATTTTTAAAGGTGGATTGTTACTTCTGTGATGAGAAAATATATTTTTTTAAAGTTTAATGCTCATAGCCAAGTATAATAAGTGTATATCACAGGTTGACTTAACAAAAAGTGTAAACGCTGTGTGGGAAATTCAAAACAAATTGGATATACTGACAGCCGAATTGATTTGTACACTCTCTGCGCTGTTTTATTGATTTAAATGAACATGCAAATCAGGTTATGATGTAAACACGCTCACAAATCTGTGTTTTTCCACAATTCCTGATCTTGTGGGTCGGTTCTAAGTTATTGTGCAGTCGACTGTCGCCATCTAGCAGACTTAATCTTAATCTTAATTAATATATTTAATTGCATATCACATATGACTATACATCACTGAGGCTAAAAAATGGTAAAATAAATATTTGGGTTACAAGCAAACAACTTAGAGATAGAATTTTGCATTTTAAACAGGGCGAAAGGGACCGTAGGATTTTTTGGGAACCTAAAATTTCACCATTAATATAATACAGCGAATAAGCGGAAAAAGCTTGTATTTGTTCTTTAGAAACATATTTTGTGAAAATATCTTTTTAGTATAGTTTTATAGCGTTGATCAGATAATTCAACAGCCACTGCATGGCACCTCTGCAGTGATTCAGGGCTGAGCATCTTATGTAATAGCACTACAGATTGGTGCTTTCTTTTACACTGCATGATTTGTCCAATGACCAGTCAAACTCAGGTGCTTCATACCTCTAATAATAGAGTTATGTTAAATATCGCAAATCATTCCCCCACTCATTTCCAGATGATAATATTAGACCAATCAGGTGACTTGGTCTCATCTGAAGAGATTTATGCCATTTATGTCCATTATTTACAGGCACGATTGTTCAGATATTCTGTTGCCAAGTTGCAGTGGTTGATCTGTGCTTAAGTATGAAAAGCTTTGAACTCTAAAATGACTTTTAATGACTTTGACCTCTTGAGCAGCACTTAAGGAGCTGCAGTAAAGCAGTGAGTCAGCTGACGCTCAGAGTCAGATTCAGAGAGCAACAGTCTCGGTTTGCGGCACTGGAGACAATGTGAATGGCAATGCCTTTAACCTATTAAACACTCCCACCTCATGTTTACCTGCCTGTTATTGCTCTTTTCTACTACAGCACACACACATAATCATTCGTTTTTACGCATGCAGGATTTCTCACACATCGCCTATGCCCCCTACTGTTCATTGCCTAATACAACACAATACAAATTACTTCTAGTGCAAATTGGAAACTGGTGATGGTGAGACATATGGATTGGTGATAACTTATCACTGATAAATCAATGTTTTTGACTGCTCTCTCTCTCTCTCTCTCTCTCTCTCTCTCTCTCTCTCTCTCTCTCTCTCTCTCTCTCTCTCTCTCTCTCTCTCTCTTCTCTCTCTCTCTCTCTCTCTCTCTCTTAAAAAGATGGATTAAATGCCTAATTGCAGCCATTCAGAAACACAAGAAATATGTCCAAAGTCAGCCAGACAGTGAAGAAGGTAGGAAATTATGTGTTAACGTATTTTTCATGGTATATATGCCAATACTTGCTGTTTACGCTTTCAGTATACAGTCATTGAGGATTTTGATTTTATTCTGGCATATAATTTGTAAAGTCCCTTCAACCGGGTTTGGTCTCCATTCCTTCAATACATAGATGCCTGATTCTCCATTGCATTCTAGTAAACTAATATATACCATGTTATACCAGATATAATACCATTGTCACCTTATGTAACTTATTATAATGTCCTTTCTATAAATATTTTTTTCTTCGACTAAATATTATGTTTGTTTCCGTATTCCTCAAGTGTATTTGTTACCTTTCTGTTATGTTGTGTTCTATAAAAAAAATTCTGTCAGTGCTGGATTCATGAATGATTTTTCTGTTGTCAGACTGTTACAGTGAAACCGAATCTGAGGAGGAATCATCAAATTCACCACTTTCTCATCGGAAGAAACCCAATACGGTGAGAATAAACACAGACACACCCACTCACAAATACACATCGACATGTACATGCAGTCCTCACATACATACACAAAACAAATAAGAATAAAATAAAACCTCAAATTAAAGTAATATTCCATTTACTCAACCTTCAGAAATCATTGATATGCAGGATTGGGGATCAGAAAACATTTCTTATTACAATCATTTACTGGTTTGGAGATGGAAACATTTCTTGTTATTATCAATGTGAAAAAAAGTCAATTTTTCCATTATCCAAACTAGAAAAATACTGTGTGCTGTATAATTGTCCTTGAAAATTAAAATGGTTTACAGATTTTCCTCTTTATTTTGTAACAGAAAACCCAAACTCAATCAAACACTCTTCCTCGAACGAAGGGTAAGCAGAACAGGATGTCAGAGCCATTAACTATTTCACAAGCAGGGGGCAGTAAAACTGCAGGTAAAGGATCAGCATAAACTGTATCAGCTTCTTAATGTCTTATATCTTTAAATCCTCTGGAAACTTTGTCAAGATAAACAAACAAAGTATCTCTATGTCTCAGGAAAATTAGATGAGATGGATGAAATGTTCCATAGCCTGAAGAAAGGAGGAGTGTCTCTGATTGGTCAGAATCAGCCGACGACTCACGACCAGCTTCGTAAATCCTTCATTAAACGCAACAAAAACCCTGTTATCAATGAGAAAATACACACACTCCGTGCCCTCCAGAGCACACTCAAGGTCAGACATGCATTGACACACACCACACACACACACACACACACACACACACACACACACACCACACACACACACACACAAAACACACACACACACACACACACAGAAACACACACACACATACTTAAACCAAACATGAACTGTAATTATGATTATTCCTTCTCACTTCTACAATAATAGATGGACAGTATGTAATACTACATAATTAGCCAGGTAGAGGAGGTCAGGCACTCAGTGGTCTCAACATTTATCATTGGCTGCCTGTGTTTCTTAGGCGAAGGAGGCGGAGCTTCACCTGATTAACAAGATCCTAGATGATTCCGAGTTCTCATCGCAGAAGTTCCGTCATTGGAAGCAGTGCAATGAAGAGCTGCTGCAGGACATTGAGAAACAGCACAAACAGGCAGAGTCGCCAAGCATAGACACAGAGTCCAGGGCCAACGACGAGGCAAGCGGAATGGCCCTGAGTGATGGAGAACAGTTGGTAGATGCAGAGACACCTGATGACGGATGCTCCACTCCTACAGATGCACTGATGCTGATGCAGACGGGCGAAACACAGACAGAGAGCTTCTTTTACATATGACACGTGTACAGAATGTGCAAACACAGACACTTCCCTCCACAGTACAGGAATTACAGCCAGCTGGCACAGAGCGATGGCCGTTTCACTAGAAGAAAGATCTGTTATCTGGAGCTTTTCAGCTACTTCAGTACTACTCTGTACTTCTACTGTACATTCGCTATAAACTGTCACTGAATGTATGATGAACTACAACATGCTGGCAAAAGAACAAATTTTACTTTTAGGCACTTCCTAAAGGATGTTGATTACACTGGTGTATGTAATTTTAAAAATATATTTTAGATTCATTATATTATTATGATGCATATTGTTTTTACTTTAGGTGTGTGTGTAAGGTTTGCTTAAATATGTCAAAAAATGTTTTATGAATGTTTTCGGTATGTTCAGACACGATAGACAAGAAAGTATTTCTTTTATAAGAATTTATCTTTTTTATTTTGTAGATAATTTCTGACATTGAAGATCCTGAAAAGAAGTTTAGCAGGCTCAAAAACTATATTTCCTGAGGAAAAAAATGATTACCTCAACCTCGCAATGCGTTTGTATTAAATGCCCAGCGTTGGTCATTTTCCCAGAATTGCCACACAGTGGCGCCCTATGTTTTATTCACGAGGTGTAGCATATGCCACCTGTTCCTTTTAGTCTTTCAGTGTTTTCATTGCAACACTGTATATGCATCTGTACAATGGCTGCATGTTTATATATGCTGTTTTATCTAAAGCTTCTCTTGTAGTCTTTTTATTTTATTCTAAAATATCACCGGCCAAATAGCTTGATTTTATTTTTCAGTTGATCAAAGGAGAGAGTGTTCTTGTGTGTCATGCTCTTGTAGACAAATTGGAATCGCAAAATGTTATAATAATTTATTTCATGCTGCTGTTTTAATTTTTTGTTCATACAATGTATAGACATAAAAAATGTAAAAAGAAATGAATGAGATTTGTCATTTGCCTTATGTTAATATAAAGTGTATTACTGTTTAGAGCAAATCTCACTGCATCTGTTCCTTTAAAATTGGTTTTAAATGCTCATTGAATAGTTTTTTGGGGGAGAAACAACTAATTTGTTCATTCTGTAACACTTTACCTAAAACCTTTATTTGTAATGTATTTTAAAAGTATTTTAATGCATTAATTATGCCTTGCAATATGGCTTATTTTTTTATTGTAACATTTGATCAAATATTATAAATCAGTAAAATATTTTATTGTTTCAATCTAAAACTTATGCACAGGTTTTTTTTTTAAAAACTCTAGTAGGCCTGTTTTTTTAAGTAGGTATTTGATTTTTCTAATTTAAACTGCTGACGTGATCTGACCTCTGCTTCTTGTAATGTGGGAATGTACAGGTCAGACTATGTATTTACCAAAACAAGCTGTTTAGTGTAAAATCATTAGTTAGCATGAAAAGACAAACCAACAGATAGTTTGAGCAGATGTTATGACTGAAATATTTTAATCAGTCTGACTTTTCACATAACATGAGAAGCAAGAAAAATGCTTTGAAACATTTAATCAGTAGCCTTACACATACAGTCAATAACACATATTTTAAAACATACATATTTACAAGTAGGCCTACAGTTAGTAATGAGTACATAGTAACACATATCAAAATTACAGATTAATACTGTTTGTCCAAATATTGTAGCCTATCAGTCATAAGGCTTGAGTGAATTGACACAACACGTCTCACGCACAAGTGGGAAAAGCCCAAATTGCCTACAGCCTTGTGACACTAGCCTACATTTCTTACATTTCAGGACAGCTTTAGAAAGAACAATACTGTCATGACGAACAGTAAAATCTGCCACAAAATAAAAGTTGTCATTTTGAAAGTGCCCTCTGTCACAAGTGCCCTCTGCCAACTGTCAAAGGGGATGTTTCATTTCTGAAAAACCATTAAAAAATGACATAAACTGGCGTAAATGATTGTAATTTCTGTTTTACGTGTGAATGTAATTTTCTAAAACGAGGCAGCCTCACTGGCATATGTGGCTGACAAATGGAGTAGCCTCTCGCTGCAGCCTGCGGTGGACATCCAACCCGGCAACATCCAAGTGTGACGTCAGAAGCCACCACGCCCATGCCCAAATTGGACACATTCTCGTTAACGTTAACATTTAAAAACAGGAAGAAGCATCGAGAAGAGAAGACGAAGGTAACTGCGAAACAAAATGCACAAAACACACTTGCGGTTTTTGTATAAACAGCTGTTCAACATTATGAATGAGTTGTATGAGAATGCGATGTTACCTGTTGAAATAGAGCTATGAATTATCTTCAACTTACATATTTGGTCATTTAACTCGTCCCCTGTGCTGTCTCTTAACTGAGTTGTGTGTTATATTTGGCTGAGTGAATTTCGTATCAGTAAACGTTAGATTCTCAACTGAGAATTGTATACTATTACTATTATAGCCTACTATACTAACTGCATTATTATATCACCAATTTCATGTTGTTATTTGGATTAAGGGTAAATATGAAAAATATATAATTTCATTGCTTATGTGTGACGTTACATCCTGTAAATCTTATTCTGCTTGTAAAGAATACGAGATTTGATTGTCACTCTGTCAGTTGTAAATACTGCATATTGAAAAAGTTTGAAGTTGTTCAGTCATTGCTATGCAAAGAAGTTATACATGTTTATATAATGTAATGTGATGATAAACTGTTGTAATATGAATAAGTTTTATTATTAATTCATAGTAAATACAGTGACAGCAAGCCAGCCATCACATCAGCAGTCTTTCCTAACTATATTATACTACTTTTCAGGAGTACTACAATTCTGAAAGCAAGTGATTGTTTGCCATGTCGGTAAGTAAAAATAAACTTTGGTTTGTATCTTACATTTACACATTTGGAGTTTGGAATTAGACGTCAGTAACATGAATATTCTATTTGACTTTCTCTCTCTACAACTCCAACATTTCATAAGTGTTAAATCAGAAATATATATTTCAGTTGAACATGTTAAACAAATCTCTCTCTCTCTCTCTCTCTCTCTCTCTCTTCTCTCTCTCTCTCTCTCTCTCTCTCTCTCTCTCTCTCTCTCTCTCTCTCTCTCTCTCTCTCTCTCTCTCTCTCTCTCTCTCAGAGTTGAAGCCATTCTTGCAGCAACTGGTGGAAAAGGGGATCTTTTTGGTGCTTTTGTTGTAGCACAAATAATTTTGTTCTTTCATATAATAGAAATAAATGCATGTGTATATATAAATAAATTCATGCTTGAATCATTCTCGAGTTTTACCTTCTGATATCTGGCCATATCATTTAGTGACTTGCATATGCTGCTTCCATCGTTATTTTATAATGAGCAAACTAGTTAAACTTAAGGAGGTTAATCAATACAACAGCATAACAGTATAATTCAAGAAACTAAGGCTCACTCCACTTTTTCAGTTGTTTAAAGATTGATATACATTTTTAATTATTTTGTTTTGTGTAAATTAAATTTTTTCAAAATGCCTCTGATGCATCTAACGTTAAATTTAAGGTTTACATAAATTCCATTCTGCTGTTCTATTATTTGATTTCAAAGTCATTTGCTAAAACAGGCATTAACTAATAAGTGGATTCTTAATTTGGTTGTAAAAATGCAATATTTCTATAACCACATAGAAAGAAAAAGTTTTTTTTTTTTTTATTTAGAAGGGGTAACTATAAGTGCAGTTTGGATCCCATATAATTAAGAAATTTTTAGTTTTAAAAATCGTTTTAGTTTAAGTATAAATGCTCCCTTATACGTTTATTATAGCAAAACCATGATTATTGATTACCATTTGTGTAACAGAAATATAAGAGAAATACAAAAATATCGTTTTAAGGTACATTGTTTACTTGTACTACCATGTCATTAACTTACAAAACCAGTGAGCAATGCAGAGGTAACGTATTGTCTAATACAGCTGTTAAGGGAGTGATTGTGATTTAGACCATTCCAAGCCTGCCAAAGCGTCACAATTTAACTGCACCAATAATCTGTAGCATCACACCTCTACACAAATAACCTCATCTTTATTATAAACCAATAACTATGATAACAACCGTAAACACATTTTCGACAGGAAGCAGCGCCTTTTTTGCGCATGCGTACAACAAATCGAGTCACGTGCCGTAGTTGGACATGGGCGTGGCTTTCCACGTCACACTTGGATGGGCGTGGCTTCTGACATCACACTTGGATGTGGGCCGGGTTGGATATCCACCGCAGGATGCAGCGAGCTGTACTTGGACAAATGCGACCTCCAGAGGGCACAGCCTTCGAAATGACACAAATACAGAGAGACACCGCATACAATCATGAACGTACACGCGGATAGCTCAAAATGCGTATAAATAACACGCCACTTGACTTGAAAGTGGCGTGTATGTTTACGCAAAAGTCATGATGTCATGTTGCAGCAACTAGGAACAAATGCAAGATACAGATACATCGCAGCAGATTGGAAAAGGAGTCTCGAGATGCTGACAAGAAGTTAACAAAGCTTTTCAAGGTATTTTAAAAGCATGGAGCCCAAGTGCAAAACGCTGAAAAAAGCAACAAAATGCAGTGCAATGGTCAAAGATGTCTGTAACGCATGTTTACATAGAAAAACAATTAAATACAATGCAGTGTAATGCAAAAACGCATTGTGTGAACCGGCCCTGATGCCTCGTTCACACCAAAAATGATACCTATAAAGTTCGTTAATCATTGTAATTAATGACACAGAAGAAAGATCAATGTAATCACTTTCAGAACTATAGCCTGCCTACGCTAACTGATCAACGATAAAAACATATACTTAATTATAATAAACAATGTTATTTTAATAGTTATCATTATAGTTAGCGGTCTTGGTGTGAGCGGGCCTTCTGGTAACTGATTTGAACATTTTAATATGGTTCTCCTGTCCTAGCCTACTGTTTCACATTTCTTAGACTACGTACACAATGAAAGCCTCAGCGCTCAGATCCGATTTTTGTGTAGTTGTTCACATTGTTGTTTTAATTATGGCCAATCAGTGTGAACCGATCATGGTCCTGAACTGACCCGGATGCGCAAAAGAACGATAAAAGACTTCATGCAGCACACTGTCGAGTGTCGAAGAAAACAGAACATTAAAGTAGCCATGATAACGCGTTTATTTATAGCATGGTCTGCCACAAAGTCGAAAAAACACAGCAGAGAAACATGTGTTTTGCTTGTATCACAAATCTGTATCATCTGTATTTATGTTTGTATCACAAATAGCTGTCACTGTAATACTTATGAGTTCTGACACATCATTGTCCATTACTGACTACCTTTCGCAACTGTCTTGATAACATCGGGTCGGTGAAATCTGACTCCCGTGAGTGCAGAATTGAGAGGAATGTTGCTCTAGACTAGAGCAGGGCGGTCCAATCCTGCTGCTATAGGGTCACTGTCCTGCAGAGTTCAGCTCCATCCCCAAAGAACCACACCTGAACCTGCTAATAAAGGTCTTACTAGCAAAACTCAAGGCTTCCCTTGAAGGTGTGTTGAGGCAAGTTGGAGCTAAACTCTGCTGGACAGTGGCCCTCCAGGACCGAGTTTGGTCACCCCTGCTCTAGACTAGAGTGATGCAAAAGTTGCATGCATTCCAATTTGACTGTTCAGTGAGGTCACATCGCAAAACATCTGACCTGTATCGGATTTGAATCGGAATTGAAAAGATCAGATTCGATGTGGTTTGTGCTGTTCACACTGTCATGAAAAAAAATATGAGCCACATTTAAGCAAAAAAAAAAAAGGATTTGGGCCACATTTGCTTGCAATCTGAACAGACTTATTCATCCAATCTCAATGTGTTTGAACACCAAAAGAGTCTCTTCATCTCTCACAAATGGTCGGTCCACCTAACAGTTCACCTCATACATCTCAGCACTGTTTTTGAGTCTCTGCTTATGGCAGAATGAACACTTCATGCTTTTGAACCCAAAAAGTAGTGCGGCCCCTCCCAGCACCTGTACCCAAGCTCCCACCCAACCGAAGTAGAGCGACCCGGCCGGGTGTAGCGTTAGCTGGGGTGGCTTGTGTACGTTGAGCCCTTGCGTCTCCGATACGGTTGAATCCACCTCGATCCCCAGCTTAGAAAGATGTCGAGTATACACTCCTAACGCAGCCAAACTGAGCACGCCTGCCAGCGCAACCAACAGGCCACCGGCTGCTGCTACACTCCTGAGCGGGATATCGGTCCAGCAGCGGACCCCCACGCTGGCCAGCACGATCCCCGCACCGCACAGAAAGAGAGACGACAGCACCATCCCCTGGACCATTCGAACCCGAGCATCCCGCTGGTAGGACCCCGACACGGGCCAACACTCTTTGACCTCTGAGTGCACCACCTGCAGGCAGCTCTCCCATAGGCCGTCTGAGCGGAGTAGGAGGAGCTCCGTTGCTCCGCCCCGCCCCGCCGCACCAAGCCGCGCCTGACCCTCCCTCCACTGCGGGGTGATCGCTGCAGTGAACATCAGCACAAGGCCCAAGGGTGCGAACACCACTCCCATCAGCATGGACGCTGGAGTTTGCATCGTGTCTTTGTTGATGTTCAGCTCCTCAAGAAGATGCTAAGCGTGAAACCACCGGCAAAGACCTGGTTAAAAGAATCACATTTCAGTTACACTCATTCTACTCGCAGATTCTAGAAGATGCTTTCATTTAAATCCGATGCCCATTGGCAGAACTACACTCCTGGTTTTGCCGTCTGTTAGATCTAAAAGAGAAAGAGTGCGTATATGCACATCTTGTTAGCCGTTGACTCTCCTTTGAGCTCTAAGAAACATCGTCACTCCTGGCAACCAGCACAGTGGAGGTGAATGGCCTGCTGTTGCTAAGAGACAGTAACCTAGTCGATCCGGTATATCTGAAACAGTTCTATACACAGCCACAGGTGCTAGTGTCTTCTGACGTAAATGTGTGGTTGCATTGTCATCGATGTTGATATTGTGAAATGGAGACATTTTGAAACAGTCTTACAGACATACAGTATATTACAGGAAGCCAGACATCTGGGAGCTGAGAGAGCGTGCTGATGTCTGTTCCACACACACATTCATAGAAGACAAGGACAAAACGGAACCTGCAATTGACTTGATGTTATTTTTAATACATGAACCCGTAGACACCCAATAATGTTTGACAACACAGTGGTGTAATTTCATCATCTAAGCGGTTGTTAACCGACGTCTTGACAATATCACCTTCAAAGGGTGTACGTTTCAACAGTGTGGTCAATCACTTCATGTGCTTAAAATACAGTAGGCTTACTATCTATCATCACATTAATTTGTTTCAGTCACTTTCGTTGCATGGCAACCCAAAAACAAACATTTAAAATGGTGCACTGGCACCCACACGTTAATGAAAAAACGACAGAATCTGCCCCACCAAAAAAATGAGGCTACTCACATTGTGAAAGCACCTGCCACCTTTGACGCCTGTCTTCAAACCACACTAGTTATTAAATATCTGGAAAAACAACATGACAGTGTGATCAGAGACACAGTAGTCGAGCTTTGCTTTTTCTGGAGAATATTTTTTTAAACTCATTCCATCATGACAAGGATCAACAGGATGAGGCTTTTGCAAAAACTACTCACAGCAGACACTATAAATAGAAAGCAAAGATGCAAGATAAGTGCATTGACCTTATATCCTGACCTGATTTTGCGTTTGCCGGAGATGTTACGGTCATCTGCTTCTCTATTGGAGTCACAAATAGCAGATATGTCATCCACTTACCTCTCTGGAGAAGAATGAATGATCATTCAGCTGCTCTTTTTGTTAATTCAGAGATGAATCCTTCTGCTTTCTGTCATTTCTCTCACCCTCACTCTCAGATTCTCTCTAGTTTTGTATATGAGGCTTTCCATACACCCCCATCCTTCTTTCAAACAGACAGACACACAGACACACACACAGACACACACACACAAAACAGAACAGAAAAAACAGCAAGTCTGACGTGTGCTGAATGCAAAATGCAGACTGCCTGTTAAACCAGATGATCTGACGAAAGAAAAAGAGACATGGAAATATAAATAGAAAACAAATTTTAATTTAAAATCCAGTCTCTTATCATATCTGGTAATAATTCATCTTAACCCAAAGGTCTAATTTTACCTTTGCACTTTACTCCTCAAATTGTGTCCACAATTCCCTCATTAAAAAAATAGACACAAAAACATTGGATTTTCAGCATAATTCAATGTCACAAATCACTGTTTTCCAGAGACACAAAATAAGCCATAGCCATATCATTAAATGTATTGGGATTTTGTGCAGTCTTGTCAAAAAAAAAAAAAAAAATTCAAGGTGGACATATAGCATGTATTTGACTAAAATTCTTGAATTGTCGGCAAGTTAACTCGATAGCATAGCAAATTTGAATATGCTAATAATGGGACGCTAAATATAATTCTGGCCTTAATAAGATTTCCCTGTAAATATAATAATAATAATAACGGTGTCCTCCATGATTCCTGTTCCGACAATAAGCACTTAAGCCGAGTTTATAATGGCAACTTTAGAAGAGGAAAGTAGGAACATTTCTGGTGTAATTTGCTTCCAGTTATGTTTTAGCTCTACCTAAAATAGTTTGTTATTTTGCTTAATATTGCAAACTGGTAGGCCTATTTCTTAATTACATATATATATATATATATATATATATATTATTTGATATATTTTACTGGCTAATAAATCGGAAGTCTCGCACATTCACGTGAGGGTAGCCTGGTTAAAACCAGACCATTCTCAGTAGTAACTGAGTTATGGTCTGGCAAAGCTTCATAGACAAATCATTTCTAAAGGGGCGTCACCAAACGATGAAACGTTCAAATTTCTTAAAACAGACGCGATAGCTGATTCGAACCATTCGAACGAATGATGTGCATCCATGTTTGTGATGTACAAAATCTGCTTCACCGTCGCTGCGCTGTCGTCATCGTGTAAAGCCTGTCCCGAAGTTTCTGATTGGTGCCTCGATTTCGACAGATTAGAAAAGGGCTTGAATGAGCTCTTTGCCAGACTTACTTGCAGAGCAAATCTAAATTTGCCGGAAGTTGTCTGGGTTTTCCCGGGCTAATGTGAAGGCAATCAGGTCTATGTATTCGGTGTGTAAATGAATGATTCGATTCAAACTAGCAACTCCAAGATCTTTGGGGAAATTATTTAAAAGAACAGATTCATGAGTCACTGGTGCGTGAGTTCTTACACTATATTTTTCATATTTATGGCTTCACCATCAATCATAGTTTGCGCGACTTAATTAAATGATGATTTATGTAAGGAAATTCAATGACAAAACACTTGAGTATGTTATGTTTTTTTGATTTAGATTTTATTTTCCTTACAAAAGCAAAGGCAGTAAAAAAGGAAACACAGCTTTAGTATATCAATAGTGTTTGACAGAAATACAAAGCATTTGAAATGTAAGTTTTGTGAATCAAAAGCCACAAAATGAAGTCAGCATTATTTAATCTGATGTTTGGGCAAGTTCGATATTGCAGTGGTTCGTCCGAACTTTCTTGTTTAAATGTCGGAGGACAAATGGTCGGTTGTCCTGTCAACCCTTACAACCACACAGATTCGAAATGTGTGGAGCCAGTTTTCAAAATGTGAAGATCGAAACACTGACAGATACACGGCTCTTTAAGGGGGGAAATGTGCGACTTAAAGGTCGAAGACGCTTGTGTGTATTTGTTGAGCGTTTCAGATGTGAAACTAAGCCTGATAGTTACAGCACCCTGACTGGAAGTATGCTTAAGTAACACGCGTAAAGATTAATAAACATGCAAACCATAAAGCGATACAAACGCCTCACATCCTGTCCTAGAAATGATAGGCCTATCATAAGCAGCAAAGAGGCAGCATTAAAAAGGCAAGTTTATCATTGAAATAATAACATAGAACTTTTTAAAAAATCATGTCAACACACAATATTATGATAATTATGTCTATTTACAATTAATATTTACAATGTACCTTGTTGATCATAATTGCTCACGTTATAAAATAGTTGTAGATAAAATACAAAAGGTACAAAAGAGGTAACTGGTATTTACACTGGTCAATATTGATATGTCTGTTGAAACTGATAATGATATAACTGGCAGGTGAGCTCTTTTGTTTCCATAGCGACAGTTCAGGCACTGCAGAATCTGGCTCACAGTCGTGCTTTTCGATCGAGAGGGCAGAGAGAAGCTGCCAGCAGAACCAGGTGTGGTGTGTCTAGTGGATGAAGTCATTTATAACTCCATTAGTGTGATCTGGAAGTGGCTGATCATAATTTCAGTGATCTCAATGAGGAAGGCAGAGTGGTTGCTGTAATGCTCGACGATGTTGTCGTCCATGTTCACAAAGATCCTGTGGAAGAAAGAGAGAGAAAATAAGTTCTAGAAATTCTTGTTAAAATTCTGCCCTATAATTTTCATGCTGTGCCGATAACCATATTGGCGATATTCAAATTCTAAACTATTTTAATACATTAAAACACAAAAAGCATTGTAAATGCTACAAGTGAAATTAGGCATCACAACTTAATGCACATGCACAGTATGAAAAATGGATATTCACTTTTTAGAGATTACATTTAACATTGTTATTAAATTATTAGTGTTTTTAAAGAATAAATATAAGAGAGTGTCATATGACAACAAAGTAATCTAAATGTAAAAACAGAATATTTCATATACCTATACATTAAAAAATCATAATACTCTAATCATAGTGATAGGCGATAACTGATATATGTTGGTACCATTGTGTATTTTTAGAACCAAACACACACACACACACTACATCACTGTAAAAAGTGTTCAGTTGACTTAACTTAAAAAAAGTGAGGAAACCCGTTGCCTTAACTTTTTCACATAACTTAATATGCATGAAGCAAACTTTGCATGAAGTTTTATTTAATTTTAAGGCAACACTTTTTTCAAGTTAAGTCAACTGATATCTTTTTACAGTAATATTTTAGATCAAAAGTTGCTTCTCATCAGCACAAAACCCATAACGCTTTAATTCTGACACCCGGTCATTAACATTTGCACATAACTCCACATTATTTATTTTAGTCATTATGACTGTGTTGAGCTGTTGAGTGACACTGACTGACGAAAAGATGAACTGTGCCCTACCGACTGCTGAAAGAAACCTTAAGCATTCATGTACAATCTTCTAAAGCATTCATCATTCCTTCTCTAAGGGCAGACCCTGATTTAGATCCTTAAAAACACAAATCCTTATCTCACGACTTACGCAATCCAAATAATTTGGCACAACAGTCGTCTCCATCGGCCAACATGTAGACCTATACGATGTTCAGGTGTATGACAGACTAAGAGCGAGGCTGTGCCAGCTCTCCCAGGCCTGAGGGTGGAGGGAGTCTGATTGAAGATTGGGGCAAAAGAACGAGCGAGAATGCGGCTCAACCTGTCCCTATCCCTCAGTCATATCATCAGCTAACGGCCTGAGGAAAGTTGAGCTCCAAGTTACACAGCTGTAGGCTAGGTTGATTAAGACAAAAAGCTTTTTTTTAAAAGTCCAGGACGCGTTTCTTTGACCTATCTAGGTCAAACGCTCCTTGAACGCTTCAGCAGGCATGTGAAATACAGCCATATAATTATATGCTTTATTTTAATGCCTTATACTTTATGATGCACTGAGGTGAGTTATTCCCACACATGGTCTTCAATGGATGAGTGAACAGGTAAGCGCAAATATCTACATAGTGTCATGGGTGATCTCCAACCAAAGAGATAAATGGTGTTCTCAGAGCCAGGACTCATTAGTTTGCACGTAGTGTCTCTTACACAACCAAACACCAGCACCGCCTTCCTATCAGAGCCCTCATCTCTACTGTTTCTCTCTGAGCTTCATAAACCACAAAAAAAAAACACAACACAGTCAGATGACTACCTATGTTGAAATCATCTTGTCTTCCTCCTTTTCTTTTGCTTTTTATTCACTGTCTTTTTAAAGGGGAGCAGCAATCATCACATTCCAAACACTATAGATCTCCAGTCAACCCGGTCTGTCGACTTTGCTTCCTGGCAGCTTATTGAGATGGAGCTCAGATTATAAGAAATGGGTTTAACAGTCGTTCATCTCTATGAAAGAGCGTTTCGACATCCCTCTATCTGTACCCGTGACTTCATCACAGCTTGCAACAGTCCCCAAACGTTTTCGCCCAGTGAAGTTTAGCTTTATCTCACTCACCCTCTTTTGCACTTCTTGAAGATTTTCCCAATGGTGTCTTCTTGCATACCGTACTTTTCTGAAATCTGAGAACGAAGAAATGAGTCATGTATTAGGTACAATTCCTCTCAAGGTTCGAAGTGAGATCTTCGCTAAAATGTGTAACAGAAAGAGAGGTTGAAAAACTCACCGCTTCTCTCAGGCCCTTGAGGGTTGGCGTGTTCAACATGAGAGCATCAAATACTTCCTCAGTCTCTCGTCTGACGTAGAGTAAAACTGAAGAAAAAAGAAAGAATCTACTATCAAAACACTGTGGGACTGTGATTTTTATCGCGAAACAAAGTGAGACTGAAATTGTTTTGTTATGTTCCCAGGTTACTGCTTTACTAAAATGATCTTGAGTCTTCTGTACCTCTCTGTTGCTCGTCTCGGCGGGGTTGTTTGCTTGGAGGGGAGCTGCTCTGGTCGCCGCCGTCTGCGTAGCTGCTGATACGTTTCCGTGATGTCTTTTCCATTTCTTCCAGGCTAACAGGGGGCACCTGGACAATAACAAAGAGATAAAATCAAAGTTGTTAAAATGTCACATGCTGATGGAAATGATAGCAATATTATCACAGTGACATCTTGATTGCTGCAACAATGCAGAGGTGGTCTCATGATTTCCTAATCCTTTGCTAATATGCTAAATACGTTACTATGGGCTCTGGCTTCATGTAAAAAGGCCAAACGACTGGTGTTATGAAATGACATTGAAATCTGGACTGTGGGAAAAAGGCCTGTCGGAACAGTCTCCATCCCTCCTCTCTTAGCCTGTGTAAACACAGTTGAAAAGCATCTCTTCAACACCCTCAGAAGAAGTGTGTGTGTGTGCGTGTGTTTGAGCTCCCACGAGTTAATCCCTGTGTCACTCAGCATGGCCGTCCCCATCTCAGGTGAGTTTCGCTCGCTGTCATGTAAACTCTGGAGCGCACCAGTTAGCATGTCTGATCTCGAGATCACTTTCTCTCTTTCTTTTCCAAGCCCACTTCTTTCCCACCACATTTTTTCCCACACTTTTCCCTCTCTCGCTCCCATACTCTCACCCCTCAGGGTGTTGGTGAACATGACTCAACAATGCTGCGGTAAGCCGCATATCCAGGATGTAGGGAAGAGCATGTGTGTGTATATGTGTGAAAGACAGACATACCAGGCCACATCGCTGCATTGTGCTGAAGTGCATCTCTGGGATGAATAAAACAGGTTGTGTGACGTGATCATCTAGAGTTTTAAAGTAGGTAGAGTCCTTTCCAACAGAGCTTGAGACTAGGGACTGTTTGCAACCTGAGGAGAAGAAAAAAAAAACGTTTTAACATTACACTCAAAGTAATGAATGAAAATGTTTCATAAAGGCATATTTAACGAAAATTAGGCCCTGGTGGAAAACAACGCTTGGCTAGTAGCCTGCAGGTAATTTAAGCTTGTGAGCCCTCTTTTACACATCATTAGTCACAACATGGACACCAAACAGGGAAATTTGCTCTGTATTCTCTTTACAATTTTGGTAGGGTGGTAATGGGTGTTCCCTGAGAGTCTCAGGCTTTATTTATGTGACTGACGGCACTCACCATTGTTGCTGGAGTCTGCAATATTCTTGGTCCTCCTCTTGCTTCTCTTCCTGTCCTCGTCTCTCATCTTCCTCTCAGCACCCTGCAGGCATTTAAGAGCAACAAAACATTTAGAATCTGAGCAAATAAAATTTCTCTGGCATATCAGGACAGCTTTTAAAACCAATCATTCACAATACAATTTTTTAACCCTTAAAACACTAACTGCAGATGGTTGGGGTTTTTAATTAAAAAAGAAAACATAATAAAACAAACATTACAACGGGTAGGCTTACAAGTTAAAACATAACATTTTAAATGTTTTCATTTTTTAACTATCCTTCCATACTTAAGAATAATATTTATTGTGAAATATAAATATAAAACACTTCTTATAAACAACTCTGAGTTCATGTCTAGTTTAGGTGCCAGCTGTGTAGTAGATATGCTTTTGATCCAGCTAGAGAAACCACAGAAATGCACTCTGTTTACCCTCTGCTGCTAAACCAGTCAGACGTGTGTTAAAACAACACAATCTCATGCAAGTGCGTATCTATACCACGAATTTTATTTATCGTGCCATTTTCACAACAAAAAGTTTTTTTCGTGCATATGCTACGCACTGAAACCCCCTTGGGTAGGATTAGGTTTGGGGAGTGCGTGCGTATTATACGCCATAAAGTGCGTAACATGTGCACGCAAAAACTGCGTATCATATGCACGAAAAAAACATTTTTTGGCATTTCACCCAGACAGTCAATCAGCTAATGACTATGGCCGCCGTGGAACACTCAAACGAACTTTAAGAAGACGAGGGAGATTGCGCAGTGCTGACGTTTATCTGATCAGCTCAACAAAAGAGATCGATATGAATCAGATAGAGGTACTAGTAAGGGTGAGAGACATCGAAAGAGTGAAAAGAAAAAAACACAAATACTTCAGTGTCTTTTTTTTCTGCTTCAGTGAAAACGGTTATCGCGTAACTGAAAATGTGCCAGTAAGAGATCAGAGGTCAGACATACACCGCTTTATGAGTAAATAACTAGGCCATGAGTCAGGACGATGTTTTGCTTTAGAATTTATGACGCAGTCCAATATGAGCCAAACAAGTTACAGAAATCCAATGCACACCCTGATAATGAAGCTTAATGTTTCTGATCCAAATTTTAGTTTTCATCAAGCCTTGAACTGTATGCTTGCATCTTTTCACACTGTTATAAGATTCTCTTTTGGTTTTGCTTCTTATATTTTTAATTTAATAATATAAATATATGTTTTATACATATATTATTAAAATCTAAATATATTTAATAAAAGTTAAACATTTTATATTACGTTTTTTCTAAAAAATAAAATAAAAAAATAGAAATGTTACACATAATTGGGCACTGGCTCACCTTATCGCAGAAGATCTTGACCTGACAAACAGCTCTGTGAATAAGACGGTTGTTCCCTGAGCTGAAATCATATGTGTCGATCTGAAGATTCAGAGGAAGACCTTTGACGCCCTTCTGTGAGGAGAAGTCAGTGCTCAGAGAGTTGATCCCAATGTGCACCTGTGAAACACATCAGATTAATTAAGAAGCTGGATTTGTTACTCAACAACATGACAGTTTATTTCGAAAAATAAAAATACAGAGTAAAAGAAAATGCATTGTTTAGTTCCTGCGCAGGCCTGTCAAAAAAACTATGCTTTGACAAAAGGAAGGGTCAGGGATAAGACGCATTAGATGCGTCATATGCAAATATGGCGTGAATGGTTGTTCAATAATTCCAATTAATTTCAAAAGAAAAGGAGTGTCCATATGGAGAACAACATGGCGAGATCCAACATGTTAGAACCGGAGGCAAAACAATAAAAAAAATCATCTAAATAATATAATGATGCATAAACTGAAGGAATAAATTAATGAACAGGTGCCGATGTCCCAAAAAAGTTTTTTTTTCCATAACATTTTAAATATTTGAATTCAAATTCTGATTATAAAAAAGAGTGGTTGCCATAGTGCTTGGCAACTATAAACATTCTAACATTAGACTAAAGAATTATGATATTTTACGGATGAATTGTTTATTTAGTTGTTCCAATTATTAGCTAAAACTTAAATCTTAAAATGACTTTTATCATATTGCTGTAGTTGCGCTTTTATTAAGTCAATAAAAGTGCGTTGCAGTGATTGTATTCTTTCTTTCTGTCTCTGCTCCACCTGCTGCGAGTTTCGTTGTCCCACCCATCACTACCCTAGGGGCATGCTGAAATGTGCCCTATTTCTCTTTCTCTTCTTTCCTGCTTGCTTCCTTCCCTTCCCTCTTTCTTTTTTATTCCCTATGATGACAAGTGCCTAAGGAGGCTGCATACCTTAGATACCACTGCTCTCTGACACACCTCTAAATGATCCTCCTTTCAACCCATCACTTCACAAAAACAAGTGACAGGTGGATCTGTGCGTGTGTGTGTGTGTGTGGTTTTTACCTTTGCTTCTTCATTAGTGTTCCAGATAAAGGACAGCGCGTTGAAAGCAACCTCTTCCAAATTACTCACTCCACTGAAAACTTCCTTGTAGTCAGCTGAGAGTCAATATAGAAGAATGTATTATTATTATTAAATTGTATTAAATTAAACACATCAATCAAAACCTTCCACCTTAAATGACATCTGATTTTAAAGTAGTAAATCATTGTCTTTTTTTTCCAAATAAAATTAATTAAAATGATAAGCCATGAGGTAAACGAAAATATTGTAATTCAACATATCTTTAACAATCTTTAAATAAATATATCAAAATATTAAGATTTTTTTTTTGCAGAGTGATATTACGCACCGATATCAATAACTCTTTGTTTGACGGTAGGCTGTCGAGCGTGCCAGTGGTTCCAGTACTTTAGCTGCATCTCAGGACTCTTGTCATTCTCAAACACAGCCATGATCACCGTCTGAAAGAGATAAAGGAAGAAAAAGAAAGCATTATTACAACCTGTTACTTTTGTGGTTTTTAGAGAGTGGTGACTCCCTGTAGGACAAATACTTTGCGTGTTGCTATTTACCAAGCGATGTCACCACACTAATACCCCTTTCTCTCTGCTTTGTCCCTGACCATAGCAGTGTGTGCTTTAAACAAAAGAGCCAATCTGTCACACCTTCTTCTCCATCACCTGAGTTTAGAGTCTTATAAGATGCAAAGGCATATGAGTTTGGCCTAGTATAGAGTTAAGGAAACTTGCCCTGAATATTCTTTGCAGTTGCATGTCAAGGTTACTAAGCAAAATGTCAAAATACGGTACTTTAAAACATGCTAAATGATCTAGTGACTCTTTCTCTTTGGAGAAGATTACTTAAAGGGATACTCCACTTTTTTTGGAAATAGGCTCATTTTACAACTCCCCCAGAGTTAAACAGTTGAGTTTTACAGTTTTTGAATCCATTCAGCCGATTTTCTGATATTTAGAAGAATATCAGTAACCAGACAGTTTCTGGTCTCATTGACTTCCATAGTAGGAAAAAAATATACTATGGGAGTCAATGAGACCAGAAACTGTCTGCTTACTGATATTCTTCTAAATATCAGAAAATCAGCTGAATGGATTCAAAAACGGTAAAACTCAACTGTTTAACTCTGGGGGAGTTGTAAAATGAGCCTATTTCCAAAAAAAGTGGAGTATCCCTTTAAGGGAAAAAAATGTTGTATGGCGAGCATGAATTCTTCTTACCTTCATTTCCAACAAATACGCAATTTTAGAAATTCCCAAAGTGTGTTTATGAAAGTATAACTTACTTTTACTTTGCTGCATGACACCCCAGCAGTGCTGTCCACTCCCTGCAGCGTGATGGGGTAAAACTGCCCCTTGTTGAGGTAAACCATGGGTATTTCTGTAGTTTTGTGCTGGGAAGCTTGTGGGGAGCCAAGAACGAATTGGAAGTCATTCCTGCAACAAAAAACCAAACCAAAAAAAAAAAAAACTGTCAAATGAAAACATTTCTATGCAACAGCATTTCTCAGTATTTTACAACGAGTTTAAAGTCACCAAATTGGCAAAAGAATGAGAAAGAAAAAACTATGACTGATTTGTAAAGGCTCACCTGTATCTCTCTGGAGAAGAGTTGGGGTAGGAGTATACAGGGCTTGTCTGTCCCACAAACGCATTGCGGTTGTTAAGATGCTGTTTTTGGAAGAAAACAAACACGTGTCATAAATTGATGGTAATTATAGACGACAAAGCACCTGGTTTAGGCATTCATGGCATGTTTTTTGTTGTAATGGCTCAGAAACAACAACAAAAATTGCATACTATTATTAATATATAAGATTATTATTTAAATAAAAATAACATATATACTAATTTAAAATAAAAACTGAAATACTATTATATTAATATACTGTATATTTTAAATGTGCTTTGCAAACCTCAGGGGTGACCTCGAGAAAGGTTGGGTGAGATTGCCATGATTTCTGTGACTGTGGGGGGAGGAGGGACTCCAAGATGTTGTTGATGTTGACTGGGTAGCTTTCAGTGCTCCCTAATGGTTGCTTTACGTGGCTGAAGGGAATATTGTCCGAAAGAATCTTCATGATCTGAGCGTTCTCCAGTGTGGCCAGCTCAGGGGAAGAGCTGTTCGGTGTCCTATGGGATAAATGCCAATACATATTATGAACCTTCTAGTTGCACATTGAATTGTTTTTTTTAATGATACTCAATCCTTAATACTATTTACACAAGGGCATCTGTTACCAATCTAAACAATGATGACAAAAAAGTGTTAAAGTCAATAAAAGCTTTGCTCAATCTCTGCATTGTTTATGGAGCTTTCTTTTCATGAAAAGCAAAGCCAAACACACTGGGCGGGAGCTGTTTGCTACCTAGCGCTGATTTTTTTTCACTGTTTGAGTTTCTCGGCTGGGTTTGACATCGGGGAGACCAACAACAAGCTCTATAGGCAGCTATTTTTCACTTGCACAAAAGGTTGCTGTGTAGTGACTCAGTCGTTTTTGGGATGGGTTGAAGAAAAGGATTAACAGCTGAACCAGCTCTGACCTCAGATAATCTTTGGCTAAATTACTCAACCTAGCAATATAGTACTGGATGGAGAAAATGTGACATTTAAATCTGGATGACTTACTGTCGTTACATATGTTCATCTTGCCTTCTGTCTGATACTATATACTGACTTCTTTATGTATGCTTAGTATTGTAACCATTTTTCATTTGTCAAACTTACCTCTCCTCTCTGGATTTGTACATGCTGCTACCACGGGTAGTCATCGTCATCGGCTCTTTTGAGGTCTTAAAAAAATATTCATAATATAACTTTTGTTATAACAAAATACAAATTGAATAATAATTTTAAAAATATATGTTTAAAAACAATAATATTTACCTTGCAGGTATCATAGAAGATGTCGATAGCCAGGTCTTCATCTGACTGAAGTCTGGGTTTAGTCTTGCTGAGGTCGTCCTCGTAAGGCCAAGAGTCCATCATGTAATTGTCTGAATAGCGCAAGTAGTTGAAACTCTCGTTCTGTTGTACCATGAGAGCCCTAGGGAAAGACGAATGAGATATTGGCACAGATAAAACATCAAGCATTCCCAAGAACTGCAACATGTGATTTTTCAAATGTCAGTAGTGTGATGTATGGCAAAATGATTTAATAACAGCTTTAAAGGCCGCAAAAATGTGCCTCTGGTGCACATATGATGCTCAGTGACAAAACCACAAAATTTAATGAAGTGAAGCCTTCAGACTTCAAGCCAATATAATGCTCAGGTCAACGTTTCAGGCAAAAAAAAAGAAGAGAAATGGCTAAATGTGAAGAAAAATTGTGGCAAACATCTAGGCCTATACTCTGAAGGGCAAAAACTCTTGAAACGGATCAACGGTCAGAAGCAAAGCCTAAGTGAAGGAACTTAATTTTAACTAACACAAGCACCACAAACAAAAGACAAGGATTTGTAGAACTCCTCAAACAGTTTTGTTTTGGGACTTTCACAAACTACTAGGATTAGCAATGAGGTGGTCTGCTTTGATAAGCTAAAATGCAAACAGAGCTGTTTAGGCACCTGTGCTCACACTTGAAGAATGAGCATTTTTGGATCATTTCTTTAAAAAAAAAATAAATAAAAAAAAAAAACTGGAAAAGAAAAAACTGCATAGATTTAAAATCCCTGTTAAGTACCCCTATGGAGTAATTCTAGGCACCTGCATGTTGACCCCAACCTCTAACACATAGCACAAGACTGATAAGTTTCTGTTTTTGTGCACTCGGGACTTTAGGACTGTTACACCAGGCTGTCTGTGAGCGTAAGAGACTGAGGATATGTGTTTGGGTGCTGGTGTCAATTTTCAGCAGAAATTATCTTCATGTACTCATTCATGTGGGGGCCCGTTTACACGCGAGCAGAGGGAGAGTGGGAGAAGAGGAGAAAGACATTACTCAAGAGGAAGAGACAGCTCAGAGCGGTGAAACTGCAAACTATAACACAAACCCACAAAGAAATCAGATGAATCATATGAAACAAAATGCATTTGTTACTGCATTAACAGCTCATTTGAGAATGTCTAGACAGTTGCTGATAATATATTAAATATAATATATTTTTTAAGATTATATATATATAGCCTATATATTTATATACCCTACATAAAACAAATAGGATTTCTGCAAAGCAATTATAGCAATTAATTGAAAAAAAAAAAATGGTATGTGTTCAACACAGCCAAGCAAAAAAAGAAAGAAAGAAAAAGATACCATTGCAAAATCTAATGGAAATAAATGTAACAAATAATGACTTACTCAATCTCCTTGGTCATGACTCCTCTGACAGGCAGTGGTGATAAAATCCTTAGTTTGGTATCTTGTCTCTTCTCCCAGAGGTGTTTGTACGTCTGGTTTAATGTGTCTATGTGTTTTAATCCTGATAAATGAGGTGGTTTGATTTTTATCCACCTAGCAGGTTGCCTTCATTGCTCTGATTGGCTGCTAGGCTGAGACAGGTGTGTGATAGGACAGGTGTATCCTCCCTTAACTCTTTCAGTGCTGGAGAGAAACTTCAGCATGTGTGTGAGAGTGTTTTGAGTGTGTGTGTAGGGGGGGTGGGTCAAACTCATTAACACCTCATATAAAAGATTCAGAGTCTGCAGCCACAGGTGTGAAATGCATCTTATTTGGGATCAGAAACCAAAGGCACAGGTGAAAGAACATGGTTTTAACATGCAAATTAAAGGTTGTGTCATTCTCTCAATCTCCAATAGAATGAAAGAGGGAGGTTTTGGCTGCATGGTTTTCATGGCCTTTTCCAATTAATTCAAATTATTTTTTATTGCTTTATTTTATATTTTACTGTATTCTTTTTACATAGTTATAATACAGTCATAATTATTTACGTGCATTTAATTACTCTCCCATTACACACCATACTTTCCCAAAACAATTATGTGTATCATGCTTAATTCTTGATCATTTATTTCTAATGCAAGTTGCAAATGAAATATTTTTTTTCCTTCAAAACATTTACTACAAGGTCTTAATGCATGATTTGCAGATACAAATTATGGCATGTCAGAATGATATATATGCATCTGCATCTCAGACGGGAAAAAAATGTTGGGTTGTTTTAACCCAATTTCGGGGAAAATATGGACAAACCCAAACATTGGGTTAAAAATGTCATTTAAAAATGTAACCCAACGGCTGGGTTTGTCCATATTTGACCCATATTTGGGTTGAAACAACCCAGCATTTTTTAATGAGTGCAAACAGATAAAGGACTGCATGTGCACCTTTTAAACCTATCTCTAACATTTTTATTTTGCGTTTGGTTTATATGAAACCTTTTGAATTTGTCTTAATTGGAATAATGACATTTTTGGTATATTTTATACACTAGACAATTTTTCTTTATTTATTTAAGGTTAATGAACAGGATAAGATGTGCACAATATGTTCAGTCTTTGCATATTATTTTTATGCATAAATAAACTGCAGCCATGTTTGCATTTATGTATGTCTATTAATCTTATAGTTTTGTTAAGACCTGAAGGTATCTGGCATTGTGTCACACATGGGTGCGTGCTCTGCGGTCTGCCTTCAACACACACCCACACAGTTTCACACACGCACACACATCAGACCCCTCAGGCATCTCCAAGTTGAACCCAAAAAAATGTACAGAAGAAAAAGATAATAAGATGTAAAGAAGGAAGTCAGGAATGCTGATAACTCTTTAGTGGTTTACAGTAAATCAATGTGAGTTCCTGGACACGCATGCAATTTTCATATACTTAAAAAGATGTGATTATAACTTGCCATTTGCATTTGAAAACTAACTATGCAAATACAGTGCACATCACATACTGTATATACCAGATTATTATTAAAATATTGCATATTTTATGTCTGTTAATTTACGGTTTCTCACGAATGGCAAGAATCATATGTCAGAAACATTTATCTCAATACTGTCAAACTAAAATACATCTCATCATATCCCAAAATTCCATCTTATTCACAATTGTGTTTTTAAAGGGTCAAGTGTCTTGGTCATCCTGATTCGTATATTTTTATACTTAAAGCAGCAGGTGTGAACAGCCACGTTGAGATGCTGGAAGTGTCAATGTAACGGGGATTGAGAAGCTTGGCTAAAGGGATCATTTCACACCTAGAAACCATGCAACAAAAAAAAAACTGAAACCTGAGTAAATGCTCCATCATTTGTAAGAGAAAGCAGGAGATAGAGAAAGAAAAAGAAGGGATATGAATATAAGAAGTATTCTCTGATCTAAGGCCACGTTTTCACCTGCTATTAAGATGTCTTTTGGTTGATCGGATCACAATGGGGTCTAAAACGTTTTGAGCTTTTTAAGAACTTTTAAAGGTAGTCTTATAGTCTTTTCTGTCATCTCCGGCTGTTTTCATGTAAATTGCACAAGCTTATTTTTTCCGTTAGTTCTGAGGAAAAACAAAACAAAAAACATGCACCCTCCCATAGACCCTTGAAGAAATCAGGACAGAAGTGGTCGAAAGTGAACAAAAGAAACAGATTAAAACACCAGGTGTAAACGGGTATGTGTTTCTCTCTTCTGCTTGTGATCCGATCCACCAAAACGCATCTTAATACCAGGTGTAAACAGGGCCGTAGAGGCCACGAGAGGGTCACTATCACCTCTCTTGTCTTTTCATGGTTTCTATTGTGATTCTCTCAAGGTGTGACAAAAATAGAAATCACTCAATTTTTCCTCAATCCTAAAGTGAAACAGCTTTAAATCCATTTTTAAAATCAATGTATGAATGAACATGAACCATCATTATTTACATAATAGTTATGTATTCTGATTTCTCTGGATCTGGAATGTGTCAAAACCCTTAGCTTATTGATCAAATAAAATATAAAGTGGGGCTCAAAAGTCTGAGACCAGTGGAAATGCTTCTACTTTGCATCTTGTAGTTATACACATTCTCCAATACAAATTATATGATGATCACGTCCTTCAGCATGACTTGAGATGATCCAAAAAAACATCTGACTGAATGTACAAAGAGTCACATGATCAATATCACAAATTTACCTGTGCAAATTAGATTTTAGTTTGCCCTCCACTGTATGATATTTCATCTTAATTTGTCACATGCTCTGTTAATCACCTGGGCTAATGTATTATCAAAATCAGTTTTAGTGTTTGCAAACGGTGTTGCAGTGTATTCACAGGGTGAAATCAGTTTAAAACTGTGAGAACAGGATTGTGTCACATGCTGATCTGCACTAGCATTATATAAACTTATGGCTTGTTTTACCTATGAGACAAATAACAAATAATTGGTAAATTATTAGTAAATTCATTTAATGTAAATGTGATCTGAAACCTTTGATTGCTTTTGTTTAAAAATGCTCTCAAGTTCCTTGTTTGGTGAAAAAGGTCTTCTATTTAATCTAAAATGTACAACAAAACCACAACGAAATGCCAGTTGAGATTTGTTTGAGGGGAGAAATGATTTTATGATCTGAAAATTTCAGCTCAATTGTGACTGTAGATTTAAACTTCCTCTTAGTCCAAAATCATATATGACCCAATGAAACTGCCAGATGTTGCCCAAGATGTGCTGAAAATGTATGCCTTATTGGGTCAAAACCTCAGATCACTCTGCATCATTCATGAGGGATCAGGACACACACACACACACACACACACACAACACACACACACACACACACACACACACACACACACACACACACACACACACACACACACACACACACACAACATATTGTAATGGTAAAAAAAAGAGGTGTGGCCTGTAATATCTATCTGTCAGATCTAATCCTAGTTTCATTCACACACACACACACACACAACAACACACACACACACACACACACACACACACACACACACACACACACACACACACACACACACACACACACACACACACACACACACACCACACGCACACACACACACACGTTGGGTTTTCATGGAGTTTTAATCCATAGATATAATGATTTTTATTTTGTACAAACTGTATATTAAATCCCATAACCCTAAACCCATCACAGAAAACTTTCTCTATTTTTACATGTTCAAAAATGCCCCCACAAGGACAAGTATTACGGATATTGCCATCTGTGTGGGGACATTTTGTTCTCATAAAGTATAGGGTTTACCCACACAACACACAACACACACACACACAACACACACACACACACACACACACACACACACACACAATACATACGGAAGTTTCTTACAGTCATACTACAATCTTCATCATGTTTCTCCTCAGGCTACACTGACTGTTGTAACTGAAGGATGCTGAGTATTAAACATACCTGCGCAGATACAATTGTCTCATATTTCCTTGCAGGGATTGTAACAGAAGAACAGAAATGTGACACATAGTGTCAATAGCAGTTTCTTGAACCGACAAAGATGAAAAACACGTCAGGAAAGCGGATTTGTACATTTATGTAAAATAATGAGTATATCAGTTTGGTTAATATTGTGAAAATGGTATTAATAAATGTGTAATAATGTGATTATTCAATTAGGGGAATGTTTAGGATGATTTTAAATAAAGAATAAAATAAGGGGCTTTGCTTTTTTTTAAGGAAATCATTCTTAGAGAATATATTATCATAGCCTTAAACTCTTTATTGTGTATTATTTTCTAGTTTATAAATGTTGAAATGCTAAACTGTCATGTAAGTGTACAATCTGAAGTAAAAAAAAACAACAAAGAATCATTGTTCCCAATACTGCTGTCATGCCAAGCATTTTACAGAACAATTCACAAAACAGTTTTCCAAAAAATGATAGAAAGGAAGATCAGAAATGGCATTAATTTAGATTAAATTAGTTTTTTTTTTTACATAGAGAGCAGCTTTATTACACCAAACTGCTACAGAAAACATTTTCTAGATTCAACGTTAATTGACATGCTAAAAATATGTCAAAACAAACGTTATCATACATTATAACAAAATTCTCTTTTAGATTAGCCAAGGCCATGAACAAACATTTATACCAGGAAATGTGATTGTTTTAACAGATGAAGATTAAATAAATCAGTCCAAATCTGACTCAGTCTTCGTCATCTTGTCATTGCGTGAAACTAAATCTTTTGAAAATAAAAGATTTAAAGAGTCACAGAGTGTGTTTTACGCAGCACACACACACACACACACACACACACACACACACACACACACACACACACACACACACACACACACACCCCACACACACACTGACACACACACACACACAACACACACACACACACACACACACACACACACACACACACACCACACACACACACACACACACACACACACACATTGGGTTTTCATGTTTTATGGAGACATTCCATTGACATACAGATTTTTATACTGTACAATAAGCTGTTTTTCTCAAGGGGGACAAAAAAAGAACAAGGATTTTGGATATTGCCATCTTTGTGGGGGCATTTTGTCCCCATAACTTAGGATATACCAGGACCACAGAAACACACACACAAGCTGTTCTTCTGTCAGATTCTTGCCTCTAGTAAAGTTTGTGCTATGTCAGTGTTTGATTTCTGTCAGCAGATCTGGTGAGGAGTAATAGAAATCCTGACAGTCACTAAGCTCTTGTGATGGTCTGTGGGATTCTCACTGGGAACTGGCAGCAAAACTGAATGCAAAACAATCCATCATTACACCAATAAAAGAGGGAGGCAGAGAGCAGTTCACTGCATTTCCCTCTCTCTCTTTTACTTTTCCCTGGATGAGTTAATATGTTCCCGTGGGATTGTGAGGTTTCTGTGCTTTCCAGGATTCGTTACCATATTGTGAACTCCAATAGAAACGAAACATGTCAAGACCCCGCATGCAAACGCTAGCACACATGCTTATTGTAAATAACCTTGGAAACATGTCCAAACCATCACCCTGTTACCCTTCGACACCTCCGTAACACGCACATGTGCCCCTTTTCCAAACACACACACACATACGGCATCCTTAAAATCTACCCACACTGAAAGATAATCCCCTCACCACTTCCTAAAATTTGCAAGTACTTTTGTTCTAACTTTAGAGAGCACACACACCTCTTACATGTGCAACACAAAATCTCTCACCCAGTTTCACTCTACAAGTCCTGTCTTGTTGAAGAGAATGAGAGACACAGGAGAGAGAGAGAGAGAGAAAGTGAGATGAAGAGTCTCAACTCTATTTGCATTAATGTGCTCATTAAAACAGAATTAAGTTGTATAGCTCAGATTTACTACAGAACTTACATTAGATGGTACATTGAATCCCCTTGTAACGATGACAGATAAAACATCAAGTAAAAAAAAATATGATATAATTTTAACACTATTATCAAATACAAATTAAACCAATGTACAATGTCACGTACAAAGCAGGGTTATTATTGAAATTAACTAAAACTTCATAAAAATGTCTGTCACTAAAATAAATGTTATTGAAATAAAATAATCATTCATAAAATAATATTAACTATTAATAATCTTTATGTTAATACAATTCATAAAAATACAAATTATTTTTATAAAAAAAATATTTCAGGCAACATTTCTCATTTTCAGCTTAACTTGATAACTAAAATAAAAAATAATTAACAAAAAGGAGAATAAAAAACACAATACACTAACACAAATGACAAAAACACAACAAAAGTACTAAAACTTTCAAATGTTATCTTTATATATATATATATGTGACCCTGGATCACAAAACCAGTCTTAAGTCGCATTTGTGGGACTAGCCAACAATACATTGTATGGGTCAAAATTATCAATTTTTCTTTTATGCCAAAAATCATTAGGTTATTAAGTAAAGATCATGTTCCATGAAGATATTTAGTAAATTTCCTACCGTAAATGTATAAAACATTTATTTTTGTGAGTGAATGCAGCATAATCACGAACACAAATGCACAGTTTTAAAGTAGATTTTCTCAATGTTTCGATTTTTTTGCACCCTCAGATTCCAGATTTTCAAATAGTCATATCTCGACCAAATATTGTCCTATCCTAACAAATCATACATCACTGGAAAGCTCATTTATTCAGCTTTCATGTGATGTATAAATCTCGATTTAAAAAAAATGACCCATAAGACTGGTTTTGTCATCCAGGGTCACATATAGGCTATATATTATTTTTAAATTAAGCTATTTCAAAATATATTAAAAGAAACATCTCATTGATATTAAACTAACACTACAAAGAGTGAGTTCACATTTTGTACATGTATTCATTTTGTCAATAAAATTAAAAATAAACAATTTCCCCAACTCCACCCCATTTCATTCGAAGAATTTTTAATAAAAATTTTTAAAATAATTTTATGGAGAAATATTATTCTAAAATGGCAAATTGGCAAGTTATACTGAACAAATACATAAAACAAATGCTGGTTTTCAAAACATTATAGTTTGTGTTTGCATGTTAACATTTTTACAATTCTGTCATATGTCAGTCCCATGGAAAAAGGAAAGTTTTTTTCCCATTTAAAATAAATCAAACAAGAGAATATGCTGATTTGGATGACACATGTTATGCAATTTAACTCGCTGACAACATCTCAAATTATAACCCATGAGGACAAATGTCATATATGTTATGTTAAATATTTTTCAATAGATCCTTTATATATAAGCCCTATCCTTTATATGTCCTGTAAATACAGTTTTATACATAGTGGAGTAATTTTATTTATTAATAAACACATAAATAAATAATATATCATTAAAATTATGTAATTTATTTCAAATTATCATCATAACCATTTGATTAAAATAATGTGAATTTTGTTTTAACTGAAATCCAGGTTTATTAGTATTTGGTATTCTTCTTTTTGCTTTGACTTCACATGATAAGTATCACAGAGGTACTTATTTGATCATTGATATAGTGCAAAATCTTAAATATTTCTTATTTCTCAAAATCCACAATTTATAAATTAGATTAGGATCTTTTTTAACTGTTTCTTTGAATGCATCATGACTTCCTCTGTATTATTGTATTTAATCCCAAGGAATAATGGGTTAGGAAGACGATTTGAATCTAGAGAAGATCTGTGGATTAAGCAGTGAAGTTGAGTCATGGAGCGTAAGAATGCAGAATGCACCTGCTCAGCTTTAACAGCAGACACCTGCTGAAGAGCAGAGCTAAGACAAATGCTACATGTCTATAAACTGTAAAACACGCCTGCAAATGAAAGGATGGGGTAAAGGAGTGAAAGGGGCAAGCGTGCATGAAGCGGAGGAGGTAGAGAAGCAAAAAGTGCCCACAGTAACACAACAGGTTCAACCTGAACCGAATGCTAACAAAGGCTATGATTACAAGGTGCTGAAAAAATGAAGGAAGAGACAAACAAACAGAAAGAAAATGAAACGGGGTCTTTTGTTCCGACGTGATGGCTTTTGAAAAGTCAGGGCTCATTGTGGAGAGCTCTTATTCCCCTGCGCCTGTGTGTCTCTATATGTCCATCTCTTCACCACACAGAGAAGACGGTTAGCACAAGTCTGCACAAACAAACCATTATTGCATTAACACTGACCTAGACAAGTGACAGTTCACAAGTCGTCAAAGACTGGTTGCTTAGCTATTCACACTTGGACATCCCATAGACGTCCATTAGAGACTATTCTAACCTAAATTATACCATCACTCTAAAGAAAACTTTTGAAAAAAGTTATATTCTATATATAAATTATAAGTTATATATTGCATTATATATATATTATATATATGTTATTTAATTTATTCATTTATATAATACATTATACAGTTTATCTCATGTTATACTTTGTTTTTAAATACTGCATTTCGTTGTTTTAAGCATTTATTTGTGAAATCATGCACCTAATCGAACCTATTTGAAATCATGCACACAAACACACTTTTACATGTACATATATGACATCATATATAATCATGTAGATGTAAAGATTAAATTCATGCATTCAGTTCTTTATGAGATGCTAAAAAAATGTAATGCAGAATAGTCTCTTACCATTTTTATTTTATTTTGCCATTTATCTATATAGAGATCTATATGACATATCTATTTTTCTTATATAAAATAAATAAAAACAATAAAAATACAATTATTGAATATGGCCCAAAATACTGCAGGTCATGAAAAACATCCTTAACAACTTGGAATACAAGAAAAGCCATCGCAGTTTTTAGCAGAATAACATGCATTAGTCGCAAAATACCTAAATAAACTGTAAACTGATTGTAAAGTGCTGCATTGTGCTGCCCATAAGCGAATGGATCACAGGGTCTTATACAAACAGTCAGGCTGCTCTTTCAACATTGCATTTGTGTATCCATTTGTAGACATGAGGCTTTTTTTTACATTCTTGTAATGAGAACATTTTAATTAAGTCTTTCTAAGGCAAATGTTATGACACATGATGCAGGTATGGTTACACCCAGTTATCCTCTAATGGCTGTCATTCTGATTAAACGAGTCACAGCCGCGTTATGCTTCATTTCTCCCTCATGGCTGCGCTCACATTTGGACTGAGGTGTCATTGTCATTGTTGTCTTTTGGATCAATGTTTAAATACCTCTGAGTGCGTACCACGGCAAGTCTAAACATGTGGAACTTTTAGGAAAAGCCTGCCTTACCACAACTCTCTAACGAACCTTCATTCCATCGCAAAAGCAAAAAAAAAAAGGGGGGGGGGGGGGGATCAGGTATCGCCAGAAAAACATACTTCCGGAGTGAAATGAAAAGGCCAAAAATAGAGGGAAATGGAGTAGCTACCTACTTTTTCCCCCTCTCTTTTTTTTTGTCATTGCTGCTGCAATCGCTAACGTTCATGCATTCTTTCTTAATGAAACAGGACAGAGTTATTGGCTAACACGTTCATGCTGGAGGGGGTTTAAAGATAGCCACCCACATATGACAAGACAAAGAAGTGCACATTAAAAGAGAAGATTTAAGTCTGGAGGTGAGAGTGTGAAGTGAATGTGTGTAGAGCCACTCAACTGTGATAAACTCATTTGCATGGCCCCATAATGTCTATGAAGTAGAATTATTTCGAATAAAGTTGTGTTTAGTGTGGGTGTCCAAATCAAGGTGTGTTATACAGACTACAAATTGAAATTTCTAGAATTATATAACAGTTCAAAAATAATTATTAAATTATTTTAACAGATAGGTCCTCATGGCTCTCAATACTAGAGGAAAAACTGTAAAAAAAAATTATCCCCCCACCCCCGCCCAAAATTATTCATTTAAGCATGAATTTTCTTCACTTTAAGGTCCAGGCATCAAAGTATGAGCCTGCAGGTAGCATGAATAAAGGTAGAGTTGTAGAAACGCCTGACTTAGAGGGAGGAAATGCAGACAACTGGTCTGTCAGCTAGTCTGAATAACCCCCTGAGCGCACGCGCGCACACACACACACACACACACACACACACACACACACACACACACACACACACACACACACACACACACACACACACACACACACACACACACACACACACACACAGAGAGAGAGAGAGAGAGAGAGAGAGAGAGAGAGAGAGAGAGAGAGAGAGAGAGGAGAGAGGAGAGAGGAGAGAGAGGAGAGAGAGAGAGAGGAGAGAGAGAGAGAGAGAGAGAGAGAGATCAAAAGGTCATGAATTCACAAAGAATCATAATCTGTGCCCTCAAATAATTGTCTCATATAGTGCAAGCTCAATTTTTTTGCATCAGTTCCTCTGCTGCTTGATGCTGTATCTTTGCTGTGGAAATTCTCTTTTGAGTCTCTGAGAAATTCAATAGCAACAATCAGGAGAAAAACATATGTCTGTATAATGAAATATAATCGTTTCTATATTGTTAAATTGGGTAAGAACACTATAGTATCTTTAAGATTAGCATTGCAAGTATAGTAGCGAGTTAATTCAATAAAGTGACTGATAAAACAGATGTTTCTGTCAGGACTATCGTCAAATATGATTGACAATTAGCATACAGTTAGGATTGGGCAAGAACCCACTGCCCATCCATGCAGCCATAGCATGGACAAGTAGACCAACATGAATATATTGCAGATATCATTAATTCAAGATTTTAAAGTACAATATAATTTGAGAAGTTATTCTGATTCAAGGGGAACTGAGTGCACGAGAGGTGGAGCTGGGGATGGAGGAGGGTAATTCGCTCCTGAGAAACGCGATAGCTGCTGATAATATTGAAGGAGCTTATACAGTGATAGGCGGTATTCCTAGGTAGACATGGATCAGCTGAGAGTCAGCTGATGTGAGCTAGATTAACGTGACCTGTCAGAACTGACGCTATGCTTAATTTCTCAGATATTTTTAGGGAGAAAAAAAAAACAGACAAATAAAATAAAAGTATAATCATTATAAACAAGAAAAATAGTCCTGGAAATGTTGGGTGAGAAAAGAGTTTCTAATGAAAGATCAAACTTTAATAGTATGAGCACAGAGATATGTGCAATCTTTTTTGAGGAATAAAATCAGAGAAACAGGAGACCTAAGATCTATTCAATCTTGAGAGATTTTTTTTTCCTTATCAGATACATTGTCAAAAACAAACTGAAATGAATATTATACTTACCCTTATTATGTTCCAAAACCATGACATTCTTTCTTCTGTGAAACACGAAAGGGAAAATATGAAGAATGGAACTGTTTGGTTTTTGTTTTGTTTTTTAAAGACATTTAAGCCATTACTTATATGGCTTCAGACGACTTGGAATAAAGCACAGAAGTCATATAGACCACTTTAATGATACTTATTTTTTAAAGCTTTAAAGCTGCACTATCTTTTCACTGCAAATGCATGGAAAGAAATGACCTGCGCATATTATATCTTGTTTTGAGTTCCATTAAAATCACCCATAACAGTTTGTTCTTTCTGTGTCAAATAAACCTGTTATTTTAAAATTATGATGCAAAAGAGATACAGATATTGCAATATTTCATTGATCATTAAACAATGATATATGTTTGGTGATTTTTTTTTTACATGAATAATAAAAAATTGAGTTCATTTTAAAGTTGTGGAATCAATTAAATATACCTTATGCCTACAACAAAACTTAAGTATATGAATAACTAAAAAAAGTATCACCGCATTGAAGTTCTTGCTTTTATAAAGCAAAGCTCGCAATAGTCTTTTGTCTCTTGGCCCTTACTCAATCTAAACACACTCTTCACCACATGGTAACTGTCACAAAATACCAATGTAGCAGAAGCACCTTAAATGTCAAAATAACCTAACATTAAACCCTAACATATCTTCTCCTATATTAATTTTGTGCAAAAGCAAACAAAATTACACTTAATTTCAACACTTGTGTTCAACTTACTACATTTTTTAAGTTGTTGTTAAAGATGAACAAAATTGATTTGAAATAAGTCAGTATAATTTCTCCATTCTCAAAATGTTTTATTGAATTTTTGGGTAAAAACTATTATTAGTTAGTCAAATACTAATTTCCTTTAGTGAAAAAAAACCTTTAATAGATGTACATTTTAGACTAAATTAACTGTTGGATTTTTTGGGAATGTCCAACACAAGCAATCACTTAAGTGCATTCAGAGATTTTATTAAGGTCGGATAGTTTTTTATTATTGTGATATATAAAGCCACTGAATTTGTTTTTTCAAGTAATCAAGTTATTTGTACAGGTTCTACAATATTCTATTAAGACATTTTAAAACAGGTGGCTGATGTCACACAGTACAAGTTAACTTTGTATTAGAAAGCTTTAGTCTTATTCGTATTTATAGTATGTTTTCATTTGTGAAATGTGATTTGAATGTGCTTGATAAAATCAAAAATAAACAACAGAAAATTGCTGCAGTTTTAGGAATGTTTCAAATAATTGATTTGTCTTAGAATCGACACTTGCAACACTATAGGCAAAACCACAATAGAAGAGTTAACTTATACAGCATCGACTGATTTATACATTTGGAATCTTCATAAATTATAGAAAAACTTTTTTTCAGTAAAGTTTTGAATGGCTAGACGTTTTTAGGTTCGTTTTTTACTTTGCCAATGTGTAAAACAAATACTGTTGTGATGCTCCTCAAATCACTTTGGATAAAAGTGTCTGCTAAATGACTAAATGTAAATGCCATAAACAGAAGTATAAATGAAATGATTAATAAACAAATGAATACATTTCAAATTAAGGTGAAGATAACGGAAGAGTTAATGCACTAATCAGGCAGTGAGTCTCACAGTGTTTAAAAAAATTAGTTCATGAGTCAACAATAATTATAAAAGGCTTAAGCCATAAATTATAGTAGTAACATGCCTACAGGTAGAATAACAGCGTTTCAGGAAGTAAAAAGATCATTTTCTGGTATTTCCCAAATACGTCAAAATGTAGAAAAGGGATTAAACCTCAAACAATTGTCCTGGGAGGCTTTCTCCTTTTTAGCCTGATTTCTGCATTTTACATATTAAAGTCTTTTTTGAGGGGCTATTTCCTGCAGCATAGATTTTTTTTTAACATTGACAGGCATAAGCAATTTTCTGGTATACTACTACATCATCTCTTAAGAATGGGACAATATTTTTTGTTTTTTAAAACACGAGACAAATGATTCACAACTCAACTGCAATGTCTTCAAAAATGTCTCAAAAAAAAAAACACTAAACCCTAAAAAGTCACACTACAACTGTTAAACCCTCAAGACCACAAGCAAACGCTTCAGTGACATATTTCTCTAAAAAAATGATTTAAGAATCTTTGATTTTAATCTGAAACGTTACAGTACGTTACACCATTCCATCAGGGATGCTATTTCCCTCTTGAGGACAGACCTTAGGGGAAAGAATGTTCCTTTTCTTCCGAGATGATGACAGTGAAAGGGAGTTTTTCTCCACAGAGATAGAAGCATCATTAATCATTCATAATTAGTGTTGAAAACATCACAGAAGGGAAACCTTATGCTCCGAAGCATCGGATGAAGAAATATGATACCTTGCTGCTTGCCAGAGATGTTTATGTTCCTATTTTTTACAGGTCATTTTTGCAGCAATTTTTTTTTAAACTACAGGCTTATTTTTTTTTTTTCATTTTTAAATTGTATTCAAATTTTTGTGAGGAAAAATGTCTTCCTGTTTATTTCCAAGCCATAATCAATTAAATGATTCTGTGATTAAAATGATGTTGGACATAGGTGTGCTACTGATCAGGAGATAATAATAATAATAATAATCCTGGTATTCATTGATGATCTAAAGGTTTGCTTTCCACAGGCCTTCCACACCCAGTGACTTCTGAACATGCGTGCAGTGATGACACATCTCTCATAACATCAGTAACTATTACGACATGGGTGTACCTCTTCCTTACAAAAAACGAATTAGCTGTAGATACTTTTATCCTTCGCAAAATGGTGAAAGGACACAGATTCAATTCATGTCAGCCACACCACAACCCATTTACATTTATTCATTGTCTGCAGTGTTTTATTTGTCACTAGCAGGTGGGGAAAAAAAGTTCGAATACAAATATTTTGCCGAAAGGAATGAGCAAACCCTAAAACAACATTAATATGTGCGTCTTTTCAGTTGTGCCATTGATGAATGTCATAATAATTGTTACCAACCTGTTAGAGCCTCATAGCTCTGGGATATGATATTGGAAAATTGCTAAATATCAGTGTTGGAACATCTCAAGGTGCTGCTTTCAGGCAGAATATTGTGGTCTTTGACTCATATAAACATCTTGTTGAGGGTATGTGGGTACTCTATTTCCAACAAACTATAGATGATAAGTATTTAAACCACTTGGCACAATAAAAAAACTCAGCATTGCAGGGAATTCACAGGACCTCTGGCTTTCCATTAAGCATTTCAGTTCATTAGAATATAATCCTGGTTCGTGGCATAACAGGTAATGGTCTGGATCTCAGGGGATCTGGTATAAAGATGTAACCAATATTGAAAAATTGGGGGAACCAAATGTGAAACTTTATTGAAAGTTTAGATATTGATAATATTGTCGATGGTGTTATGGCCCAGATGTGGTATTTGTTTTGGTCTGGGTGTAGGTCTTGGGAAAGTCTGATCTTAACGCCAACTGAACATATAGCAGTGTACCCCAAAAAAATATATATTTTTCATTTTATTGTGTGGTAAAACAGCAGAGTCAACCCATGACCAGGCTGATATTGACATTTTTGTGTACTTTAAGAAGGCCCATGGTGCCATCTACTGTCCAAAACAGATACCAAGTGTCAATGTTTAAGTGTTTTTAAGCAAATTATATAAACTCATCAAGAAAGAAAGAAAGAAAGAAAGAAAGAAGAAAGAAAGAAAGAAAGAAAGAAAGAAAGAAAGAAAGAAAGAAGAAAGAAAGAAAAGAAAGAAGAAAGAAAGAAAGAAAGAAAGAAAGAAAGAAAGAAAGAAAGAAAGAAAGAAGAAAGAAAGAAAGAAAGATGTCCCTTTTACATAATGTATCTTAAAGATACTTTTGTAAAATCCAAATAAGCTTTTCAGATCCTTTGGAAAGGGTTTAAACAATGCTTTTCATGCTTGTTCAATTAACTACCCATAAACAATTATTGCGCATGCACCATGTGGAACTGAACTTAAGACACTAACAATTTACAGATGGCAGACAATTAAAGGGATAGTTCACCCAAAAATGAAAATTCTGTCATTAATATTACTCACCCTCATGTTGTTCCAAACCTGTAAGACTTTCGTTTATCTTCGGAAAACAAATGAAGATATTTTTAATGAAATCTGAGAAATGTATATCTCAGTAAACGTACTAGGCTGCACTTTGAGGCTTCAAAATGTTGATAAAGAGATCGAAAAAAATATGAATTGAGCGGTTTAATCCAAATTTTCTGAAGGGACTCAATCGCTTTATTTGACGAACAGACTGAATTTAGGCTTTTGTTTACATTTACATATAAACACAAGTGAACATGCTCAACCTTGCATTTACCACAACGAATGTGTGGGTTGATGAATGTTTATGTGAATAAAATCCTAAATTAAAGCGATCATGTCTCTTTAGAAAATTTCGGACAAAGCCGCTCAATTCACAATGATTAGTTTTACAATCTCTTTATGAACTTTTTGAAGCATCAAAGTAGTAGTGTAGACTGTCTATGGAGAGACAGAAAGAAATATATATATTGTGGAAATATATCTCCATCATTCACACCCTCCATCAAAATGAAACAAATGATTGTTTTTTTGTTTTTTTTGTTTGTTTTGTTTTTTGCGTAGAATGCGGGCTTCGTCACATCCCGCAAATTCGACGTCACACGGACCCTGCGTACAACGTCATGTCACTTGACAGGTGTACCCGGAAGAAACGGCGTTTCGAAAATGGCGATCCACGTAAACTGCAGCCCAAACAGAGGAAAGTAGAACTGTCTTTCATCCGAGTACCGACTGGACTGAGCTGCGAGACGGGCTCGGTGATGCGTATGTAGGGGAAGGAAGTCATCTGAAGTAAGGATGAACGGCGTGAGGATGGCACGAGACGACAATGTGACGGAAGACTCTTACACAGTGAGTCTATGCTAATGTTTGCAATAACAATCAAACTAGAAATGCAAAACGAAAATAAGCGTTTACAAAAGCTGATCTTGAAATAGCGATTTTGTTATACTAAGCTGACTGTTAGCCTAATACTGATATATAGTTTAATTCCACACCAATGTATATAATTACAGTCATGGTCTAAAGACACTGCTGGATTTTAGTAGATCTTATAATTAGATAAACACAACATCAGATGAACAACAACAACAACAAACAATGACATATTACACAGTGTCATTATTTATTTAGCAAAAAGCCAAAATGGAGAAGCCTTGTGTGACAAACTAAGTACACACTTTGATTCAGCCTAATGGCTTGTAGAACCAACTTTAGCAGCAATAACTTGAAGAAATCATTTTCTATATGACTTTATCAGTCTCTCACATCTTTCTGGAGGAATTTTGGCACACTCTTCTTTACAACGTTGCTTCAGTTCATTGAGGTTTGTGGGCATTTGTTTATACACAGGTCTCGCTGCAACATTTAATAATGGGTTGAGGTCTGGACTTTGACTGGGCCAGTGCAACACCTTGATTATTTTCTTTTTCAGACATTCTGTTGTAGATAATGCTGTTGTGCCTGGGATCATTGTCCTGATGCATGACCCAATATCGGCCAAGCTTTAGCTGTCGGACAGATGGCCTCTCATTTGACTTTAGAATACGTTGGAGGAGTTCATGGTTGATTCAATCACTGCGAGGTGTCCAGATCCTGTGGCTGCAAAACAAATCAAAATCAAAATTCAAAACAAAGCCCGAATCATCACCCCTCCACTAATGTGATGAACAGTTGTTATGCTTTGCCAAACGTGGGGCTGTGCATTGTGTCCAAACATCTCCACGTTGGTCTTGTCTGTCCAAAGTTTCCAGAAGTCTTGAAGTTTGTTCAGATGTAACGATCGTTCAGATGTAACTATGCAAACCCAAGCCGTACAGCCATGTTCTTTTTAGAGAGAAGAGGCTTTCTGCAGGCAACTCTTCCAAACATGCCATACTTGTCTTGTCTTTTCTAATTTTAGCAGTGTTGAAGTCTGAAGCAGTGTTACATAAGTATTATTCAAAGTGAAAAAGGGAAATGTGAAGGAATTTGTCCTGCATTTAACCCATCCAAGTTAGTGCACACATATTAGGAGTAGTGAACACACACCCGGAACGATTGGGGGTTTGGTGCCCTGCACCTGAGTTATTCACTCCCCCACCTACATTTCCTGCCGGTACTGAGACTCGAACCCATGACCTTCGGGTTTCAAGTCAGACTCTCTAACCATTAGGTCCGACTGACTCATTGAGATACTATTATAGTTTTCCACTTGTGAATAATCTTCCTCAGTGTAGAATGATGGACTTCAATTTGTTTGGAAATGGACTTGTAACCCTTACTAGATTGATGAGTAGCAACAATTGCTTCTCTAAGATCATTGCTGATGTCTTTCCTCCTTGGCATTGTGTTATCACACACCTGAATGCTCCAGACCAGCAACTGCTAAAACTTCTGCTTTTATAGAGTTGGTCACGCTTGCTGATGATAAGTTAATCAAAGACACTTGATTAGTAGTGCCTGACTGCTACTTACCCTCTTAATTCCTATGGAAGCAATACAGGTGTACTTAGTTTTTCACACATGGCCTAGTTTTTGTTAAATAAACCATGACACGGTGTAATATGTCATGTGTTGTTGTTGTTATGTCCTGATATGTAAAACCATAGTATTCAAAAGGGTGTACTCTCTTTTTTCACATCGTTACTTTTTAACATGACTTTAAGATGTTTTATCTTTGTGATTTATACACAGGAAAACCTCATTGGTACGTTGTTAGCTATCTTTGGAAACCTGTTGGTCAGCATCTCAGTCAGCATTCAGGTAAGTGTGTATTTGCAGCCTACATTTATAATTGCATTGTAATTCATGGTCAGGGTGTGTTCAAGTTACGCCCTGTGAAAGTCATCTGCTTTTATTTGCCTTTTCCCAACATCTTGTTTTATAACCCTGCTGTTGTTTGGTATAGTATCTAGGAGAGTGGGTTTAAAAAGGTGTAATAGACAAACATGCATAATGACTGATGTTTTCTCTCGCAGAAACAAGGTCATGTGACGTTGGCAGGAAATAAAGACCCGAGGCAATACTACTACACTAAGACCTGGTGGTTTGGCCTGATGCTGATGGTTCTGGGGGAGGCCGCACTGTTTGTGTCTTATGCTTTTGCTCCGCTCTCTCTCATAGCTCCACTTAACGCCGTGTCTGTCATAAGTAGGTATTATTACTGTTATGTTGCATTCACTTCCATATTTTATACTGTTTACTTATATTTCATGTAATTAAAATGTTTATATTACAGTACTTCTTGACTGATATAATTTGCCATAAACATTTAATTTTATGTGTTATGTAAGTCTTATTGAGATACTATTATAGTTTTTATTAATATTTTGAATTCGTTTTTATTTTCATTTTAGTTTAGCAATTTTGCTGTGTGTGTGTGTATATATGTTATATATATTATATATATATATATATATATATATATATATATATATATAATATCGTTTTTATTTCAGTTTTAGTTATTTTATTAGGCTACATCAAGCTATATGAAAATGTAAAATGTTTATTTTGAAACTAGCTGACAGTTTTCATTTTATTTGATTTCAGTTAACGTTTATTTTATTTCAAGTAACAAATGTTTTTTTTTTATGGTTTTAGTTAACTAAACCATGCTCTGAAGATGACCAGTGTTTTCTGTTTTGTTCTTCACAGCAAGCTCCATCTTAGGTTTCCTGTTTTTGCGGGAAAAGTGGAAGGCACAGGAATTCTTGAGTGAGTTCTGCTCATCTTTCTCAGAAAAAAAAATATATATATATATAGTGTTGATTGCTTTCAGTTGCATAATGCTGGCTTTGTTGAGCAAGCTGTGTTTTCAAAAGATTGAGGAATTTGAGGCTATGCGTTAATAAGCAACAAGTAACTACTTATTTTTATTATTAATGCAAACAATTAAATGCATACCCTATGTAGTGTAATTGTTCAGACATTTCAGAAATTATTTCACACATTTTCTTGTGTTTGTAGAGCGCTACATCTTGACTTTCCTGGGCTGTGCCTTGACGGCGGGTGGCACTTACCTCTTTGTGACGTTTGGGCCGAACTCTCATGAAAAGTTGAATGCCGAGAACATAGTAAAACATGTTATTGGCTGGCCCTTCCTCTTATACTTGGTAATAAACACCCTCATCTTTTAGAAAGTCATTGTGTGCTTATTTAATTAGTATAATATGCAAGTTTTTGCAAGTGTTTTTTTTTTTGCCTGAGAATGATGTCATGCCTGAAATCATTACAGTCCAAATATTAAACCACTTTTTGTTGATGAGTGAAGACACCAGCTTGTCTTTTTCAAGTGTTGATGATTAGCATTGAATGCGGTTTGTGTTTTTCCAGCTTCTGGGGATCATCACATTCTGTATGGTGCTGTATTTCTACAAAAAGCGGAATGCAAACTACCTTGTTCTGATTTTGCTACTGGTGGCCCTACTTGGTAGGACAATTACACAACATTGTCTGTAGAGCCCATTGTGTCCATGAAACATTACTCAAAGTGATCCACAAGCAGTACATGTTTTGCAAAAAAACTAAAGGAATGCACAGATAAAGAAGTCATAAATATACCAATGTCCCAAATAATGGAGCTTTGCCCCTTAGGTTCAGTGACTGTAATCACAGTGAAGGCGGTTTCAGGGATGATAGTGCTTAGCATCTTGGGTCCTCTACAGCTGTCATATCCCATATTCTACGTCATGTTCGTCTGCATGGTGGCTACTGTCGTCTTTCAAGCATCGTAAGTTCTGGTGTTTGTGGTGTTGTTGTTCTGTTGTTCTTTTATATGACTTGACTTTCTTTATTAGATTTTTAGCACAGGCATCTCATCTGTATGATTCCTGTCTAATCGCCTGCGTGAATTACATTTTCTCCACAACATCTGCAATTGTGGCAGGTAGGACTTGCACATTTCTTTCTCTATCTTCATTTCAGCACCGTCGTTGTGGTCTCTTCTCATTCCCATCCCATTTGTTTTGAAACAGGAGCCATATTTTATCAGGAATTTTACCATGAAGACGTTCTGCACATATGCATGTTTCTGTTGGGGTAGGTTTTATGATGCATTCTACATACATACACTACTGTTCAAACGTTGTTTTTTTTTAGTTGTTGTTGAAAGAACTTTTTTATTTCAATGTACATTAAAATGTCATTTCTCATTATTATCAATGTTGGAAACAATATTTTTGTGGAGACTGAAAATATATTTTTTAAAGGATTCTCTCATGATGAATAGAAAGTTCAAAAGAACAGCATTTATTTTAAATGTTTTTTTTGTAACAATTATAAATGTCTACTGTTCACTTTTGATCAGTTTAATGCGTCCTTGCTGAATAAAAGTGTTAATTTCTTCAAATTCTTTTTACTGATCCTAGTCTTGTGAACTCTAGTGTATGCCATTCACAAAATTGCTGAATTTAATAATCGCAGAAAAAGTTTACTAATTAGTTTTATTTCCTTTAAGATTAATTGAATGTTAATGCATTATGAAAATTTATATCCATTGACAGACCTAAATTTTACATTTAGTATCTCATTCATCAAAGTGGAATATACTCACTATAGTACTATGTGAGATGCACTGTAACATATCTGTGTCAGGAAGAAAACTGAAATTCCACACACGTTTGTTTTCTCAGCAGTAGCAGTGACTAACACACTTTCTGGGATTTGTTCAAACGTGTCTTTGTTCTTTGTAATTTTCCGCAGATGTGCTATATGCTTTCTTGGAGTGTTCCTGATTACTAAAAGCAAGAGGAAAGTCAAATCCTTTGAGCCATATGTTACTATGGACATGGTGAAAGGTATGCATATATAATATATATATATAAAATCTTTTTTCATTAAGATTTGGAAAGGAAGCTGGTGGGAAGACAGTCATGTACTTTGTTAGGAATCAGGATAAAAACGCCAGCCGATGTCATATATTATTTAGAGATGGCTGATTTGTTATTGTTATCGTCAAGCCAAACAACCATTCATGTGTCTACACAGGTATTCCAACAATTCACAATAAAGGCTGGGCTGTGCAGCCTGATTATAACGGCTCGTTTTCCTACGGAGCACTGGAGAACAACGACAGTGTGGCCCCTGTGACAGTCCCAGTGGACCAAGAGCTGTCCGTCTCTCCCAGCCCTGTTAGCCCGTACCAACCATCAGAGCTGAAGAAGACTGAAGATGTGATGAAGAATGGAGAAGATGTGCCTGAAATGAGATTAAGACTGATTTAAGATGAGACATGCTACTCTGTGTTTAAGCATTACTGGGTTGATTATTGACAGCACTTATAGAACACAGTTCTGGAATATTGGAATATTCTAGAACTTCTGTATTTCTCTAGTCTCATCCTGAGCCAGGAACGCAAGCTATAACACATGCTAGGATGCAAATAAGGACTTTCATTGGTGGTGTTGATTTTATCTTAAGATTGGCATGTTATCTTATACTCATATCTGTAATCATGCTTTAAATGTGCTGACTGACATGATCACTCCCGGTCTTTTATCAAAGTGACAAATCTGTCACTAACCTTAAAGCCTAAATATACCTCAGAAAATGTTTTGGATTCTGCTACTGCTTCGTACCAGAGATACTGCTGCCGGTCCAGCTTTATTAGCCAAAGATTAATGTGGATTTCACAATTCCCTGCTAGTTATATACAAATACATGTTTGATACTGGCTTAATTTACTGAATGTACAAGCTCGTACGAGTCTCATTTTCCATTTGCAGGCCTAAATGTGTGCTTTGCCTATTATTTATTCCCTGTGCCTATCTTAAGCATACCAAATAGACTTTCTGTACAAATCTGCATGTTTATGGGTAATAGATTGAATATCAGAACACTGCTGGTGGTTGAAATTTACAGATACCTTCTGTAAAACTAAGAAACACTTGTGGATATTTTGTCATAAATACCATTGCTTAGACTAATGTGGTCAAATATTGTATGGTGGTTTTGGTGTGTGGCTCTTTTATTTAAAGATTAACACAAGTTGAACAATAATGGGAAACCTGTCTGTCTAAGCCACATCAATACACTTGAGTTTTGTTTAAGTGCATTACTACTGTGTTGAGATCATGTGAATTTAATTGAGTTCATTTTTTGAGAATTTTGATTTGAATTTAACCTAATGTTGTTTATATTATTACAACCATTCCACATTGACAATCATAATGTCTTTAACCAAAATAAATAATTGAAAAAGTTCAAGCTTCAGTCAGCATTCTGTGTAGTTAGCACTGTAAAAATCCTGTTGAACCAATAAAACACATCTTTTTGTGACTGCTTGTTCTTTTTTCTGTATTTATCACTGGAGTATAGTTTATAGCTGTTTTACATAACCAATGTATTAAAACCTTGAATCTCAGTCATATTGTTGTGGACTGTTATGGGGAATTTAACTGGAAACTTAGGGTTAGTATCTCAATTAATGACTTGATTTGTAAAACTGCCTTTGTGTAATGAGTATTGTTATTTCATTGTTGGGCATGTATCCAGGACCATAAGGAACCATATGTTTATTATATGACACTTTAATAGGCTACTACATTTATGGATACCTGATGTGGCTCAGTAGACTCAGAATTTTGATTGTGCAAGTCACAGCAGGCTGCCAAATTAATAATTAGTAATTAAAAAATTAGGGAAACACTTCCTCATATTGAACACATAATGTAATGGCCATTTTTTACTATAATTTAACTGTTATTTATACTGCTCTTACATGTAGCTCAGTGCACCACTACTACACATACACGTTGTTTTTCATTATACGTTTTAAGTATGTTAATTCTAAAAGTTAATTCATCAGCTGTCGAGGTAATAATAAAAATGTGTGTCAGAGATCATTCATAATGCATTCTGATGTCTTTTTTTTTTTTTTGCATTCTGATGTTGTATGCTAAACTGCGCCCTCCATCACACGTCATCAATTCTCGCTCTCAATCTTCCGTGAACTCGAATCATATTGGCTGATTATGAGATGAATGTCATTGGTCATTCCTCACTGTCACTTGTCGTATTGATAGCATACCTTGCATTTACTGTTATATTAAAAGACGTCTAATTTAGATTTAGCAATATCCCCTTGGCCTTGTTTTGCTTCGGATGTTAAAGTGGATGGCCTCAAGCTCAGATCGATATTGAATGAGTTGCAAAGATAACCGGTAAGTGATCTATAAAACTTACATTATCATACAATTCGATTTTTCTGTGATGTAACGTTACTCTGCGATTTTTTAAGCTACATACATACATCAAATGAAAGTGGCAGAATTAATAGAATATTACCGACGTTTAACTCTTTATTACATTTATGTTGTCAGTGTCTTAAGTTAATGCTAATCGGTTGGTTTGCTATTAACTAAATGTAGTGCATCAGCGATGTTTTTCTACGAAAAAGTCTGTGCATTATGTGTATATTACCTCTTTTTGTCGCCATATACAAACAGCAACACGCATGTTTTGTTTCCTCTCCAGGTTAGTGAACACATACTTTATATTATAGAGACAGACGTGATACACTCATAAACAGTGTAGTCGTGTAACGGGCACAAGATGTCGCTATAACATGCAGCGAGAGCTTCAAGCACGTTCATGTTACGGAACAGTCGTTTGCACTGTCAACAAGAACGGTACTGTACTATTTTTATTTAGATTGTTTATTTGTTTATTCATTCATTTATTATTATTCGTTTGTTTTTTAAATTGTATATTGACTCAAAATTATAACTACAATATGATATGATTGTATGTATATCTTCAATTTATTACCACAGACGTTTGTTTGGCATATTAAATAGCCACCTTGTCAGGTTTAGTCATCAGATCCTTTAGTTTATTGATGCAGAAACTGGCTCCCTCACAGATCACCATTTCTAGTCATTAAATAGAGTGCACAAAGACTACTTTTTCTCTTTCCTAACTGTTTTACCTATCTATTACAAAAAAAAAATTCGTATTGATTGTCAAATGTCAACTGGATTGTGCCATTTTGCTAACTCCCTCTCCTGGTGGGGCAGGGAACGATGCGTGAGGTTGGGAAATTGTGGAGCAACAGCTCAGAGTCCACAGCAGCGACCCACGAAGAGGACGAAGAAGAAGAGATGTTCGGGTAGATTGAAGAAGATTTTGAAGAGATGATGGACTTGAGTGATCTACATACAGCTCTGTTTGCCTGCAGTGTTCATGAGGCTGTGTTTGAGGAGGACCGGCAGAAGGTGGGAACAAAATAAATAAAAAATCTCTGTCTCTCCCCATTTTAATAGTTGACAATTTAGCTCACCCCAAAGCTCACCCCAAAATGAACTTGATGTAAATTAAATTCTTCCCTCGGGTCTTTTTTTTTTTTTTTTACAAATTGAGTGTTCATTGGAGGGGTCCAAGACCCCATGACAGTTTTGTGGTTGGAATTTTAAAAAGTAACAAATCGGGTCAAATTGACTCCCATGGGAATGAATGGAATGCGAGGAATGCTTCAGTAGCTACACATAGAAAAGCTTAAACATGCACAAAATTAACTAAAACTAAAAATGCTAATACTTTACCCAAAAAAAGGATTTTATAATGTTTACATGTGTATCTGAATGCATACTGAAGATAAATGACTTTAAGACCCAGGGGAAACAGCCATCTAGTGGCTATAGAGTCATGAGATATCATGTTATATTCTTTTTTTTCCACAAGAGGTCGGCAAAGACACCCAATGTAAGATATTTTGAGTGGAATTAAAAGGTTAGGCATGAAATTGTGAGAAATAATGTGAGGAATGTGCTTCTAAATTACTATTTATTTATTTATATAGTAAATCTAGTAATTTAAAGGTAAATAAAATAAAAAACAACAAAAAAAAATCTCCCAAAAAATTGCATTTAAAAATAGAAGAAGTATTATCAAAATGAAATAAAACAAAATTTCTGGTCAAAGAAAAAAATAAGTATAATGTTAGGGCTTTAGGTCATTTTGACCCGCAAGGGAAAGATGAGGGTTAAAAGTCTCTGTTGTTTTGGTCAAAAACAGTTCTTCGAAATATCTTCTTTTGTGCTACACAGAACAGAAGAAATGAATACAGGTTTGGAACGACGCTCATTTTTGTGTGAACTATTCCTTTAAGGGTCTATGTGAGCTTGGGATAAGGCATAAAAGGCTTTCTGTTCCATACAACTGGCTCAGGTCCTCAGGCTTTGAGTGCATGCTTGCAAGGTCTCTATCTTTTCCAACAAACTCTGGTTTTCCAAATGAGGCATGTTCAAAACTAATGGAGGTCTTGTGAGTAGTACATTTTAACCTACATTCAGAAGCCAGCACTTTAAGGCCCCAAGGACAACATCTGACGTTGACACTGCATTGCCTCGGCATTCATGGAATATTTTTGCTGCTCGTTGAAGCTGTAACTTCTTACCTGAGGAGTGGCAGGGACTGAGAAGAGCTTTTACTTCTCCTGTGGTCCCAGCTAACAACGTTAGCCATACGTTCCCATAACTTTTCACATTAAAAATGTTAGGACAAAACATTCTTAAAATAATGTTTAAGGAACGTTCTTATAATGTTATTTTTAATAGTTAATATAAATTCTCGTAATGTTGAGAGAAAACGTTTTTAGAATAACAGGAACATCATTATACACCTGATTTCACAGATTAAACCAGAACTAGGCCTTAGTTCATTTAGGACATTTAAGTCGTTTTTATAAACGGGCCTTAGACAAAAACATTACTGGTGTGCACCCTGAGACAAAACAATTATATTTTAAGATATTTCAGTGCAGAAATATTTTCTGCACTGCATTGTGCATTTTTAGCAGATTCCCAGCTCAGGAAATGTTCTCAGAACGTTCTGGCAAGGTTCTTTCAAAGTTACGAACAAACTTTCTTCCAGTAACGTTAATAGAACATTTGTTTCAAAGTCATGTAAATGTTTGGACAAAACATTCTTAAAACATTTTAAAAAACTGGATGTTTTGAACGTTCAGAAAATTTTCAGAAATAACTTTTTCATAACATTTTCAAAATGATGAATCAACGTTCACATAAACCAAGAAAAAAAACGTTCCTAATAGATAAAAAAATAGACATTTTGTAAGTTTAAAAAACATTCAGAAATAATGTCTTCATATCAAAAACATTTTTGTTAGCTGGGGTAGAGGAGAATAAGCGGAGATGTGATTTCTCAGCAGAGATGAAGAGACTGAAAACCTCTTGTGCTTATCTAAAAACATTAAACCCAAATACTTTATTTAGTGTTGGGAACACAAATGAACATCTTGTTCTCTTACGAGAGGTTCTCTCGTATTGCGTAAGCTAGCTTACGCTACAGGAAAGATTCCATCTTTCTGAGAAATTGAAGCCAAAAATTATCCTATAATTTTGTATCCATTGTCAACGCAGTTCAGCTGCAGCAGACCATGAGAGGGCTAGCTAGCCGCTCATTGGTTCGCTCACGGAGAACTGCTCAAGCCTATGAGGGAGCGCGGATGAACCCGCGACCAATGAGAGTCTGACTCGCTCTCATTACGTCACCGCCCCCGAAACGGGCGTGGACGAGGCTATAAATACCCCGAAATAGGCTGAATAATCTGATTTTTCATCCTTCAGCGACGCACCTGCATCTGCTGATCCTGAGAGAGAAGCCGCCGTCGTCGAAAAGGCACCTTCTAGCGAGCGTTTGGGAGACTGAGGAAGCCGGCCGTCTTCGCCACCTTCAGCCGTCCTGTGAGCTAGCGCCATCCGACGGATTGTATCCTTTTTACAAAAATGCTTCCTATATATTGTTGTATTAAAAGAGCGAGCGTCTTTTTCAAGATGTCTCGTAAATTTTCTGGCGGCTCTTGCCGCGCTCCCCTCGAGGCTGGGGACCGCCACCTCTTCTGCGCTCTCTGCCTCGGATTGGAGCACGCCGATCTCGCCCCCGCTGTGGCGGCTGCGAGCTCTGCGAAACTATGCCATTGTTGACCCCGCGGGCTCGACTTCGGCCACTAAGATGCTTCCGTGCCGCCTCTGACTTCGCCGCGGAGAAAGAAACGCCGCTCTCAGAGGCCGCCGGACCCCCAGCCGGAAGCGTTCATCCCGCCGGAGCCTCTCGCTCCCGCTCTCCATCTCCGCCGCTTCCGGACATACAGCTGCCGCCGAGTGGCCGCTCTGTTGCCTCCGTTGACGCCGCGGACACCAAGGAGACATGTTCGCTTCTCGCTTCAGACGGTGAGGATTGGTCCGATTCTCACGCCTCCTCGGCCCGAGAATCAACCGGGACCCGCGCAGCTACTTCCACCAGCGTTCGACTCCCGCCGCTAAACGGGCTGCGCCCTTTCTGCCTGATCTGCACGCAGAACTCACGAAGTCCTGGAACGCCCCGCTCTCTGCTAGAACTCGCTCTGACTCTTCCACCCCGCGTCGCGTTGTGGACGGAGCCGCAGAGAAGGGCTTTATCTCCATTTTCCCTGTAGAGGACCTGGTCGCCGCACGTCTATGCCGCCCTCCGCGAGATGGCGCTCATCACCTGTGCTACCCGCTAAAGCCTGCAGTCCGACTTCAAGCTTTCAGCCGCCGGCCAAGCAGCTTCTGCACCCCATGTCTACTACAGAGTGAGGTACTTCGTGAATGGGACGAGAGCGGGGGAAAAAATCCCCCTTCAGTCGCGGATTGAGGATTTCCTGCGAATTTTGTTCTGCCTCGTCGCGCTAGCTCCTCTGCAGGCCGCTCACGTGACCAGCCTCCTGCACGAGCCCCACCCTAGCGCCTAGCTAAACACAGTCAGACTTCTCAGCGACACCAGGGCGGCCGCCCTCGCTCGCTCTGACAGCCGCCACAGACCGCCGCCTCCCCGGGGGCCTCGGCAGAGGATCGCGCTGAAAACTGATTACTCGAAGTCTGCCTAGCGTGGTTGAGAAAAAGACGGCGCTCTCCCGCCGCGGCCGGATCGCCGTCAAAGTTTCGCCCTCTGTTAGTCCCCGCTCACGCGGCTACTACAGCAGTGTACCCCGCCATTACCAAGCCGGTATCCCTTCCCGCTTGCATGAGCACAAACGCCGTGTTTACGGCGTCCCAGAGAAATCTCAAAAAGAGCGTAAAAGCCTCTTGTGTAGAAAATGTGCCCACAACACTGTGTTCACTCATACACAAAACGCCGTGTTTACGGCGTCCCAGAGAAATCTCAAAAGAGAGTAAAAGCCTCTTGTGTAGAAAATGTGCCCACAACACTGTGTTCACTCATACACAAAGACACTCCTGTTCCCGTGTCTCACACAGGGTCCACTCTCATAAAGCGGTCCCAACCCGCTCGAGTTTCAGAGTACATAAGCGCGCCCACGAACCCGTGCGCGCGTCCCACCTCTGTTACACGGTCCATAAACTTGTGTAGAGAATGTGCCCACAACACTGTGTTCACTCATACACAAAGACACTCCAGTTCCCCTGTCTCACACAGAGTCCACTCTCATAAAGCGGGCCAAGCCCGCTCGAGTCTCAGAGTGTATAAGCGCGCCCACAAGCCCGTGTGCGCGTCTTACTTCTGTTCACTCTGTTACAGGGCCCATAAACTCCCCTCCGAGTGTACGTCCCGCTGTTGTAAACACTATCAGCGCGCTCACGCAGCCCGCGAAGTGCAGCGACGGGGACCATGTAGCCATTCACCCCCTAGCGTCACGCTTCAAAGCGTGGGAAGCAGTGGGTGTTAAACACAATAAAGCTAGGCTATCGCTTACAGTTTTGCCGCCGCCCTCCTCGCTTCCGAGCGCGGCTAGAAACTACTGTGAACCCAGAAGCAGTGACGCGCTGCTCCGTTCAGAGATAGCAATTCTGTTGTGCAAAAAGGCTATAGAGAGGGTGCCTCTGGCTATGAGCGAGTCGGGGTTTTACGGCCGTTATTTTCTTGTCCCCAAGAAAGACGGCGGTCTCAGACCAATATTAGACCTCAGATCGCTGAACAAAGTTCTCATGAAGAGACCGTTCAAAATGCTCACTATCAGAAAACTCCTCGCGCATGTGCGCCAGGGGGACTGGTTCATATCACTAGATCTGAAAGATGCATACTTTCAGATCCAGATAAATCCCCTTCACAGGCCATTCTTACGTTTCGCCTCGAAGGCCAGGGTTATCAATACACCGCCCTACCGTTCGGCCTATCCCTAGCACCCCGTACGTTCACGAAGTGCATGGATACGGCGCTCGCCCCCCTGCGGAGTCAGGGGCTGCGAATACTGAACTACTTGGACGACTGGCTGATTTTGGCACAATCTCAGAGAGAGTTACTGTCTCATCGTACAGTTCTCCTCGACCATCTGAAAGTTTTGGGCCTCTCTGTCAACTGGACAAAGAGCGTACTACAACCCAGTCAGACTATCTCCTTCTTGGGTATAGAGCTGGACTCGGTCACGATGACGGCGCGTCTGTCAACGCAGCGCGCGCACCGTGTGCAGCGTCTCGCCGCATCTTTTCAGATGAACAGACTCACGCCTTTGAAAACATTTCAGAGAGCGTTGGGCTGTATGGCCTCAGCCTCCGCGGTGCTCCAGCTGGGGTTACTGCGCATGCGCCCGCTTCAGCTTTGGTTGAGGAGCCGTGTGTCTCACCGAGCGTGGACCACGGGCCACCAGCTGATAAAAGTAACGCAGACCTGTATCACAGCTCTGCAGCCATGGTCAGTGGTAGAATGGTTTCAGCGGGGCGTTTCCATGGGGACAGTTTCACGCCGAAAAGTCATCTCGACAGACGCCTCCAACACGGGTTGGGGAGCGGTCTGCGAGGGCTCACCGGCCTTCGGCCCCTGGTCAGCTCAAGAGAGCCTCCTACACATAAACTGTTTGGAGAGGTTGGCGGTCGAGAACGCGCTCATGCGCTTTCTCCCGCGCATTCAGGGCCACCACGTGCTGATCCGTTCGGACAATATAGCCGTGGTCTCTTATATAAACCGTCAGGGCGGAGTCAGATCCAGGAATCTTTTCCAGCTGACAGAACGCATCTTAGTTTGGTCTCAGTGTCACCTGCTCTCGCTCAGGGCGACGCACGTGCCGGGACATCTGAACGACGGTCCAGACAGCCTGTCCAGGAACCCCACTCCCCCCGGGGAGTGGTCCCTGCATCCTCTTACAGTTCAGAAACTGTGGCGTTTATTTGGCAGAGCAGAGGTGGACGTCTTCGCCTCGGCGGAGAACACCCACTGCCCAATATTTTTCTCAAGGAGCGAGGACGCGCTAGCCCAAACCCGGCCCAGCCGCCCGCTTTATGCTTTCCCTCCGGTCTCTCTGCTACCACAGGTGCTTCAGAGAATCAGAGAAGCGCAGCACTCGGTGCTCCTCATAGCCCCGCGCTGGGAGGGTCAGACTTGGTTTCCGGAGCTCACGCAGCTGTCACAGACAGCGCCGTGGCCCATTCCAGTCAGAGCAGATCTCCTCTCCCAAGCTCTGCCAGAGGGAGTGTTAAACACGATCATGCAGGCTAGAGCGGCTTCTACCAGAAGGCTCTATGCGTCAAAATGGTCTGTGTTCTCAGAGTGGTGCACCGAAAAGGGTCTGGACCCACGGTTATGCGAGGTTCCCTCCTTGCTAAATTTTCTCCAAGAGATGCTGGACAAGGGCAGATCCCCGTCCACTCTTAAGGTGTATGTGGCAGCCGTCGCGGCGTTTGCTGAACCCCGGCGCGGCCAGTCACTGGGCAAAGATGGGTTGGTAGTCCGCTTCCTCAGGGGAGCTAGAAGGATGAACCCCCCTTCGCCCCCCTTCGGTGCCGATTTGGGACCTTTCCATAGTTCTTGATGCTATGAAAGCTCCCCCATTCGAACCGTTAAACACCGTGGACCTAAAGTACCTGTCGCTAAAGACCGTTTTTCTACTCGCGCTCGCGTCAGTAAAACGGGTGGGAGACCTACACGCGCTGTCCACCAGCGCGTCCTGTCTTGAGTTTGGACCTAATGACTCCTTAGTCGTTCTCAAACCTAGGCATGGCTATGTCCCCAAAGCGATCGGCACCCCGTTCAGGGCACAAGTTATATCCCTATTGGCTCTGCCTGCATCCGATAGCGAATCTGATACTAATCTCCTAGGTCCGGTCAGGGCCCCGAGATTATATGTTACTCGCACTGCTCCGGTCAGACGATCCGAGCAGCTTTTTGTTTCGTTCGGTGGGCGCACCAAGGGGTTGGCCGCTTCGAAACAGTCCCTATCCAGATGGATTGTTGATGCCATTGCAGCAGCATACGCATCTAAAGACCTGCCATGCCCTCTGGGCATCAGGGCTCATTCCACTAGAGGCATGGCCTCATCGTGGGCATGGTCCAGCGGAATTTCCATTCACGACATTTGCGTGGCAGCGGGATGGGCTTCCCCCTCCGCCTTTGTCAGATTTTACAATCTGGAAGTACCCGTCTTGCAGGCTAAACTACTAGCAGTCTAGTATGTTTCAGCTCTTCTGGTTGAGCTGCACTATAGGGGGTTAATTACACAGACCGAGTTTGTTCTGTTCCCTCTCTATAATGTGCTTATGTACCACACAGTCACCGGCCCGCTCCGCTGGCCTTTTGTCACATGTACATATATTCATTCCCACTTACAGAGTTCCCCGGGGTCCCCCCTGGGTCTAATAGTGGATGCTTAGCATGCACGGCGTTGACCAGGTGTTCCCGTAGCGTAAGCTAGCTTACGCAATACGAGAGAACCTCTCGTAAGAGAACGAATCGGTTACCTAACGTAACCTCGGTTCTCTCTAGATGAGGAAACGAGTATTGCGTTCCTGGCCGTGCTTGTGCTACTGGCGATTGTCGCTTCAGTTATGAAAAACCAGATTATTCAGCCTATTTCGGGGTATTTATAGCCACGTCCACGCCCGTTTCGGGGGCGGTGACGTAATGATAGCGAGTCAGACTCTCATTGGTCGCGGGTTCATCCGCGCTCCCTCATAGGCTTGAGCAGTTCTCCGTGAGCGAACCAATGAGCGGCTAGCTAGCCCTCTCATGGTCTGCTGCAGCTGAACTGCGTTGACAATGGATACAAAATTATAGGATAATTTTTGGCTTCAATTTCTCAGAAAGATGGAATCTTTCCCGTAGCGTAAGCTAGCTTACGCAATACTCGTTCCCTCATCTAGAGAGAACCGAGGTTACGTTAGGTAACCGATTCGTTTTCAATCAGTAAAACTAAAACCAATTTTCTTATTTTCAACTAGGTCTCTTCTTTGTCTTTGATCTAAGCATCATATTATACATTTTCTAATAATTTTTACAGTTTATAATGTTAGTCAAGGGTTTTTTTCCGGTATTGTTGGTTAGCCCCATCCTTCAATAACTTCCTCTGCACAAATTTTCTTCATTACATTGGAACATGTTCAGAGACAATTTGTGCTGTACAAGGTGTGAAGTTCAGACTGAAACGTTCGGGGACCTTTTTTTCTGACATAGAAGAAGATTCGGTTGACCTTTCCACATTTTACTCTTATAATTAGTTCTACCAAAAAGACTCGGGAGAATAAATACCGTAACAAATATACATTTATTAACAGCCCAGCAAGCAATATTATGATATAAAGTTCTTTGGCTTAGGCCCCTTGCGTAGCTCGCAATCCGAGATTGCTCCGAGAACTGCTGCTGAATGTGTTTTGATTTCAAATTCAATTTCTTATGACATGATCGCTTTGTAAGTTCAGCTGGCAAGTAATATTGCTATACACTTTGGATTCATGGCCAGTTAATGAGTACAGCTGAGGCTTGGACAACATTGCCAGGTGTTTGCTTTCAATACCAGTAAGAGCATGGCTGTGTGTATGTGCTATGAACATTGCGTTTTGTGTATTTGTGTGTTTGAATACTATATTTGGGTCATTATCCTGGGGGTAAAAAAGATGGATAAAACAGTGAGAACTAGATGTTACCCATAATGCATTTCACTGTGACACTGTGTACTGCCATGTAGATTGTGGGATTGTGTGATCTTGTCCTAATGAACGCTGTTATTCAGAGCAGTCGTGAATGTACTGCGAGTGACAGCGAAATGGTATTTTGACAATCACTTTGTAACATTAATCATGTGACGTGTATATATATTAAATCACAATTTTCTCCTGTCAAAACAGGACAATGTATTGTACATACCCCTGAAGGACTCTGTCTGGTTTCTCACTCTGTCTGAAAAGCACAGAAATGCTCTTTATTTTCTGCTCTTGTGTGTGATTTATGTCCTTCAATAGAGATGGGAGCATCTTTATGGGCAAACAGCTGGCCTTTATTTTTGTTTTAGAAACTAGAGCTCTCACTGACACCCCCCACCCCCACACAACACACACACACACACCACAAGCACACACACTTCATAAGTCTTTCATTTGTTTGTGTCTGGCAGCCTGGCCTTGTTGTTTCATTAAGACTGTTGACCTGCTTTGGTGGCACGTGCCTCGGCTGGACTCGCGACCCCCCTCCCCTCTCTGTTCACTGGGCTGTATCAGGGTCAAAGTCCTCTCTGCCTGCCCCAGCACAGAGACTCTTCAGATAAGAGTCAAAACAGCGGATCTGAGCCACATACTTAAATTAGAGTCTATAAATGGTCCCTTTATAAACTCACCCAAGAGATCAGGCTGTTGGGAATGATGGATTTGATAGAAAATGTGTGATATGTAAAGGATAATATACATTCAGAAGTTATACAACATCATCCTGGCTAGGGTTAGTGATCATACATTTCATTACTACTCACCAATGCTAAATGTGTGCGTGTATATATATATAAATTATATATACTACTATTCAAAATTTTGGGGATTGCAAGATTTTTTTTAATGGTTTTAAAAAGAAGTCTTGTATGCTCATTGCTCACTAAGGCTGCATTTATTTGATCAAACATACAAGAAAATCAGTAATATTGTGAAATATTATTATAATTGAAATGTTTATTTATTCCTAATGGCAAAGCTGAATTTTCTGAAATCATTCTGATAAGCTGCTCAAGAAACCTCTTTTATTATTATTATTATTATTATTATTATTATTATTATGTTGAAAACAGTGCTGCTAGAAACCATACTTTTTTAGGATTATTTTTCTAGATTTTCTAGATTCTTTATTTTTTTGCAACGTAAAAATTCTTTACTGTCACTTTCGATCAATTTAATGCATCCTTGCTGACTAAAAGTATTAATTTCTTTATAAAAAATCATACTGACCTCAAACCTCAAACTATGAATGATAGTGTATATACATTTTATTTGTGTGTTTGTTTGTATTAAATTAAAAATGTGGCCTGAAAATTAAAGTCTATTTGGTGTATAATTTGGTCATTATACAAAAATATTTTCCAAATTCAAAACTTTCTCTTCAGTCCAACATAACCGTTTATTGAAACTAAGTTGAATACACAATTGTTCTGAACTTTTTCCTGACATGAGACATATCCATGATACCTATTTGGGGTTTAGCAACCACAGGTTAAAGTGTAAGCACAGGCACAAGCAGATATGATATAATATAATATGATATACAGTAGTGGCCAAAAGTGATGTCTGGCCCTAGGGAAATTGAAATCTTATTTTATTTAAATTGTTAAAGACTTTGTAACCATATTGCGTAGTTGTGCTTGGAGTCTATATTTGTGATAACACAATGAAACATGCCAAATTGTGTGGACATAATTTTTGGCCAGGCTGTCATACAACGAAATCATGAACGCATGCAAAAACAAGAGAGAACCAGTAAAATATTAATAACTGATTATGTTGTAGTCAATGTATACTTTTTTTCTGTGAGCTTTGTTTTAATGCATTTTAATTTTGCATTGTAAAATAAAACCTGTAGTTTGCAATTTTTGCCAAATAATTGTGTCAGATAAATAACTTAACCAAGTTTAGTGTAATTTAAAAACAAATATTCTTTTTGCCACTACTATGAAAAGTCTTTTGTTGATAAATTTGCAGAGATAAAAACGTCACTTAATGCAAATTACAAGCATATTAAGGATTGAAAAATATATAAACTTTTTTATATAATTTTTTCGTATTTTGTCCATTGTGTGTTCCATGTGTTAGAAATTACTATTTACAAAAGTTTGCTTTTGTAATGCATTTTTCATGGTTTTCTAGTTTAAAATATTGTTGGGCCTTTGCACTTCACATTGGATTTTAACAACATTTAATGATAATTTATAGTGAACAGTCTTGCTACTGTGTTGGGTCACCACTTGATGTCCAATGTAAAATTTGGGTCCTGAAGCAAGCCACCTCCTTAAATGACACCACATTATTATTGTATATAAGGTTCATTATATACTGCATTGCTCATTTTAGTGCTGTAGTGAGCAGTCAGTGGTCTGCTGCTCACCCGTTGATGAAAAAGATTGAGAATATTGTGCTATTGTTATTCAGGTCAGGAATGGCTCATTTACATAGGTGACATTTTGGTGGGAAAACATTGAAACTGCAATATCTAACTGATTGATACAAACACAATACTATTCCTCTATAGTGCACTGAAAATAATATACAAACTGATCTGATTGGTCGCTGTTGTTGTTGTTTTTTATATACCTTTTATTACTTTCCACATGCCGTTTTTAAATGATCTTCTATCTCAGCCTGTCTGTCGTTGTTTTTTTTTATTTTTTTTTTTTATCTCTGACTCTCCTGCATCACCTTCTACTCCTCCTAGAGCCTGCACTCTCCTGCACCTGAACTCTCTCTCTCTAACACACTAAATCTCTCTCTCTCATTCTCCTCTCTGGGATATAAATAGCTTGCCCTAGTTTGTGATAGCTGCAGTGGTGCCAGGGGCTGGTACTGCAACACATGAACATGGTAGACTGGCAGTCTTTACACATGCACATTTGTAAGTCATGATGGTGCAGTGTCTCCGCAATGCTGTGTGCATGTGTGTCTGTGTCTGTTTTGAGACTGACCCTTCTAAGCACCCCACCGTCTCTTTCACAGATTGTCATCTACAATCTTCCTTCACTGGGATTAGAGAGTTTTCTGCCAGGACATTATCCGTTATAACTTATATATAAGATATAATTTCTTAAAAAAAAAAAATCTGTCATTTACTCACGCTCATGTTATTTCAAATATGCATGACTGACTTTCTTCTGCTGAACATCAACGAAGATAATTTGAAAAAGTTAATTATTTCAGTTCCCATTTGTATTTCTTGTCCATATCAGGCCCGGTTAGAATTAAATCACTAAGAGTGCTTCTAAAATTAGGATGGATGCTTAGGGAAGTGCCGATGTAATGTGTAAGCAGCGGCTCAGTATACAGTGAGACATTTACGATTATTTACAACTTACAAGCCATCACTTTTACCAATAATTGGAATAAAATTTAAATATATATTTTTGTATTAATCTATTAGTCTGCCTTACATTGCTTTAATGCGTTAATATTTTAACAAGTGTCCCGTGCAGACAGAGTGAATCCAGCATTTATATGTAGATGTCACTTCTGAAACTTTGCAGCATGCAATTGGCTGTCGGTCTTCTTAGCATCATGAAAACAATCGTTTTATTTAATATAGGCTGTAGCCTCAAAAGCGAGCCAAGACCTCTCCCTTTACAATCACTTTGTCATCACAATCTCACAATTATAATCAATTAAGCTGCCAACAATGCACAATAAACCTCATAGTTACATCATGTCTACAGTTTGTTTGTTAAAGGGTTAGTTCACCCAAAAATGAAATTTCTGTCATTAATTAGCCTCATGTTGTTTAGAACCCGATCTTCGGAACACAAATGAAGATATTTTTGATGAAATCCAAGAGCTTTCTGACCCATTCAGGTCCTAAAACACAACACAATGCCATGTGTAATTCAAAACATGGGTAAAACATGTGAAAAAAAGTAATTGGGCACTATTATGTAAGGATTTTGCTTGGAGAGAACAGTCAATTGCAGCTTAAGTGTCTTGCTTGAGGACACAATGATGATAAAACCAGTGTGTCATCTCAGAAAATTTCAGTTTATATGACGTATAGCTTAATTATGTCCCGTAACTGAACCTCCCATTGTTACATTACAAACAATTTGTAATTTACCACTATGTCTGTTGAATGTGCTTGATGTCTTGATGCACATTTTGTTGGCTTGTTTTATTAACTCATTATACTTCAACAAATACTTTCTGGACACTTTTAAATCCTTTTTAAATCCTAAAGTCTGTCAGGACTTCTGTCAAAGAAGTGAACAAAACTGAAAAAAACATATCTGCTTTCTGTGGTTCATTAATGTTCTTGATGAGTAAGACATTAGGGCATGTCAGAGGCTAAATCTTAACTGTGGACAAGAGGAGGAGCTTGGGATGGTGAAAGTAATTGGCTCCTGAGCAACACAATGAAAGCAGCTGAAGGATAACTGAAAAGGTGACCAGTTGTATATACTGTTGAGCTAATTGTTCATTTAACCAACATTTAAGTCATTATATTTACTGCTTTGAAATACATGCTGTTAATGAAAACACTGTTGAATCATTTACAGTAGTTACTGTACAAATAAAAACTATTATATGACACTACGTAATTACATAACCATACATGGTGAATTAAGTTATATACATATGCCTTACAAAGCATGTATTCAGATTTCAGAAGGAATTATTTTTACATTTGTAATAAAAAAAAAGTGTCTCGCCCATCAGCTGATCGGATTTTCTGTAATATAGATGGACGAAACTTTTAGGATGTTTGTGTTGTAAGAATGTACAGGGAGACTTCAGATAGAAAAAGACTAATTCGTTACCAAGCAATAGCCGTCATTTCACTGTCTAGGTTAACTACCCGCTATAGTCCAGCTAGAGTAACCCACTTCTAGACAGAATAACCTTGAATTTGGTTACATGTCATTTTTTCCAAAATAACTTGTGAGATGTATGATATTTGGCCAGGTCTCTCTTGTAAAAGGAGTTTTGATCTCAATGAGACTTACTGGTAAAATAAAGGTAAAATAAAAAATAAAATAAAAATAAAAAAAACATATTATTCCATCATGTACGCAAAGTAAACAGTGATTACAATTTGGTTTCATTTCTTCACTCATTTTATTTTTTTTTGTTATCTAATTGATGACTAGTCTATTATTGGGTTATAGTTTAGACTTCTATTAAATTTTCAATGACAGCCCAAAGTTTTCCTTGTTTTAGCCTAGACGTCTGGGCTGTGTTTGGACAGCTATTAGACGTCTTTTAAACGCACAATTGCTTGCTGGGTAATGTTTTCTCATTAAAATCAGAGGATTTCCTATTAATTCAAAAGAATTAGGGAATATTAGAATACCAATATGGCGGCACGGTGACTTCACTTTTTATGACGTCAAGCGCAACCCAGTCATTCATATAGATCAGTGGTACAACCCCTCTGAAAGTTAACAGATTCAGCAATAGACCTTATTCACAGCCACACCAACTTTGATTTTTATCGGGAATAAACGTAATGTGCAATAAACCAATCAGAGTCTTATCTCCCATTCCCTTTAAAAGCCAGTTGTGCTCGTGCCATGGCAGGTTGCTATTTACATGGCGGAAAGACTGAACGCATCTCCAGAGGAAATGGATCTGCTCGTGCACGAGGTTAAAGTGTGCAAGCAGACCATACTGGTCAAGCTGGATTCCACCATATCTTTATGTACACATTAATAATCTTTTACATTGTAATCCTTTTATTTTTAATATCTGGTATGTGTGCTGCTGTTGCACGTCCCAGTGTGTGTAATAAGTAAAGTGTACATAGGCGCGTATAGGCGCATATTACTAATGTGCCCTTTTAAATAACAAAAAAATACTGCGCCATGGTCAATGGCACTGTCTATTTCAGTTGCCTCAAAATAGCAATGCGCCAACAATGCGCCCGCCCTAAACACACCTCGTTTTCAGACCAGCACGCCCATGTGGGCAAAATGCATTTGCTATTTAAAAAACCCACAGGACGTGAAAATGATAACTGCGTCGGGCTGAAACTATCAAAAACCGCACGTGTAATGGCCCATTATGTTCCAGGTCTGCTTGATCAATTACCAAAGAACCATGATTTTCTTGTCAAAGTGATAAAATGTTGTGTTGCAAAAATGAGTACACGTAAAAGTTATAAAAATAACTCTATATGCAAGTTAAGCTTTTGTTTGTTTGTTTGTTTGTTTTTTGCTAAGAAAAGAGCAGTAAAAAGCCATGCAACTGTCTTAGATCTGGAAAAGGCTGTGTGAAGAGCGACTGTTTCATCTGTATATAGACTGTACATAGTAAGACGCAACGTGCAGAAGTGAAATACATTATTGTTGTACACACAGGAACACCTTAAAGTCAAAGAAAGCACATAAAAAACTCACCTATATTAACAAAATAGATTTTTGGTAATCGGTGGCAGGAAAGTTCTTATAGACAAATGAAGTCAATTCACACACTCCTGAGTGATGTAAATCAAAATCTTGAAACAGAGGATGCTCCCTTCTCCTTATTCCCTGTGTTCTTGGAAACTTTTGTTAAAGTTGATCAAACATCAGGGCACTCAAGCAGGTCATCATCCACGAGTTAAACAATAGATATAAAAATGTTTTGAGAATTTGTAGCCTCAATCAATGCCACACAGGGTCAAAGCAGTTATGGAGGACATGCGCTTAGGCTTCTATATGTTTGTTGAATTAAATCAAATGTGTACTCATTTTTGCAACCCTCCATTTAGGCAAAATTGGCTAATTTACTGATTTTACAGATATTGATGACGTTTGTCTCTGTTTTTATCAAGTAGGCCTATATGCTATGCTTATTTTTTTTTTATTAATTATAAGTGAAGAAAAAGAAAATATATCACTCAATATGATGCAGGGTCTACTGCAGCCTATATTAATGACATTTCACAAGAATTAAAACAAATTTTTCAAGACTCAACCTTTTGAACTTTCTTTAGGGGATTTCCAGCCATAAATAAGTGTGCCACTTGCCTACCTCCTGTTATTTATTTATCTCTTTGTGGTTTTATGGCAGTGTCTCTGGCGATTAGAAGTAATTTAGGTGTCTTGCCCTGTATACTACAACTTAAAGATGTCAGCTGGAACTATTTCCCGTAGCCTACTGTCAGTAAATCAAAGTAGCAGGACAACAATGACGGCGTAGTTTGTTGGCAAAACCGAACCGTTTATGCGGCGTTCTGTTCTGCGTTCGCTTCTTTGAGGAGCTCGTACACATCAGAATAGAGAATCAAATGAAGAAGGCGATGACGTCAATGTGGCGGCCGAGCGATCTGATTGGTCAGTGTGGATGAACCTGAGCAGCCTTCATGCGCTCTCAGAGCAGCATCTCATTCAGACAGCCGAAGAGTTTGAGTTAGTACCTCACCAACACACAAAAGACTTTAAGCCTCAGAGAGCCGCACATATACAACAGAAAAAGCGAGCAAGAGAGAAAAGGGAATAGAATACTCATTTTTTATTTATCTGTTTACAAGCAGCAAAAGAGGGAATGCCATCGATAAACATGAAATTGGAGATGTTGACGCTCATCGCCTGCGATGTAGACACGGAGGTGTTCACATCCGACAAAATGCAGGTACTGCAAGTTTATCTATAAAGAAATTTAAAAAGAAGAAAATAAATGCACGCTGTGTTTATGATCAGTCTGTGCGCGAGGAGCGCTTTCACTGCAGGTACGCGTACTGTGTGACGTTGCACGCTCAGATCATTGTTTCTCATCGCTGGAATTTTTCTCAATGAATCCGCAGTTCACATTAACATTCTGCTGCATGCGCACCGATGGCGTCAATGCTCTGAACGACCTCGATGCAGAGCAGCTCCAGACGGGCTGCGCCACGAAGTGTACACTTAAATTACATGGTTAAAGGAATAGTTCACCCATAAATGACAATTATGTAATCATTTACTCCCCTTAATGTTGTTTCAAATCCTGTATGACTATTTGTTTCTTCTGTGGAGCAGAATAAGTGCCTCATGTCACCATTAACTTTCATTGTATGTCCAAAAGACATTTTCATTTGTTTGTGTGTGAAGTTCTGTGAACAATACCTATAAGAAAACTATAAAAAATATATAGTTAATGTACTCAGTACACACGAGTTCTGCTGTAGATGCATACAGTCATTCACCCTTTTAGAATGCTGCAGGTATAGGACTGCACAGTGCACACATCTACCCGTCAGACTGCGATAATCGATAAAGCTTATACCTTGTAATTGATAACTGCACTTTATTTGAAATGAAATAAGGATGGTATTGAGTACTTGTTTGAATTCCTCATTTGGAATTTATCCAGAAGTAGGGCACCCAGACACACTTTTGTGCATTCCAGCATGAGCCAGTGCAGTTTTCTGCAGTGTGCAATGGAATCCTAGATTTCACATTTAGGATTTTCTTGTAAATGCCAAAAAGGAAGATAAAAAAGGGGGAAAGTATGTTTTTATGTTACACCTTTAAACAGTTGCCTCACAAGCAAACAAATACTATATTTTTGCATGGAATTGCATGTATTGTGTTTGTGACAATCGTTCAGATGGGTGGCAAAGAAAACATGTCTGACACTAAAAAAAGTCCCTGTAAGAATGTGATGTCAAAGTGTCAATGTAGTTTATGTGTTTTCCATGTTTGGTCAGTGTTTCAGTGCCATAAACTGCAGATAGAGGGGCAGGCAGTCAGACAGACAGGTGTTTCTGTGCTACTGCAAACTGCAGTTGCTCTGCTTTGCCTGCAGTGTCCTGCCCTGAGCGAGGAACGACAGGAGAGAAACAAAGAAAGACAACTTAAGATTTATGAAACGAGTGTCTGAAAATGTGTGAGTGTTAGTATGTGTGCATATTGGTTCTAATCTGGGTTATTAGCCCGGGTTGAGGACATAGTTGATTATAAAATACTGCACGTTCTCTACAGTCTCTGATTACACCGCACAACAGCTTGTTGGGGGTTTTTTTACCATTTTTTTTTTATCCACCGTTTAAGGTTTATTCGTTTACTCTCTGCTCTGATTTTCTCATTGGATGGCAGGATTTAAAAAAAAGCCATTACTCCAGTCACACACACACACACACACACACACACACACACACACACACACACACACACACACACACACACACACACACACACACAATAGTAAACACACACACACACACACGCGCGTTTACTTGCCTATCTGGTCACATTCCATAGATTTAATGTTTTTTATACAGTGCAAACTGTTGTCCCCTTACACTATCCCTACCATTAAACCTATACCCATCACACAAACCTTTTAGAATTTTTACACTTTCAAAAAAAACTTTATTTACTTTATTTTTATACCAGATTTACAAATGAGGACGTCCCTAAAGGCAGTTTTTTGGAAATTTTGTCAGGTTTTGGTCACTTCTGGGTACAAATTTGTCCCCAAAATATAGTTAAGTAGGCACACACCACACACACACACACACACACACACACACACACACACACACACACACACACACACACACACACACACACACACACATACACATACACATACACATACACATACACACACACACACGCCGTAATGGTTTTTATACTGTACAAACTACATATTCTGTCCCCTTACACTGCCCCTATCCCTAAACCTACCCATTACAGGAGACATTCTGCATTTTTACATTTTTAAAAAAACATTGTTTTTTATGTTTTTAAGCTATTTGAAATGAGGACTAATGCAATGTCCTCATATATCATGTGTAAGTTGTAATACCAGTGTAATATGCATGTCATTATACACATTTGTGTCCACATATATCACAAAAACAAGAGCACACATACACACACACACACACACACACACACACACACACACACACACACACACACACACACACACACACACACACACACACATGGATACATTAGATTTATAATGGTTCACACACAAACAATGAGACTGTTAACTATCCTTTCATCAACATTTGTTAGACTAGTTAGTGGAGCAACTGTGATCTGAGCTTGCTCACTGGAACAGGTGTGGCGGCGTACAGTGTTCGTGCCTGTTCAATGGAAAATGATGTGCTATGGAAAATATGCAGACATCAGCACATTCATTCTGAAGGTTATGGGCAGGACTCTCGACATTCACGCATAAGCTCACACATACATACCCCTAAATAGTTAACACATTGATGGCATGTTTGCTGAGATGATAAACGCATGTCTGTTTGTATTTGGCTTCACACTGATTAGGGTCAGTGTGCAAAAGCAGCTGTCAGATCTATCCACCATTCAATGCCCTTCATTTTTTTTTTACTAGCTAATCTGTATGTGATTGGATGGTTTTGTATGATGGTCATGATTTGGGTATGGTCCCAAGAAGAAGTAAAGTGATAATGGAAATGAAGAGTTCTGATATGACAGTTCTACTCTGCCCTTGAGCAAAGTGTTTAACCCCAGTGGCTCCCATTTTATTGCAATTAGCATGCTGTAAATCCCCAAGTAACAGCTAACAGAGGTCAGTCTTTCAGCAGATGAGCCTTTTCGGCTTTGAATGTAAAAGTTATTTTTGCTGTAATAATTGGTCCAATCGCAAGCAACAGATGAGTAAATATCTAGAGAGATATCTTTCTGATAGAGGCCGAGGTCTAATAAATGTGTGTCACACGTGAAGCTCATTTTATTTAGCTCAATCTATTAATTTATTTAAAAATATATATTAAACTACATATTCATTCATACATACAGTACCGTTTTGACCGTTAGTAAAAAAGAAACCCATTTATTCACACTATTTACTCAAAATTCAATTTGAAACAAGTACAAACTAAAATCATATGCTAGTATTCTCAAATGAGTTATAAAATGCTGATTAATTGACTCGTTAAGTATCTCAGTCTAGTAGATGTTACAACACACAGCACGATAGCTAAGTGAGTGACAGGTAAAACTAAAGGTAGCATAGGACTGAAGCATTCCTGGATCAGGTTCTACTCAGGTGGGTAACAGGATCTGAGCTTTTGGCAGGTGGGGAGGCTGAAGCCTGCAGCCTGAGATAGCCCTGCAACAGCCATGCAGGCTAGAAGTGTGTGTGTCTCTCTCACTCTTTCTCTCTCTCTCTCTCTCTTCACTCATCTTAGATGGACTGATAGATGGATGAAACGGCAGGATGGATGGAGGAGGGAGGTTAGATACATCTGTAACCCAAGAGCTTAGGTAGAGCTCAGATGTCACTCTGAAAGGTTAAAGGCATTCGTAGGTATGATGACGTTAGACAAAAGGCTGCTGGCCACCCACTTGTGTCCTTTTTTCCTGTGGGTCGGGTTACCAGCTGACACAGCCTGCACATTCTAGTCCTAGCACTTCAAACAACCTTCCTAGATTCTCGGTCCCTTTGTGGGAATAAACATCCACTGATGTGACAACTGCGGTGAATTATATAACTTTGTTGTCAGAGAATTAAAGCTTCATTCAGTAGGGTGGCTAAAACGTGGGTCATAAATATAGCTTTGCATCACCAGAATAAATTACCTTTTTTAAATATATTCTAATAGAAAACAGTTATTTTAAATTGTAATAATATTTCACAATATTACTGTTTTTACTGTATTTTATGAGTGATTTTATTTGTTGAAAAGCCAGTGATATTATCATTTTGTCTTATTACAGCTACTGTATTTTAAAGCTGAGCTCTGGAAAATCCCCTGGGGCTTTTTCACCAGGCCTGTCAATTGGATTTGTTCCCTACCATTGATTATAGTATAAAAACCACAACAGACCTGAGTGATGGCACCAATTCCACCAGAGCCAATCAAGGTGACAGCATTTGTTGTTGTTTAACTCTGTTCTGATAAGAGTGAAGGAAAACACAGTTCCCCTTTGCATTTACGGCACATGTGATGAATCGCTTCTGCCTCTTCCAGAGATTTCCTTTCTCAGAAGGTCAGGGATCAGTTTCTTTTGTGCAAAAAGTGTTTTGTGCCTTGCACCTTGCGGACAGAACGGCTGCTTGGCCAAATGACTCCTGTGTGACATTTTGATAACATTTAGATTTTGTTTTCGGGGTTGGTCCTCCTGTTTCCAGGCTCTGTTTTGAACAAAGTCTTGATTTAAGGCAGCAAAAGTTCACTCATTATTCACTGACAAGGCAAACAATGGGAAAATGACTTATGGCAAACCAGATGTGATATGGTCTTTATGGGGGCATGTAATGTGTCTGTTTGTCAAGTTTAGTTGTTGTGTTTTTGTCTATTTAAATATAGCTGTAATACAGTGTTTCTTTGAATCTTGCTCTAGCATGTTTTACCCAAGGGCTCTTTGATTGGCAGCTTGTCAGGGTTGTGTAACACCAGCAGGGTAATTAAAAACATCTCCCACTCGTTTAACGGATTAATCTTCTTAATTATTTATGCTTCTATTCTCAACCCAAACTCATGCCAGTGTCCCAGTGCACCATATGCCCCAGATTCTGGGACATATTCTTTTTCTAATGGCTTTTCGGGTAACGAGTCCATGTGTGGAGCTTGTCCTTGAGTCACTTTCTGAAGAGAATGTAGTGTGAAGACAAGATAAGTATGTTGAGCAGTGCAGACTGCAGTGTAGTGCTAGTGATCGAATATTCATGATATATTCACTATAATTCTGCATTGCGGATGTATAGTCTCTTAACTTGTGTGGTATTTTCCATATAATGTATTGAAATTTTCTTTAAAAATACATGTTAAATATTGCTGTTTATCATTATGTACTGTTATATTGGTGCATAGGCAAACGTATTAAAAAAAATATTAAATTTCATTCCTGTTCATATGAGGAAAAACAGTGTGGAAAAACTTTTTTTACTGTGTTTTATTTTCATTACGTTTTGAATCCACCACCTTGCTTGAATGAAATATGAAATATTATGAAACTATGAAATATATATTTAATGTTGTCGAATGGACAATATCTAATATTTTAAATCACATAAATTATGTATATGTACACATAACATTTACCTCAATATTCACTAATATTCAGTGCTAAAAACATTACTGATATTTAAGAGAAGAATAGATGTGTATCTGTCTTAAGATAACATTGAACTCATTCGAGCATCAAAAAACAAACTAATGGCATTCATTTGCACTACACTTTCCATTTGACATTAGTCACATTGTTTGTGTGACTTCTAAAATCAGATTTCATCCGTTTTTCTATTCAATCTACAAACAACTAAATGGATTTGAGTCGGAACCAACAAACAAATTGAACATGATTCTGTCTCCTCAATCTGTCTTTTACTGACTCTTTCAAATGATTATCTTAGTCTAATTATCTGTGAGGTTGTCTGGCACTTCTAAGAGGCTTTTAGAGGATTTTTATTTATTTATTTACACTGTAAAAAGTGAACAGTTGAATCAACCTAAAAAATTACTTCAATTGGTAACACCTAAAAAATGAAGTTTTCTCAACTTAAAGTATCACGTTAAAACGTGATAATTTAAGTTGAGAAAACTTAATTTTTTTAGGTGTTACCAATTGAAGTAATTTTTTTAGGTTGATTCAACTGTTCACTTTTTACAGTGTAGAGTGTCACCTCTCTAAATCTCTCTCTGTGAATCTTTACCTTTCTATGACTTTGTTTGATTTTTTTGTGTGGGGGAATTTCTTTCTGTTTAAATCTCAATGACAAACATTCCATCTCTATGCAATGCTTTTTACAGACTTCATACATAATGCTTGACTGAAGGATTTTAATGCTTGACCTCACTAGCAGACATGTTTTCCTCACAGGAACAGAAATCTCTAAAACATTCCACAGAATCTATGAAAAATGACTACAGGTTACTGTGAATTAATAGAAGGTTTTTGTTATGTTTTCACTGGCTGCAGAAAAAAGCCATACAAATAAATGTCTCTTTTGAGATGGATCTTTAAATTAATTGGTAAAAAACAATCATGAGTTACAATTTCTAATGATTTACCTTTTTAGTAGCCTATACAAATCTCACTTTTTATGATCACACTGTTTAGGTGTGAGTTTCTTCTAGATTTTTTTCTGACTACAGTTTTCATCAGTATAGTGGTAAATGTTTCTCTGTGCCCTCCATCAAGACTGACCACAGTGATCTCATGTGTCGACCTGTTAATGCTTTCCAGGCAGGTAAAAGGTGTGCAAATACATGTGATTGGCACAGGTGTGAAGTGAGCCCACACACACACACACACACACACACACACTGTTGCATAACAGTGTTACATGAACCTTACATCACACCACAGTGTCCTGAACACTTATCTGTGATGCTCCTTTTCCTGCCCGTGAAATGTTGGTATCAAGGTAAATAACAAGCTTTAGTTTACTGGATGCGATCTTTGAAGTTTCACTGTAGTGTCTGTCCATCAACCTGCAACATATTGTGAGGGGAAACCTCAGCTGCCTCCTTTGGGTGCTGGGACTCAAAAGGATCATATTTACACATACCAAATGCAATCAAATACAAACAGCTACAATCATATATATATATATATATATATATATATATATATATATATATATATATATATATATATATATATATATATATATATATATATATATATATATATATAAAGAAATTACACCAGTGATGTACAACATATCACAACTTTTAGTGTTTTATTTTTAATTTATTTAGTCAAAGTAGTATATAATTGTAATATCATAGCATTGAAATAACTCTTATTATCTGTATTAGCTAGAAGTTTAATATTGTCCACCCCTAGCATCAATACTTCAAATCCTTTTATCAGTATAAATATTTTATTTTATTTCATTATTTATGCATTCACATTTTACAGTTCATTTAAGGTTGTCATTGTATGTGTCCACGATTCTGATTTCAACGGCATTAAACTTTACTTTGCACAGGTCAGTACGTTAATTTTCTTTGACTCAATCTTCATTAAAGGAAATAAATTAAAATTCAGTCATCTTTTATTCACACTCATGTCGTTCCAAACCTGAATGCTGATATCTTTCAGTTGTAGTGACAAGGGACTGTTAAAAATGTATAAAACATCACCATAAAATTTGACGTGTGCACTATATTCTGGCTTCTCGGCTTAACCAGAAAACATCCATGATCATCAGCATGGCAACACCAGCACTAACCAACTTGTAAATTCATGGTGTTTTCAGCAGGGTAAACATGCAGTTTATTTTACATGCCACACACGCTCTCCCTTACACACACAAAGAGCTGCCGTGTCATGAAGGCGGATGTCCACTCCTTTCCCCCAGGTAGTGTGTAAGTCTACACCGCTTGCAGGAAATGCTCGACGCTGCGCATGAATTAGTGATTGACACATCTCTTCTTGCTACAGTGTCTGAGTTCAAAACAAACTATTGCTATGTGTGGGAACAGAAACACTGATATGCAATGCAAACACAAACATTTTGCATGCGGGAAACGAAAATTATTATGCGAGTTTCAGAGTTTGAACAAGTTTTATCCATAGAAAGTAAATGGAAGAGAGTAAAAATATAGACTTATAACTCAAACCGTTTTGCTGCTGTTTATTTAGTTGTTTATTATGAATGTTTTGTTTTGTGGAATCAATTTTAATGTTGGTTTTTGCACTTTGGTGCAGGGACTCCAGACATCAAATTCATAACATTTATGTGTTCAACAATATGTAATTAGCTTAATCATGGGGCTTTGGTATAGTGCACATGGATGTTAGGGTCAATCTAGAACTTGTCATTCTATCCTATTTAATAACTTATTTTTCATCTTGTCACCATTCTCTCTTCACTTGCTCCATCAGCACAGTGAAGGTCACACTTCATATTTTACACGCCCCCTTCTATTCAAAAACTGCTCCAATTTAGGATATTACACGCTGCAATACGTTTACAATAGACAAAGTTATTTAATGCAAACCTCAAGCAATTATGAATTTTTTTTTCTTAATTCTCCTCAGGAGCGGTTTGAGGCTCTGTTCAGGATCTATGATGAGCAGACGTCCTTCCAGATGTTCAAGAGTTTCAGAAGAGTTCGGATCAGCTTCACCACTCCAGAGGCTGCTGCACGCGCACGCATCGAGCTCCACGAATCAGATTTCAACGGCATTAAACTAAAACTGTTCTTCGCACAGGTCAGCGCGTTAATCTTTATTATGCTTCATTCTGCAGTAAAGGGATTGTTCATCCAGAAATGAAAATTATTTTACCATTATTCACCACCATGTCGTTCCAAACCTGTATGCTACGTTTTCAAACTGTCCAAAATATTAAAAAGTTTGGGGTCAGTAAGATTTTTTTAAAATATTTTTTAAAGTATCTTATTATAAGGCTACAAGTATTATGACAACTTAAATGAACTATTTTCTATTTTAATTTTAATATATTTTTTTAAAATCCTGTCACGTGATCCTTCAGAAATCATTCTAATATGCTGATTTGCTGCTCAAGAAAATACAAAGTTCTGTCATGAAATTGTAGATGGCGCAGGCTCAAAAGCCCTTAACCCAATCTGCTTGCTATAACTTCATTGTGGCAACCTTGATCGTTTTTTCAAGATTCTCTGATGAATAGAAAGTAAAATAAAACAATTATTTGAAATATACATTTTTGTCTTTACTGCCATTTAATGCAATTTAATGCATCCTTGCAGAGTAAAAATATTTTCTTTCAAAATAAAACACATTAACTGATCCAGAACTTTTGAACGGTTGTGTAAGTCTTTATTCATTCACATTAATTTATTCAGTTTTCATAATCTTGCCCTCTACCTCTAACTTGCGTCTACCCTGTGTTCATGTCCAGACTTTGAAAAAGGCCCATTGGGTTTCTAGACAGATAAAAACCAATGCCTTCGGCAGAAGTAAATGTTTCTTCTGGGCTACCTATAGCATGCGTTTATTGTGTTTTTGTCCTTGTTGGAACTGTATGTTGTAATAACCCGTATGTTGTTGTTTTTTCTGTTGAAAACAAAAGTAGACTTTTTGGTATATTATAGGGGGGTTTTCGAGCAGCTTCAAATTTTACATCCAAAAAACACAAATGAACAACTGAAAACAGCTGTTACAAAACAAAGTGAAGATAGAAACAAATCAAACAAAAAGAAAAAAGGCAAGCAGATAAACATATGTTCCTTCACCTAGGTTTAGTTCATTACACCAGATTTAGTTGTAACCACACAAGTTGTAACACACATTATGAATCGAGCGATTTGCATAAGACGTTCGATTTGTTTAACACATTATCTTTGACAATTATAGAAGACTAAAAGGAAGCAACATGAGCTGAGATCTCTGGACTATCAGTGTAATATTAGCCAGAGGAAAGAACAGGAGTTTAGATTTTCTTTTCTCCTCTCTTAGAGGTCTGTCAGCAGGGGATAGTTAAAGAACACACAGTTCTCAGCACGGTAACACAACACACACACACACACACACACACACACACACTGTGGCGAAATCCGTGTGAAACTAATCATTATTGCCATTAATTATCTGAAATCAGACAGACACAATTATATTCCTAGAATCATTATATAGTAAATGTGCTCCACGTGTTTTACTCTGAACACATAGAGAATGGACACACTCTTCACAATGGTGCTGTGAATTTGCGTGCTGCTGTGTGGGAGTGCGGAGATGATCCAGGACATTGTGTGTCTTTGAACAGTAATAGAATAGCCTCTTTCCTTTAGAGAGATGTAACTATGGTGAGAGTATTCCTTCAAATCAATACAATCCTGAACTCTGCTATATTAAGCTTAGAGGATATATTTAATTTAAAAGGAGTGGACAAGTAATTTATTCTTATTGTTTAGTCTTGTTTTGTGCTTTCCCAGCTCACAAAAATTTGTTCTAAGAACGTTTTGAGAGCGTTCCTATTAAGTTATGAAAAAGTTATTTCTGAATGTTCTCTGACCGTTCAAAGCGTCCAGTTTTAAAAAAAAATGTTTTAAAAATGTTATATAATGTTATATATTTTGGTTATATGAACGTTAGGGGAACATTAAATTTTATCAATCTGCAAACATTATGGGAACTTTACTTTTGAATGTTCTGAAACAAGTATAATATTAAAAAAAAAAAAAAAAAAACATTAGACAAACTAAACCGTTTCAGTGAAAAAAATTCTTGAACAATGTAGGCTATAGATAATTTTTTTGTGCTTAAGTTGTAAGAACAATGTGAAAAGCAAGATAACTTTGAACGGAAATTCTATTAACGTTACTGGAATGATACATTTTACACTACAAAAGTTACATTCTTTTAACATTTATTCAGAACGTTAGCCAAAGTTCTGAGAAAGTTCCCTGTTAGCTGGGTTACCACCCCCTCTTTTTTTCTGTCTGGCCACAGGTGCAGAATTCGGGGGATGATGTGGACAAGTCTTACCTTGCCCCGCCTCAACCTGTCAAGCAGTTCCTCATCTCTCCACCTGCGTCTCCACCTGTGGGATGGAGCCAGAGTGATGATGCCACACCTGTGATCAACTACGACCTGTTGTGTGCTGTGGCCAACCTGGGACCAGGTACAAAAATACACACACATACAATCATCATACAAGCATATGCCACGTACTCCTACACATGCAAACAAGCTGATGTTTAAGTGTGTACAACCATCTGGACCAAATGTCTCTGTCCTCATTGATTTAAGCACTAATTTTCCAACAGTGAATAAACACACTTACAAACTTCTGCAGATAGATAAATTGATCTATATAGCAAACATATATGTTATAAATCAAATGTATGACCATTATATCTAATTTAATATGTTCCAAACTTCTTTTTGTGCCGAACAGTGCTCTTGTGCTTGTTTTGTGAAGTTTGGGGTCGATTAGAATTTGTAAATGTTATTAAAAGGAGTCTCTTATGCTTAAACAGTAATATAGTGACATATTACTACAATTATTACTACAATTTATAGCTATTTTCTATCTTAATATTTTTAAATGTAATATATAGTAAATTGATTTATTTGAAATTAAAAATTGTAATAGTGCAAAAGCCTTTACTGTGACTTTTGATCAATTTAATGCGCTCTTGTTGAATAAAAGTAGTAAACACCTTTGAGCGATATTGGTAAGCACTATGTAATGTTTATAAATTTGTTCATGAAAGTTAGGTTACACTTTAGTTTAGGGTCCAATTCTCATATTAACTAGATGCTTATAACCATGTATATTGCTTAACTAACTACTTAACTTAACTACTACCTTACTAACTATTAATAAACAGTAATAAGGAGTTTATTGAGGCAAAAGTCGTAGTTAATAGTTATTATAAAGTGTGGCAGTTCAGTGCAGTGTTACTTAGAAAATAAAGCACTTTTTTGTTAGGTATTTCTTGACAAATACCCCTGATCAAATCCAATAGCAGCTAGATTTTGTCAAGACAAACTGATGTTGGCTTGAAAAAGACTGACCAAAAAGTTTTAAAGTCTACTTGAAGGAAAAAATTAAATGCTAGAAGGCTAAAAATACATTTAAAAGCATGCTGTATTGTGAGATATTATTTTGGTTATCACTAATGTGTTAATGGTTGGTGAACAGCTAATGTGTTTAACGGAACTGTAAGAGGTCAAATGTGGCAGCAGTGAGTAGAAATGGAGGTAACACTTTATTTTAAGGTGCTATTAATAAGCAGTAATTAACAGTTAATAAGACACTTATAAGACCTTATAAGATGCATATAAGATGCATATAAGCATTAACTACTTTATATAAGGGTTAATTAAAGCACAAGACGAACCCGGAGAGGCAACTGAGCGGCCCCGGAGTGGTCATGACCCAGCTGGACCCCAGGGGATGGAGTCTACACTCACCCTGGCTGTAACTGTCGTGAGGCTTGTCGGCGGCACGATTGAGTAGAGAGGGAAAAGTGAAACAAAGCGTCCTCAGAAGTTATATGAAGTAGTTAATGCTTATATGCATCTTATATGCATCTTATAAGTTTTTATAAGTGTCTTATTAACTGTTAATTACTGCTTATTAATAGCACCTTAAAATAAAGTGTTACCGAAATGGACGATGTTCCCCTTGTCATGATCAGCATCATGTGTAATGTGTGTGCGCCCCCTGCTGGTGGATATCACAACAACACTGACTACTTGCTATGGCAAACCTCTTATCACCTCTTATCGGCCTGGCTCGTTACTATAGCAACCCTTCATCTGTTTCTCAGTGTTTGTGTGTGTAGTGTGTCCTCAATGGTGGTGCTTCTATTCTTTAATCTTGGGGATGTAAAATATATCTGTTTACTAAGGGTTCTAATCGTTTAATGCCTTTCAAATCTAACATCTTTTGTTATTGAGAGAACATTTCTCTGGCTTGTGCTCCTCAAAACATCTGCCTGATGCAGAAAAGAAGGCAAACCCATCTAACATAACACGCCTGGATTACTGAGTTATCTGGATTTAATTGTAGATGATATGACAATATCTTGGACTGTTCCACTCTTCAAAACTCATATTAGAGTTGTCGTTATAGTAACAAGTCTGTAAGATCAAACATGATCCGACTGTAGCATATGTTTATTTAGCGTGAACAGGATCCAGTCATGAAGAAGGTAAAAGTCTGTGCCAGTGGCCCTTCTTAGAAGAGCGCTATGAATAATAATAGTTAATAATAATAATAATATAGAATTTTAGAAAAGCAATATTTTGAATTAGAGGCAGAAATTTAGTATTATTCCTATGAATAATAATAATAAATTCTTAGAAAATCACCATGTTGAACTAGAGGCTAGTAATTTTGTATAAATTAATGAATTACTTGTAATATGTAATTGTAATAAAAAATATAATAAATTTAATAAATGTAATTAATATAGTTTAGTATATTATTATTATTGATAGATGTTAAATGCTAAAACATGCTAGCAATACGTTACAACATGCTAACAAGTAGCAACATGTTAAATCATGCTAGAAAAATGTTAAATAATGCTAGCAGCATGCTAATTTGTGCTAACAGCATGTTAGTGACGTTAAATCATGCTAGCAACATGTTAATTAATGCTAAAACATGCAAGCAGCATGCTAATGCATGTACATGTTAATTCAAGCTAGCAAAGTGTTAAAACATGCTAGCAACAGACCAATTCATGTTAGTAAACATGCTGATTCATATTAAAGTGTTAAAACATGCTAGCAAGTGTTAAATCAGGCTAGCAACATGTTAATTCATGCTAACAATATGTTAAAACATGGTACTATAAGAAATTGACAAATAATCCTTTTTCTTCAGGTGCGTGGAGCCAAAGTGATATGGAAAACGACCAAGAAGGTGCCTGGCCTCACACTGAATTCAGTACAGACTACAGAAGTCTATCAAAACATTTTTTTATTATTTTCTGGATGGCATAGTGCAAAAAGTGCAAAGTAAATGAACAGGAGCAAACATTTCAGCGCATTGTTAATGCTAATTTGTGCTAGCAACGTATTACAACATGATAGCAACATGCAAAATCATCCATCTATCTATCTGTTTTTCTGATATACTTTATTGCCTTCAAAACATTTCAAATGTCTTCAAACTTCAAGCTTTTAAAACTTTCTCAAGCCAACTTTCAAAGTCTGTCATCAAACTTTACTCATACTCAAACTCATATTATTATTATTGATAATAACAACAACACTGATAATAGATATAATAATAGTATTGGAAGAGTTGAATAGATGATAAATAATTTTATATAATAATGATATATAATAATAATAGATGAGGTAATTATTATTATTGATATAATTATATAGTCTTAAAAGAGTTGAAGTAAAGGTAAAATAATTTATTGTAATGGTAATAATAATAATAATAGATGTAGTAATATTATCTTAGAAGAGCAACATGTTGAACTAGAGGTGAAAATGATTTAATATATTAGTGTTATTATTATTATTAATCAAATGCCATTTTATTGATTAAGAAGTTCCTATGGCTTTAGGGTATATTTAGCTCATTTTCATTTGCTGTACAGTCTGTTCAAGCCATGCTAAGAAAGTATTTCGACATTGTTAAGTTGTTCTTGTTTAACAACACCTGAGGTCAACATTAGGATCAAAAGACAATGCAAACATGATGGATGTAGTTTGTCTGGGAATGTATTTGTTGTCTAGTTTTTATGACAGTTTAAATTGTCCAACCCTCACAATGCATTTCATGGGGGGGAGGAGTCTAGACTTCTGAAACTTCCAGCATATATATTTTAGTACATCAAACTTTAATTTAAAAGGTCATGGAAACTTGTATCTTATGTCTTTTTATCTATCTCTCTAGGTGAGAAGTACGAGCTGCATGCGGGTACAGAGTCCACTCCTAGCGTGGTGGTCCACGTGTGTGAGAGTGACACCGAGGAAGAGGAAGAAGCCCGGCCAAAAGCCAAGATAGTCCAGACCAGACGTCCCGACGGTCCCCCAAAAGTCTACAACTAAAACCTTCAGCACACAGCACACATTTTTTCTCTCTCTCTGTGTCTCTTTCTCTCATCCAGGGAAAGGCACGCTTTATTTCAATAACAAAAAAAGCTAAACTAAGACATGGATGGATTGGGAGGGGTGCTCAGTGCACAGGTGACTTGTGGTGTTCTGAACTGGACTCGAAGACTGAACACACTGTCTCACCGCTGCCTCACGGGACAGACAGGGGGCGATGAGCTTGCGAACCCCCTCTCACAATCATAACACTTTCATTCCCTCATTTAGAGTTTTTATCCTGTTCCATTCAAGCTCAGTAATTGTAATTAACAGTCGTAGAAGTAGGTTACATGTAAGCGTTGTTACTGTTTGTCACTATGATTGATCATCAAAGGAAAAAAATGCTTTAAAAAAGGAAGCGGACCCATTCTGCTTTCTCCGTTTCTCTCTTGACGGCTGTCGCGTTTAGCTCCATATCGGTCAGGCTGGCACTCCTACAGCGGTGCCGTGGCTCGCTGGGATTGTGACCGTTGTGCAGAATTATGCCTGTTCATACCATGCTTGAATGGGATGACAAGTGGTTCGATGGAAACGATATGAGCGAAGGAGTCGAATGTTTCAGTCATGTCGGTGACGACGAGAGGGTGTTAAATATGTTCTTTCACTAAGTTAGATGTTTATTATTCTTACTGTGTATTTGATACCGCACATTTTTGCATGCTAACTGGTGTATTTTATACTCTGTTAAAACAACTTGGAACATATCTGACTGCTGTCTTTCAGAGGGATGGCCTTGGAAAGTTAAGAAACAGTTGTCTGGTGTAAAGTTCGACATTTTGTACTTGTATAGCGCAACGTTCACTCACAGGCCAGAAAAAGCACACGTTATTATGGGTCTTAGTTTCACCCCATCTTTGTTTGGCGCATTATGCTTCAGCTTTTTTTAGAACCATTTGCATTGTTTAGCACTGACAATGTTTGGTGTCTCTGCATATGTTTACTGAATCTACACTGACATGTGCTCAAGTTTCAAGGTGAAAATCAATGTGACGACTGACTTGGCCCAGAACCACTTTATGAATGCTGTACCACGGTCATATCAATGTTAACTGTTGTGTATTTTGCATTGACAGATAGAATCTTAAAGGGATAGTTCAACCAAAAATCATTCATGCTGTGAACATTTTATTTTGAAGAATGTTGATAACCAACCATTTCTGGTGCCCATTGACTTCCATTGTTTGAACAAAAACACATTTCTCAAAATATATTAGTATGTTGAAGACATGAAGTAGTACAGCTTTGGAACATCATGAGCTCATGTCTTTTATGTCTCGCAAATCCTCATTCTTGACAGTTTATAAAGCTGCACAGTGTTAATTCATACGAAAACTGTTACAAATGAATGAATGATGTCATTTTAAGATATGTGTTGTAATAATGTACAGTCAGTGAAGCAGAATCCAGCGATTGACCAATCAGATTGAGGATTGCAGAGAGGCATGTAATAATGGTGTCAAATTAGCCTTAATAAAAGTCATATTTCTGTCAAAAAAGGAAGAAAATCCAGTTAAATGTTGAATGAAATTCAATCATTTACAAAAAAAATCATGGCGATGTAAATCACATAAAAAAGAAGTCATGCAATCAAATAACTGATATTCATGTGACTTTCTAAATTGCCTTTGCTTCCTTGCTCACATGTAAGACAAAAGTGTTCTCTTTAATAACCAATCCTTCAATTAGTAAATAGAAATAGAAATAACAAAAAATAATAAAGATAAGCATCTATTGGAATTTAACTTTTTTTTTTTTAACTCTGCATGCTGTGACTTTTCCATAGATGCAGTCTTTCCCGTTTGTATTTCACTCTGAATGCAGCCCTTTTCTCCTGCCTGATGTTCTTGTTTTTGCAGGTGTTCGGTCACTACAGGGGCGAGAAACATGGGTGAGCAAAGCTCTTTGAGTTATCGATAACCATGCAGCATAGAAATGTTTTGGACTCTTTGAGTTTTGTGTGTGTTCACCTTTTAAACAAAAGGTAGAAGTTAAGCGAAGTATATGAACACATGAAGCAAATTTGTACTGAGTTGTTACAGATAAGCCTGTCATTGGCAGCATAATGTATTGTGGGTTTTTTACTGTCTTTAAGGCTGTTGTTGCTTCGTTTCAGTAAAATGATCTTGTTCTTTCTTCTTCTTTTTTAAGGAAGGCTACAGATGGTCAGTTCTATCACTGTTGCTGTTTGGATTTAGATATTGTCTAGTACTGTAATTGTAGTTCATAACCTGTGAACAAAGCAATAATTTACGGTTATATGTCCATGTTCTGTATGGTATGATTTTTTTGTTTTTGCAGAGGTGTTCTCTGATTCTTAGCTTGCTTATGTTTGTGTAAATATGATTATTTGTTTCTCATTGGCATATAAATATATATATATTATATAAAGAACTGATTCTTATAAAAAGTGCTGTAGTGTGTTTATTTCACACAAGTAGTCCGGTACCTCCAAAGGTGGCAGAAAAGTGTGCATCTTAAGTATAATATTTAATACTGTTTAAGTGTGTGAATAACTTTCATTAACATCAAATATTAATAGTGAATAGGAAGTACCCACCAATATTTACAAAGTTTTTTACGTCTTCTCATTCCATCTGTATTTAAAGGAGCGGTCAAGTATATGAGCAAAAGCAATTCTAAAGAGATGTTGTCCGTGTGAAATCTTACTCTATTTTTACTTGATGTAAAAATTTCAAATTCAGATTGTTTCAGGCTTTTTTTTTCATTGTCTTATTCAACCAAAGATTAACCGTTACAGAATTAGCCAACTTTCCAGTATAATTAACTGACAATACAAGGAGGTTCCTCTCTATGTCAAAGAATGGGGACACACCTGATTTTTGTTTCTACCTGTCAATGATTAGATCCCAGCCCAGTCTCCTGGGATACAAATACTGATACAAAGATACTAATTATACATGTTCTCACTCCTCCTTTTGGGAATTATTCATTGAGGGAAATAAGGAGCTTGTGAATCACAGCTTGTGAACAAGATGTACTGCTATAACTAGATCTGCCAGAATTTATGTTCCCTTTCGAGGGAACTCGCGATGCGTAAACGACGCTTTGGAAACGCCCCCAGCGTGAATGCGTCTGAAGCACCTATGTCAACTAGTCCAATGGAAAGAATGATCGTCACGGGCAGGTGACGTCATGAACAGGAAATGATAACACCATTAGCTTCTGTTCCCTCAGCAAGCGAACTGTGTCTTCTGTCTTTTATATTTACTGTTGTCTGTTATATATATATATATATATATATATATATATATATATATATATATATATATATATATTATATATATTGGCAAGTGATGGTGAAACAAGTATACAAACTCTGTGCTTCTCCCTGCCCGCGTTATTTAACGGGTGGGACACACACAAGCTTTGTGTAGTTTGTTTGGGAGTGGAGCATGCGGTATCAGCCTTCGAGGAGCCAACATTACGAGATGCTTCCGCTTCGCATGCTCCGCTCCCGCCTGGCGCTTTTCAAGGAAAGTGGCCAGGCTCACGATCCTCAGGGTGCAGGACCCGCTGTTGCAGAGGCAGCACGGAGAATGCATTTGTGGGGATCGCAAAAAGATTCGCCACCTCTTTCCCCAGCATATGAGGAGCTGGTAGACGGGATTACTCGCGCTGTTGAAAAATTACATATTGACTGGCCAGACGAGAAAAGAGGCACTCGTCCCAAAAGTATTTTTTTTTACCATCCAATATTTCACTTCCACCACGGGGCCTTCCCTTTTTCCCCGATCTGCACAGTGAGCTGTCCAGATCGTGGAATACTCGTCACGTGTTTTCAGTCCCCAAGTGCATATTTATTCAGGAATAAGGGGCTGAAAGAGTATGGATATGAGTCGATGCCCCGGGCTGAACAGACGCTCGCAAGCTATCTGTCACCCGGTCCAGCATCGTTTCTCAAGGCCTCGGCTTTGCCCACGAAGCCATTAAAGACAACATCTACTTTAGTTGGCAAAGCATACAGCAGCAGGTCAGGCTGGAGCATGCCTTCACACTATGGCAGTGTTTCAGGCATACCAGGCTGATCTGCTGGGGGATATAGACAGGAGTGAGGGAGTGGGGCTCGATGAGGTTCAAGAACTTCGTCGGGCCACAGATCTGTCTCTCAGAGCTATCAAGAGCTATCAAAAGAAAAGGTCCTGACGTCACTGGTGTCAGACCTGTGAGGGCAGCCCCAAATGGGGTGGAACGGTACACACTTCAGAATACGGTGCCCATTCCATCTTGGTGTCCTCACGGGGCCGTTCTGCCAACCCCGCCACCCTCTCTGCTTAGGGGTGCAGGTACTTCCTCACCCTGCACGTTCACGAAATGCGTATATGCAGCTCTAGCCCCGCTCAGGCTGCAGGGCATACGTATTCTGAACTACATAGACGACTGGCTGATTCTGCGGAATCAGAACAGTTAGCGGCTCGGCACAGAGGTGTCGTCCTCGCTCATATGCAAATGTTGGGGTTAAGGCTCAATGCCAAGAAGAGTGTGCTTTCTACGGTACAGAGAACCACTTTCCTTGGTGGGGTCTGGGATTCAGTCACGATGCGATCCGTTCTATCGCCGCTCGTGTAGCTGCTATCCTTACAGCCACGAAAGAGCTAAAGCTAGGCCAGTCACGCACTGTGAAACAGTTTGAGAGACTGTTAGGTCTTTTGGCAGCAGCGTCCAATGTGATACCCTTTGGCCTGCTGTACATGAGACCTTTGCATAGGTGGCTCAGGACCAGAGGGTTGTCTCCGCGGGGAAACCCACTTCGTATGATCAAGATAACGCGGCGGTGTCCGCGCCTTGGTCATTTGGAGGAAACACTGGATCTTAACACAGGGTCCAGTGTTGGGAGCTCTTTGCCATCGAGTTGCTATCTCGACAGATGCTTCCCTCACCGGCTGGGGAGCGGTAATGGAAGGCCGCTCGGCTCAGGGTCTGTGGAGGAGTCATCATCAGTACTCGAGTTTCTACAAGAACGTTTTACATCAGGTCTATGTCCATCCACACTCAAGGTCTACGTGGCGGCCATTGCGGCATCCCACGTACATCTTTGGGTCGAGACCCCCTCATTACTCGCTTCCTTCGTGGCACTTTGAGGCTGAGGCCTGCAACTCGCACTAGGGTGCCGGCTTGGGATTTGGCAATAGTTTTAGAAGGCCTATCTGGGGCTCCCTTCGAACCCTTAGATTCGGTCTCAGAGAAATTTCTCACTTAGAAAACCATTTTTCTGCTAGTTATTTCGTCCCTTAAGAGAGTCTGTGACCTTCAGGCCCTTTCGGTTTCCCCCACCTGCCTTGAAGTCACACCGGGGATGGTCAAGGCATTCTTATATGCAAAACAGGGATACATCCCTAAGGTGCCGACCATGATTCCAAAGCCTATCGTGCCTCAGGCTTTCTGTTCTTTTACCTCTTTGGACCAGGAAAAGCTGAACCTTATGTTCATCGGACTTCTCCTTGGAGGAGGTCCGATCAGCTATTTATTTGTTTTGGATCACCCAAGAAAGGACTAATTTTGGAAGCTAATTCTGGTTTGCACCGGATGCTCTTTTATTATTTCCTGGTCATGACGTCACCCGTCCGTGACGATCATTCTTTCCATTGGACTAGTTGACATAGATGCTTCAGATGCATTCACACTGGGGGCGTTCCCAACGTGTCGTTGACGCATCGTCTCATTCCCTTTATCAGGGAACTATGGTTACGGTCTTAACCTGAGAAGTTTTTTTGTCATGTGTATACTGAAAATCTGCTCACAACCACTGATAAGTATAGCAATACAGATTATCTGATCATACTGAAGATTGGAACATTTTTATTAAAGACTATATTCATGTATAAATCTTATGACATGAAGTAGACCCAAAAGTTTTTTGGACACTATCTATACATTGAAAAAACTCTTTGTCCACAATAGCGTTTTCCAAAAGTTTCTCGTTCACACTAAAACTTCACATATCCTATCGTCTTACTGACAAATAAAGAAATGCAGCACATGCACATTATTTTTAAGCAAAATATTTATTCATAAAACTGATCATCCTTGCAGTGCCAAACCACATGTCCCCACAGACGTGTTTGAGAACTTGCAAGTACCTTAGTGGGCCAAACCTATACCTAAAGTGACACAAGACGATGGCTTTCCGAAAACGTTACGCTTCGCAAGAGGTGTCTCCCCTCTTATATTTTGGTTATCAATGAAAATGTGCATTTTCGATACTAAACATTTCTTGTAGGATGCTTGGATTCAGTACGATGATGTCTATCGGTTAAAGGTAGCTGCTATCTTAAGAGAAAGATAAAGCTAAGGCCAGTCAAGCACTGAAAACAGTTTAAGAGTTGAGTCTTTATGCAGAGCGTCCAATGTAATACCATTGCTAATGTACATGAACTTTGCATATGGCTCAGACCAAGGTTGCCCCGGGAAACCACTTCGTATGATCAGATAACCTGGGTGCCGCGACCTGTCATTGAGAAAACTGACATAAAACAGCGTCCAGATGTTGGGACAGTTTGCCTGAGTTGTATCTCGAAGATGCTTCCTCCGTGGGGAGGGGTAATGAAGCGCTCGCTCAGTCAGATGAGAGTCTTTCAGTATCGATTTCTCAAGAGTTTTACATCAGGTACCCATACTTCATTCACTCTAGATCTACGTCGCCATTAGCTGCCCCATTACATTTTGGGTCGCCAATCCATTTTTCTCATAGTTATTTCGTCTTAAGTGAGTCTTGACTTAGGCCTTTGTTTCCCCACTGCTTGATCAACGGATGTAAGGCATTCTTATTCAAAACAGGGATACATCCTAAGTTCGACATGATTCCAAAGCCTATGGCTAGGCTTTCTGTTCTTTACCTCTTGGACAGGAAACTAACCTTATGTTCAATACGACTTCCTGGAGAGGTACCGATCAGCTATTTATGTTTTGATCACCCAGAAAGGATGAATTTGGAAGCTAATTCTGTTTGCACCGTGCTCTTTATATTTACTGTCAAACTCACCGTTGACGTCATTCTTTCATTGACTAGTACATAGATGTTCGAGCATTCACATGGGGGCTTCAACGTGTCGTTGACGCATCGTTCATCCCTTTATCAGGAACTATGGTTACGTCTTACTGAGAAGTTTTTTTGTCATGTTATACTGAAATCTGCTCAAACCATGATAAGTTACAATACAGATTATTGATCATACTGAAATTGGAACATTTTTATTAGACATATTCATGTATAAATTATAATGAAGTAGACCCAAATTTTTTTGGAATATCAATACAATTGAAAAAACTCATTGTCCACAATACGTTTCAAAATTTATCGTACACTAAAACTTCACATATCTATCGTTTACTGCATAAGAATCAGCACATGCACATTATTTTTAAGCAAATATTATTCATAACTGATCATCTGCAGTGCACCACAGTCCACAGCGTGTTGAGATGCAAGTACCTTATGCCAACCTAACCTAAAGATTGAGCACAAGATGAGAACATTTCCGAAACGTTTTCTAAGGTACAAGGTATTATTCTAAAATAATATCATGATCTACTGTGTCAAATGCTGCACCTAAATCAAGCAGGATTAAAATACAGCAAGAACCAGAGTCAAGAGTGGGTAAAATATCATTGGTAACCTTCAACAAAGCATATTCAGTACTGTGTAGTACGAACCAGACTGAAATGTGTCTAGTAAGATTAAGTCTGAGAGTACATCAGAACATTAGAAGGACAAAATGAGGGCTTCATATTAAAAACAATATCATAGAGTTGTGAAGAGACACAGGTTGAAAAAGAGGAAGAGAGCTCTGATGAGGAAGTGTTTCTAGAGGAAAATAACTTTGAGATGGTATGTTAGACCTAAATCACTCAACTTTAAAAATAAAAATGTTTAAAAATGAATCACAGATCAGTAGAAGTCTCGCAGTGGGCAATTGATGTTGAAAAGACATCAAATTGATGTCAAAATCAAGGTAAAAACAGGTCAAATATGCAAATCAAACTGACGTCAAAACCAATCCATGACATTGATTTAATGTAAACTGAATGTCAAACATATTGACCTGCATATACATAAACCAATTTCAGTGTGGGTATTAACTTTCTCTGGAAGACATTGCCTTTAACTGACCTTAAAATGATATGCAGCTTGATCAAGTCTTGACAAACTTTTGACATCAAAATGATAATCCAAGGGTGCCCACATTGCCTGTAATTATGGGGTCACTATGAGGATGGGATTTAGAATGTCTTTGGTGCATTTTGGTCAAATTAAATTGACATGTATTTCAACTGTACTTCCTAAACAGCCACTCTGACACTCCCTTGAAGAATGGTTCATATCTGAAGTTCATTATGTCTTCCATCTGCCTCAATGTGCCTACACTGTACTGGGTTGACGAGTGCCCTCTTTTAGCCATGGAATTAAACTTTATTCCTTACCTTGGAAATCTGTAAGGGACAAAATGGACAAACTGAGTCCAAGGTAGAAGTGTATTGTTAAAAAGATGGATCAATTCATCTGGATTATACAAGAGTATAGGACTTTAACATTTGGGATTTCGGTCAATAAATACACATCATTGAAAAACCTCTACAAGACACATAGAAACTCTTTAACAAGGGGTTTCCTTTCAAGAGAACTCCACACTGCTCCAATGATGCTATGGCAACGCATCCAGGTGTGACCGGTATCTGAAGCACGTGTCGACCACGCCAATCTTGACTGGCTGATGGCAATAAAATATTGTCACATGGAGCACCTGTTGTGAGATATTCAGTTCCTGTGAAAAACTGTAACTGTGTGGGTATGTCTCAAGAACACGCCCACAATAGGGGAAATATCATGAATATTTATGCATACTCCAAGCATATGCATAAAAGGGCGCTCTGCATCAGGTGTCATGAGCTTTTTGTCTTCAGAAGTCGCTTTTTTTGTATGTGCCTGTAAGAGAATCTATTGGAGAGCATTAATTCTCTAGGGAGTTGGATGCACTCATAGCGATGCATTTGCGGTAAGAGCTCTGTTCTTGCTTGATCTGAGTCAAGCGTTTGCACAGAGCACGTTTGGCTCTTGAGTGAGCTGAAAGCATTTACTGTGATGTGCTTACTGTGGGAAGCTCCACCCACTCGTGACTTTCTCTTGAGAGATGAAAGTCGAGTGTCTGCATCTCGTGGTTCGGGTCCCACAGCCGTCAAGGAGGCAGGGCGCGTTCGATCACGAGGATTGTAGGCGGACCATAGGATAGAGTCTGATGGGAGTTTTTTCCTTGTGGGCTTCTCCTGATAGCTCCATTGCTCTCAAATCCTATTTTTGAGATTTGCTGAGGTTTCAGCCTATTGAAAGAGTGGTCGCGGTAAGATGATGCGACCCCTTCATTTTTGGTTGCTCTCCCTCTAGAATTATTGGAATTGTTGGCAATAAACTGCTGAGACGGTAGCCTATTGAAGGAGTGGTCACGGTGAGGCGGAGAAATGATGCAACCCCTTCTTTTTGGTTGCCCTCTCTCCAGTGTTACTGAAGCTTATCGATGGAGTGATCACGGTGAGATGATGCGACCACTTCCAGCTCAGCTGGTGAAACTGTTGAGAAACAATAGTTTCTTAATAGGGTTAGTTGTGGTAGAGCCTTACTCACTTTTGGTTGCTCTCCCTCTATTTGGAGGTGAGGCGGCAGCTAACTGAAGGAGTGGTTGCGATGATTGCGATGAGATGATGCAATCCCTTTAACTTTGGCTGGCTTGCTAAGGGATGATCGTTTAACCGAAGGTATGGTTGCTTTGTGACCCGCTTGTTGCGATTTCCCTATACCTATGGCAGGAAATGTGTTCAATTATCTTTGCAGTAACCATAGCAACAGTAGCCAGGATGGCTATGATGGGAATGTGAGCAGGACTGTCACTGGAAAGTGCCCGTTCTCTCTATTGCCTGTATATCACATGCCTAGTCTGAATTGTGTTTTCTGTGTCACCACGCTCCTTCACATGTGCTGTATTTGCTCTCCTCCAGTTTATGGAATTTGAGGCCCGCAGGCATACCCAGTAATAAATTATACACTTAAGTTATCTGGAACTGACCAATGATGGTTTATATCATCCCAAGTTGTTGAATATTTTTATATTCATACAAATATTTACATGTTAAGGCATCTGCTGCATTACAGTTTTTCTCGATTGTTTACACACATTTTCTGAAAGAATGCCTCATATTCTCAGAACTCTACACACAAATCAAAAAACACGCACACAATGGGCAAAACCCCTCAATTCTCCTGCAAAATTAAACTTTACATTCAAAACAATGTTATTTCTTCTCAAAATGGTATTTTGTTTTCAAATGACACACACAAACCATCATATGAATAGACATTTGTAAGAAGCAGTTGAACACTGATGTGCTCAATGTAAAACACTGTGATGAATGGAAAACACTTCTTCTCCATTCATCATAATGACTCAGGCCTTTTCTGTTCAGTGTTACACTTACTACAGACAGTACATACATAAGTGTGTTGTACAATATTTGAGAATATTGTTTTTATACTTTATACACACAAATACATGGTAACAAATATATTTTATTTTTCCCACAAAAACAATGTACACACTGTACATCCCATTCCCAACCAACACAAAGTTGCACATACACTACATACAAGACAACAGAAGAATTTACTGTACAGAGTTACAGTAAAAAAAAAAATGTTTCCAATGTTGGCATCCATTGCTCCATTGAAGAGCTCACCAGTTGCCCTTTTATGCTAAAGCTCTGATTGTTAATTGTAAAACTGTGTGACGGGTGTTTACCCTTGTGATGAGTCAGTGTGCATATTTGAATGGCAGTGTGTTCCTTGTGAAAACAAGATATTTTCTGCATCAAAATTGTGCCAAAAGCAGAGAATTGTGTGTAGTGTTTTGAGAAAAGTGTGTTTTAGAACTGCAGTTTGAGTGTAAAGCAGGAATTGTGCTTGTAGTTTAGCAGAATTGGTTCTGGGGTTTGGTGAATGAGTTAAATGTTGTGGTCATTGTGTCTCAAGTACCAGAATTTGTGTGTAAACAATTGAGAAAAACTGTAAAAAGCAGTTGAAAGTGAGAGGACATTTCTTTTTTTGCTGAGTTAATATGGGTGATAACTATGGAGCCAAGCACATGACATGCACGATTTACTAATTCGTTGTAAATACTAATTCGTTTAACTATTTTGTTTCCTTGATTTATAAATCGTGCGCACTAGCAAATCATGGGTAAAAAATAGGAAATCGTGAGCACGATTTAAAAAATCAAGGGATGAAATCGAGCGCACGATTTAGCCTAGGTCCACTATTTTCCTGCAAGTCATGCGGGGCTGCATAGATAACTGATAAATGACCAATAGATGTGTAAATATATAAATTATGATGATTTTTTTTTTCTAGTGAGCATCAGTTTTCGTCTACTGATAAATTAAATAAAAAGCCTATATTTTATTATCTACAGTGTAAAATCATTTAAGTGTGGCTGAAGTCTCCAAACATATATGTGGGAAGTTTTTGCATGAGAATCAGTCTATTAGATAAGGTAAAGTTAGCCACAATGTGATATATGGACAAACAAAGGCAGCTTAAACAATGTAAACAGTCTAATCTTCATGCCGGATGTGTTTGCAGTGCAGTGTGTGCCTGCGGTCGTCATGTGTTTGCTGATGACCAATGGAAACGGCCTGACTTTAGCTCTTATCTTGTGTACATGTAAAGACCCTTACACTAAGAAAGTATATTTCCTAATACACAATATATTAAATAATATAACAGTATATTAGAAAATATACATAATAACTTATTGTGTAATATTACAATATATTGAATAATACATAAGGAATTGCTGCTTTCATTATTGGAAAATAATGTGAAATATATATTTACTTATATCATAATGTATGTAATTTCATATTCAGTAATACACGTCATAACATATTGTAGATGTGATAGATATGGCACGTGTATAAATATATTGAACATATATTTACTCAGTATTGCAGTATACACACACTCACATAGAAATATATTACGTAGCTAATAGGCTATACAATTCTCATATTTTGTAACTATTTACATTATATATGTTTGCTACTTTTATAGCAAGTTAACAATAGTACAAGCACACCTGCTTATGCAATTTATAAGCTATAAACCTGTTTGATATTTATTTAGCAAGGAGACCAACACTGGCTGAAGAATGCAAAGTCATTTCCTTTTAAGTAAATTAACATAAAGCCTTAATAAAGTTAGGCCAATCATCGACCTAACCACAGGCTTTACTCTTCAACACAATGATAACCCCCAAAACTCAGACATACCAAAACCCCTTTTATAATATAAGATTAAATACTAAAGATCTCCCCTTATAAATATTGAGCAAAAAAATATAATTTAATTTTAACATCTACTCTCCTTTAACAGAAGCAAAGCATGCTGTGAACTAGAAATCTGCTGCAACTCATTCCATTAATCTTTACTTTATGAATATTACATGTAATGCTATTGTTGTCTTCATTTCTAAATATTTTTATATGTATCAATATATAGCCATACATGCTAAATGCATATATTGACAAATATTAGCACAAGTTGCTTTCCATATGGAAATGTATGATGTGATATTCTGTATCACATTATATTTTGCAGTATGTTTCCCATATATTTTCGTTACGTAAGGGGAAGATAAGTAACTTTAAAGAACAAGTGAAGTTAATAGACTAAATTTTTATTTATTGTTTATAAGCATGCACATAAGAATGATGGTGATGGGATTATTGAAAAATATAACATGGCGTCAAAGAAAAATGTTCTTGGGATATTCTATCATACACAACAACATAGCTACAGCAGTTTCAAATGTTATAATTATAATAAAGGTAATATTATAGCGCATTTGATTTGTTTCGTGAGATGAACTCGACAGGTTGTTCCGGAAATTACCTACATTAAAGCTTTAGCTTTAATAATATAGCTTTTTTAAATTTCCTTTAAAAGTATCTATAGTCAGTCCCATCAGAGTCATTGTTTATTTTGCATGAGGAACAGCCCATCCCATGACTAAACCTTTGTAAAATAGCAATTAATCATTTAAATCAGATGATGTAAGAACCTGCAACGGTGGCCATCAGTTTTGTTTGAACTAGATTGAGGCCAAAAACAATGGAGTCCCTTCTGTGTCTCCACTTTCCTCCAGTTGTTTGTGAAAGTTGCAGGACCTTTAAAAGTGTTTTTGTTATATAATGATGCCATCTGATAAAAGTTTCCCACAGAGAAAAGAAAAAGAGTGCAAAGCGCCAAACACAAGAACCACATTTTCCCATTGGGACAAACTGAATCGGGGACCATGAAGCTTAGTTACACTTCACAAAAAAGAGAAGAGGGAGAGGGAGGGAGACAAAAGAGTAAGAACTTTATAGAATGGGCGAATGTATGTTAATATCATTTTTCATATTAGTAAACACTGTATCTAAAAGAGGAATGACAGAAAGTTAAAATCTTACGAAAGAAAGAAAGAAAGAAAGAAGAAAGAAAGAAAGAAAGAAAGAAAGAAAGAAAGAAAGAAAGAAAGAAAGAAAGAAAGAAAGAAAGAAAGAAAGAAAGAGAAAATTCTTTTTCTCTTTACAGGTAACTTGATTCCCGCTGTGCATATAGCCCGGCCCCGGGCCGGCCGGCTGGAAAACCCATGAGTGAAACTCTGTGATGGGATCCCCGCTTAGAGGAAGGAATCCCTCAAAAAGAACAAATGTCCCCTTTCTTTTATTGACGCTTTTCTGTTACAAAACAGGGGGGTGTGGTGTGGGTGTGTTGTGTGTGTGTGTGTGTGTGTGTGTGTGTGTGTGTGTGTGTGGTGTGTGTGTGTGTGTGTGTGTGTGTGTGTGTGTGTGTGTGTGTGTGTGTGTTGTGTGTGTGTGTGTGTGTGTGTGTGTGTGTGTGTGGTGTGTGTGTGTGTGTGTGTGTGTTTCGTGTGACAGAATGATGAAATATACCCTTTTCTGGGAGTTGCTTTCAAAAAGAAAGAGTTACAGAACACACCAAAGTATGACTCATCTTATAGAGACCTATGTTGTTCTATATATTAATAATATTAGTAAATTACGCTTAAATGTAAATTCTCAGGAATTAATTAATTACACAGTTCATAAACACAGAACTTTAGCTTTTACTATCTTTTAACTTTACTTCAAAATAAAAAAAAGCTGATTTATCATTTCTGATCCTTAGAATATGTTAATTATCTTAAGTGATGCAGAAAAACAGGATGTTAAATTTAAAATGAAAACCATGGGAATCAAAACAACTTCAGGCAAATCAGAAATCATCTGATTGCAATTGAGTGTTTGTTAAGGATGTACTAGAAGGGAATCTGATTGAATATTTTAATGAGGCTGATAAGACATCATCTGTAAACCACATCAGCTCTCTCTGTGGCCCTTGATTTGCATGGGTACAGCAGGAGTGCTAATATAATCCTGTAATGATTTTCTCAGTCACAGAGAAAGTTCATCAGAAATCCTCTCTCTCTCTCTCTCTCTGTGTGTGTCTGTTTTATTAAAGGTGAGTAATGACTGAGAAGCGAGCATGTGTTGTGAATGTGGCACGCCTTGGGGGCCAGGCCAGACCTGAAAAACCAGCTACCGCTTTCAGAGAGCTCTGATATGGCACGTCGTCTCTACCTCTCTGCCAAGTGCTGAAACCATCCAATGCTTTCAACTTCTTCACTTTTCAATCACACCTGAAGTGAACGTTCACTCATTCTACCTGTTCAAACTCCTTTCAGACAGGGTTTCCATTTTGTTTTTGTGTCCCAGCTCTGTTAGCAGCAGTGTGTGCGAGGGAAAGTGCGTGTGGACTATGCTCACTCCAGTCGATTAAAGGAGGGGGAGTGGAGGGATTGATTCTGTGGAGAGAAGCCCCACGACAGGGAACTCATCGTACAGGTAAGCCAAATTGGAACTTGGGTTTACCTATTTTCACTTTGTACATTCAAGATTTGTCTCCTGTCATCTTGGGACCTCAGAGAGTCTCTGGCTGCATGCCTGTGTATGTAGGAAAGTTATTGAGATGGACAGATTGTGATATTCAAAGCGAGTTGATTAAGTGGCTATTATTCAACTCACTTTGTTTCTGTTGTATACAGCTAAAATAGTAGAAAATCTGTTAACTAAAGTAAACAAACTCTCAGATCTCAGTGGTCAGATCATGTTTCAAGGCAGAAACACTGCCACGCTGTTCTTACCTTAAAGTGAATTTCTACCTGATCTGACCCTTAAAGATTTTTTTTGTTGGTATTATGTAATATATTCAGGTCAATTTATATAAACTGTTTTTACAATTGTAAAACAAAGATTTGAGTATGTTTTACTAGAAAATACTTTTTCAGTCTTTCTACTTCAAAATTTCACATTCAATTAATGCTCGCCAATTCTTTGTAATACTTGTGAAACTTATTAGAAATTTCTGCACTATTATTTTCAAGTTTAACAAATAATTACAAGTTATGAAGAATCTGAGGTATTAGTCCTAATAAAAGGAGAAACTAATAACAGTATACATTATTATGGTATAATATTTGACGGCCTGATGTTAGTTCACTTCCTCTCCCTCTGTGTTTATGACTAGCATCTGATCATATAATGATGATATTGAACTAACGAGGTTCCTAGTAGGAACTATCACATTGTTGTTTTTTCCTCTTCCGAGAGGGCCAAGAGGATGTGCTGTTCTGCACATCCTCTGAGAATCTGATAAACACACAATCACTTTTTTAACTTTCTTTTTGACTTTGATTGCATCCTCAGACTGATATTGCAGAAGAAGCTCTGGCAGGACATTCACTGCTTATTGTGTCCTAGTGTTCTGGAACAATACTGAGGGTTCTTGTAAACACTGGCTGGGTTAAGACTGAAATGTTCTGCTATGTATTTTGAAGCAGTAGGTTTTTTTTAGTGAGCGAGGAGTTGGGGACACGTTTAAGAATCCGGCTTCAGACGGACACATGTAAGAGAAGTGATGAATGGACCATTGTTCAAGTCAGGGGAACTGAGGACTGATCTGGTGTGTATAGAAAGGCTGAAGTCAGGGCTGTGACGTGCACTGAAGGCCAGACATGCGTGAGCGCACCTGTGATCTAATCCTTTTTTTACTGGTTAAATATTGACTCCTGATCTTAACTCAAATTGATTGTTACACCAAATCGACTGACAGTGACACATATTAATTTGACCTACGGTTTAACTCATTAGTTAATAGATTGCTGGATTACATAACACCAATGACAATTTTAGTCAGAGGCAACAGCTTATTTAAAATGAATGAATAAATAAATATACAATTATAAGCTAATTGTTAGAAATCGATCAAGCAGAGACTTAATAAATCTTTTGGAATGAGTTATGACCACACCTTTTGCTGGCAACAATTGAAAAAAAAGCACTTCAAAGGAAGATAGACAGATTGAGAAAGAGTGAAAAATCTCACTGAGTGCTCTCTAGAGTTGCAGTTTTTGCCACATAGTTTTTTGAAACTGGAAGTATTAATAAATATGACTAATATGATTATGTGTATGAATAATATAGTGATTTGTATTTCTGTGGACCAGTGTGTAATTACTAAATAATCTAATTACTGTAATTTAATTGTAATTTAACTACCTTCTTCTTTTACACACTTTGGTTAGTTCAAGAATAATTTATGCAACTGTATATTGTTTATTTGAAAGAATTAAAAGTGCAGTTTTGTGCTTATCCTTGTATTGTTCAATGTGTCACGGCTGATATCGGGTTTATAAAGAGAGAGTAATTAGTACAGTAATCAAATTTCACTATTCATGATGTAATTAGTTATTAACCCAACACTGCCTTGGACAATGAGATTAGTTAAAGCCAAACACACTTTTTTGATTAATATAACAATCTTATTTTAGCTCTTTTATTTATATATATATACATTTTATAAAACATTATGTATGATACTGTCCTTTATTTTATTTTTTATTTTATTTAAATTTTCAGCTTTTGATCCAGAAGCAAAGTGGTCTGTTTTCAGACTAGATTTAAATTGTTGAGTTGAATTTTGCAGAAATGTGTCTCTGGCAGGATTCAAGGTTTGTCTTGTTCTGTTCAGCAGCTCTGTTCATCTGTGAGATTGTAAAGTGGCTATAAATTAAATCAAGTGGCACAGGCTGACACTTCAAACCTGAGAGTGTATTATGGTCTGTTTTATGGTGGTGTGAAACCGAGCTCTATACTGATGTCCTGTGATTCACCTTGTAGCTCAGGCAACAGAATTTACAACTATTTGCTGTTCTTTGGTGGTACAGGCGCTGTATTTTTCTTTCCATCAGCGCTGATTGCTTCTGTCAGAAATACTCATAAGAGCCAGCCTCGGACGTTATGGCCTGTCTGGAACAGAAGAGGCTGTTTTACTGAGCGCTGCACTGAAAATAGGAGGATGAGCTTGGCAACTGTGTTGCAATAAATGCAGGTTATTAGGGGCCTCTAAAAATATCTATTCCGAATTTCAGAGATTATTCGGTTCTCCTTGAGGTGATAAATAATAGGTGGACATCTGTTGATAAATTACATCATATAGTAAATATGCACATGAATCTGCATATAAATTGTAAGGCACAAAATGACCAATTACCGATATTAAAAGTAATTTATTGATTATTATGTCCATATAATATTAACTTTTTTTGATTGCAAGTGAATTCAAGCATCACAGCATTATAATGTACCATATTAAAATATAGATAGGCTACTCATTTTGAGATTTCCAAAAATTACATTTACAGTGTTATTAAATTAGTGTTTGCAAAGATTTTCTTTGCCATCAGAGTGCTCTTTAAAAGTGTTAATCTAAATGTAAAAGTAGGGGAAAAGAGCATGGACAATTAAATTTCCAATATCATCTGATACTGATTTTAAAAAAGTCTACTATACTAAAAGTCTTTATCAGATCAGTCAAATGAACTCAAAATAAAGTGGGAGTTCAGTTCTAATTCACTCCAAGGTCCATCACAGTTAAAAGTGTCCCAAAATTAGACAATTAGTAAACATATTTTCACTGATTTCCTAATTTAGACTGAGAAGACCCTGAACGATGCTGTGAAGCCCACGCTGTCAGAATATGAAACTCAAGGTTTTGCGTGTTTTGTAGTTGCCAGTATATTTGAATATAATCAGCAGGTGAAAAATAGACATACCTGTGCTGGAAAGAGTGTGATCACGTAGGAGTGAGAGAGTCTGGAAGGATTTACACATGTATGAATAGACTTGGTTGAGTGATTTGGAGGAAATAGATGGAGATTATGTGTGTTCTGGGTTATTCATCTTTTTATAGCCAAAGCCATTTTCTTTTGAAGCAGCTCTGATTGTATCGTCGAGGATACTCCACAGTCAGTTAAATCTAAAACCAACAGCAGCTGTATAATTTTGAGGCTGCGGCGAGCCACTGCAGTTCAGTACGTCAGCGATGCACCAAAACTGCAGTTCACCGAGTACAAACATATTTGTTCCAATATGGACCATGACTCTGCTGGACAGACTAATGGAGCTGGACGCACTGTGCTGCATTAAGCGATTAAAAAAAACAGAAGTTGATGGGTGTGAGATGTTTATTGCTGACAGATATATGGGAGAATGATACACACCTCTCAGGCATTCTTCAACAGATTGACTTAAATCATTTAAACATATAATCACTCTGTCAAGTGTCTAAATCACATAAACAGGGAGCTGACATGAAATCTAATCGAATGAAATCTTGGTGGCAGATAGGCCTTGTAGATGTAGAATTAGCAGTAGAAGCAGTATAAAATAAAATTACCGTTTTGAGACTATAATGCACAAATAGGGTTTCTAAACTAACTGAACATAATGAATCATGTATTCTTAAAGTCCCCAAAACAACAATTTGGACTAATTAACACTGGCTCTATGGATTTAAAGCAGTTTGCATTGTATGAAACAAAGGCACAGTGCACAAATAAAACATTGTGAAATGTTGTTGTTGAAGTAAAATGATAACATTAAATCATTCCTTGCTTGTTTATGAATTGTTAATTAAAATCTACCTTCTTGTTCTTTTTTTTTCAGGACAAATCTAAAGATGCAAAGGGCGGCCACAGCATCCGTGACCCAATCCGCAACAACACAGAACACCTCAGCCGTCACCAAGTCTAGAGAACAGATTCTCACGCAGAGTAAGTTTCAGATCTGTAGGATTTACACCTGGCATTAAGATGCTTTTGGTCGATCGGATCACAAGACGAGGGAAACACATACCTGTTTACACTTGGTGTTTTAATCTTGTCTCTTTTGTCCACTTTCAGTCACCTTTTGTCCTGATTTCCTCGAGGGTCTATGGGCGGGGACATGTATGGGTTTTTTTCAGATCTTTCGATCTAATGGACAGCTTTTGTTTCTCCTCAATAGCTAAATTTTAAATCTCGTCTGACTAGCGTGCTTCTCATAATGTTCACGCATTATGTCAGTAGGTGTAGAGAGGAGGTCTTTTGTGGCTGTTTGAACACATTCAACCACGTGAGCAGCTAAACTATGAAAGCGAATGTGTTTTTGACTACCTCTGGAAGTGTTCGAAAGTGGACAGTCTCAAAACGTTTTAGACCCCGTTTAGCGTCGTCAACTTGTGATCCGATTGACCAAAACGCATCTAAATACCAGGTGTAAACATAAAGTCTGACTGGATGCCCTATTCAATTTCTGACATATTACACATGCACATACACAAAATAAATTTGGAACATTTACTTTATACGTGCAGTGTAGACAGCCTGAGTGAAGGTGCTGCACAATGCTGTTCACGCTGTGAGAGAGAGAATCTAGAGCAGGAACATTCTTCTGGAACTTGTTCTACAGCATGTTTTAAAAGATTCACATTCAATTTTGTATTGCGTATTCTACTGTTTTACTCATTTTGTGATCAAATGAACGCACTTCTCTAAATGTCTTTATTGATGTCTTTTATTGTTATTTTTATTAACTACAGAGTTTTGGCTTTATTCGTTTTGAAGCTTTCATTGAATGATTGGAAGGGAACATGTGATCTTCCAACCCTATAGGCTAAAATGTTCACAATATGTCTAATAAAACATTCCTGTTTGTTGTGTTCACAGGCTCAGGAGCCATGATAGCTATAATCGTCATTGGTATAATCATCATTCTCACGTTTTTGCTTATCGTCCTCAAGACGTACAACAGGTATGGCAACATTTTGATGTAAACCATAATGAATGAGTTACATACCATGAGGTGTATAGAACATATTTTCTATCTCCTCACAATAGCAGCAGGACAATTTTAGACAGAACTTTTAGAGACCTAAAAATAGACATGACATTCTCAAAATCCATTTGAGGACAAAGACACTCTTAAAATGTTCTCAGGGCTGAATGACACGGGTTATGGAAGATTCAGATCTGTTTAATACGAGAACTAAATTGATTTATATGGTTTATTATTTTAGTGATCATCAAGTCATCAATATAATACAAGTTAATTTAAGCATCACATTATAATGTAGCTACAGTATGAAAAGCTTCATGCATTTTTTTTAATCAACTCTTGAATGTGGGTAAGTTTTGTAAAAAACAACATTTTAAACAAAAAGCTGAAAAAAATAGTTTTCCACACTCAAAAAGACTACCATGTGCATAAGCAATGCTTTTATGCCTTATGCATAAGACTGACATGACACCAACCATGACATGACACATGTTATGAATATGAGTAGGGTTTATGCATGTTTATGACAACTGTCATTAAGTGTCTTTCGCTCAATAATGACATTTTGAATGCAAATATGACATTGTTTAAGATGTCTTTGTCATGACATCTTGACATAAACCATCATCATAACGTGTCTTTGTCATGACAACTTGACATTAAATTAAGTTAAACTGTCATGTGGTTGGTTTTGACATTGACTGTCATGAGGCCATTATAACTGTGTCATGAATATTTTTCGTGACCTCAACTACAGTGGTACAAATTGAATTTGTCATTAAAAAGTTATAATGGCTTCATGACAGCCAATGTCAAAACCAACCACCTGACAGTTTAATGTAATGTTAAACCAATACAGCTAATGATAATTAATCTTGTTAAGGTTGTGTTGTCTTAGTAATGTCAAGGTGTCATAACAAAGACATCTCAAACAATGTCATATTTGCATTAAAAATGTCATAACTGAGTGAATGACACTTAATGACAGTTGTCATAAACATGCATAAAACTTCCTTCATATTCATAACATGTGTCATGTCATGATAATGAAGGTGTCATGTAAGTCTTATGCACACCCCTTCAAGTAAAGTGTCACCCTGTATGGTTTCAGAAGTAATAGCGCCCCCTAACATAATAACAGTGAAAACACGGAAAGCCTGCCATCTCCAGTAGCACCTCATTGCAGTACACGAGATCCGGGGGGCGGAGTCGGATCCAGATTAAGGGGTGGGGGGTTAGGTAGGTTTAGGGGTGGGTTTAGGGATAAGGGGTGGAGCTGGGTAGGTTTAGGGGTGGGTTTAGGGATAAAGGGTGGAGCTGGGTAGGTTTAGGTATGTAAGGTGGGAGGAGTTGGATCTAGATCCGACTCCTCCCCGTGGATTTCATGTTCTGCAGTGAGGACCATCTCGCCTATTCCGTCAGTGGCTGGAAAGTTATGGCTGCATCCAAAATCGCATACTTCCATACAGGTGAAAAACAGTAGGCTATGTGTCAAAAGAGTACTACTCATTAAAGATTCTGCAAAGATTCTGAAGTGTGCATACTATTTTTGCACACTTCACTATCTCACGAGGCTACGGGAGAGGGTATGAATGGCAGTGAAGCAACAACTAACTGATGTTGATAGGTCACATGAGAATGAAAACATGGCGAATGCAGTAGCCTACATACTACACACACATAGAACATACTTTTTTTAGCTGTCCTGAAGTAATTACTCATTCAAAATAGCATAGGCCTGCTACCTAGTCAAGAAGATGCGATTTCGGACGCAGTCATTGTCTCATAGCCAAATTGACGGAAAATTCTGTAATTGGGAGAGAAAAGTTAAATATTAGCATTTTGTAATATAGGCTATATATAATTACTTCAATATTGTCCGATAACCAATATGGTACCCATCCTTATTTTTATTTTTTTTGAAGAACATTTAGCTATTTATCAATTAATGTTTTCAATAATTTATCTGACAGGAGGACGCATGCGAAAAGGATGATGGCAGGAGGCTCCAGCAAACCACGGAAGAAAGTGTCCTCAACTACTACAAATACAAACATGGCCATGAGCAACGTGGGCGCTAACTCAGTCACTGGAAGCTTTGCGCAGTCTAACGTGTCCTCGGACAACGGGTTCCGCATTCCACGGGTCGAACTGGGAAACGGGGAGCATTTCAGCACCAACAGTGGCTCAACTATTGTGACAATACACGACATGCCATCAGTTGATAACACATAGCAGACATTCTCTGGACATGTGCAAAGATACTAACATACCAACATGAACAAAGGACCAATGGCACACAACATTAACATTCACTGCCCGTTTAGGATATTATTGAACTTTGAGGACTTTAAAGATCGAAAAGTCACTTTAAGAGTCTGGATATGATAACGAAGAACTTGAAGAAGAGTACAGACAAGTGTCTTAGCATTTGATGGGATCATAGTTTTATTTTTAGGACTCGCTTTGGTGATGAAATGTAGGTTAAAACAATGTAGGTTTCTGCCTTGACCCGAAAACTTTTTTTGTTAAAAATTAAAATGGTGGAAGCCAGAATCAGTTAGAGATGTTAAGGATGCTACATCAATGTAATTTGTGTATTACCAGGACATTTGCACTCTTAATAGAAAAGGCTTTAATATAAGATTGTTCAAATATTATACTGTTTAAAATATGCGGAATATTTATACATTGATGCACCTTGCAGACCCTGATCCAAAGCAGCTTAGATTGCATTCAAGGTATATATTTTGTCCATGCAATTCCTGAAACTCAAACCCATGACCTTGACAATGCTAGTGGCATTTTAGGGCTCAAGACTAGAACGCCATTGGTGAGATGGGAAAACGGTGATCTTCAGATGTAAACTTGTATGTTGGTGGTAATTAGGCTACATCTTTAGACATGCCAGTGTTTCCTGCATGAAACAACTGCAATGCTTTTTGTCAACAATTTGTTGGCTTTCCTTGTTCTTTTCAAGGAGACACATGTTTGCGAGTTAGCTATTTGAATCAGACTCAGTGAATCATTTATTCATTACTGAGTTTGCAGCTGATTACATGACTGAATAATGAATCATTTATTATAACAGATTTGAAATGAATCGGCAACTACTGTTTGTTTTTAAAGTTACATATATATATATACAGTTCTGTCCTAATAAAAAATATTCTAAGATATTCAAAAATGTCTCAAAATATTACAGGTCAATGTTAACAGAGTAAGGCCAGAATGTAATAAATTGTAAGTGCAAAGGATTGACATTGCCATTTTATATGGCACATAAAGAATCAGAATCGCTACAATGACAGCATCAAAAGGGAAATAAACCATTTTTATCAATTCTGTAATTTGTCAACTAAAAAGTCATCTGATTTCCAAATATGGTTTAATTGTAGAAGAAGTCTGGAGCCCTGCAGAAAACTTCAGATTCAGACATTTCCAGAAGTAACCCCAAGAAAATTTATTCACAATCTGCAACAAAACTAAAGTATTGCATAAGAATAAGAGAAAAACAAAGAAAAATACAGCAGTGCTTGATTATATAAACACGTAGAAACTTTTTTTTTCTCTGAGCACGGTTATACCAAGCTCTCTGGCTAATGTTCTAGTGCAACATCTTAACAAAAACACTCAGGCACAAGATAAACTTTTTCTCAAGGAGATCAACTCATATTTTGCATGAGAAGAGACATTTACAGCTATAAAGAAAAGATGCAAGAACACATATTTTGAGTACTGCTCCAAGGCAACCATGTCAAGATCAGTCCTTTCAACACACGTGTCTTCATTACAACTATGATAGTGTCTTGAGTTATTGTTTAATAACAAGTGCAAAAGTAAATTAAAAGTAATGGATACTGGAAGTAAATGATTGTTAAAAGCCTTTTTTTGCCACACATTATGTATGTCAATTTTATCATACTGATTGTGGATCTGTCTGGATCTACAGTGTCCATCTATTGCTGAAGAATATGGTTAACTGAAAGAGTTGCTTTTTATTTGTATTTTTCTGGAAAGGAATTACTTCAAGACCAAAGAGAGTACATATAAGGCATTGACCTGTTACACACACTCAGTTTGTTTGAAAAAAGAAAGACATAACACTATACATTAAGTACAAATATAAGCAGATTTTACCTGAGAAGGAAAAGGTGCCACAGGGTAAGTATGGCACATATCAAACATACACAACACAATGGCCTTTTAAGTTAGCTAAATGCTGAGAAATAAATTAAAAAGTCTTTCCTAAATTTTGGACACTGGTTAGACTGTTGTGGTCAGTATTTTTTAAACAGTTAAGTGCTGAGTTTAAGTGCAGTAATTCCATGGGACTTAAGACAGTTGGGCTGTACTGGCTTTGTTTCACGCTGGTAACATCCTCACAAGCGCTCATAACTTATCTTTGAATTGTGACAGTTATTTCACCTGATTTGAAGTTTCATTCATTATTAAGAAGATATTTTTTCTTCCTCAGCCAATTGTTTGGTCTTTGAAACCTCTCGCGTTGGTTTTTAACGAACACAGCAAAAAATATTTTCAGCAACAGCAGAAAATTACAGAATAGAAAAATAAATATCAATCCACCTGTTCACCTTTCATTGAAAAGCAAATGAAGAGGACAAAAATAAAAATTTTGGACACATTTTATGATGCAAGTACTCCACGTTGGATCACATCCGAACCGTAACGTCTAGTCATCGGGCTTCGAAGTCTTTGGGCGTGACATCTCTTGCCCTGCTCTGATTGGCCAAGGTCAGACTCTTCCACATGGCTACGGTTCTCACTTCCTGTCCGCAGCCGGGTCCTAATTTGAGAGGGGGAGGTGGCGGCGGGACTTGTATTAAAAGTTAAGGAAGTTTGGTCCACCACGTCGTTTCTGTCCTGCACATCTTTCCCTGCTGATGTTCTCTCACTCCGTTTGGGGATTCTGAAACTGCCCCAGTTTTTCAGATGCCGCCTAGTTGTTCCATTTGGCACTAATTTTCCCTGATGTTGGCTCGCGTTTGCCTTCCTCGGCGATCCGTTATACATGGTCGGAGAACTAGAAGAGGTTCTGCTGTGAGACAGCAACAATCTTTCATCCATGTTGTCGAGCTCCGTCTTATCCTCAATAGACTTCGAATGTCTGAGTTTGTCTTTGATGGACACCTGTTCCCACAGCTTGCTCCTCCTCCTGTCCTCCAGGGGGAACTCGATCTCCTCATCTCTTCTATGAGATTCACCACCCCTAAGCCTGCCCTCTGAACGTTTCGCTGTAGCTGACGCCGCTGTCTCGTTTTTCTGAATTTTACAAGCTCCAGAGCCCGAATCAATGGCCCCAGAACTGGGAACGTTGTCCATGACCAGGCTGTCCAGTCTGGGAATCTTTGCAGGCTCGTCTGCTTCGATATGCCTTGAGACTCTATAAGGGTTGCTCCCCTTCTCAGTGGAGCCCAGGGCGCTGTTCTGCCCGCAGTGACCCTTTAGAGGTTGGGGGGCCGCAGGCACGGGTGGCGCCGTTCGAAAGTAAAACATGGCCTCCTCCAAACGTCTAGTAGAGGATATACCTGACCAGGAGAGAAAAAGGAAGAGGTAACAGTTAAAAAGGAGGGGAAAAAACTATTTCAGGATAGTAAGGGTAGTAAGCATCATACTAACCGGCAACGCGTCCCTGCTCGAGCAGCCTGACGTGGTGATGAAAGATCTGTTCCTGCACTCGGCACACGGTACGTTTAATCCTCTCCCGGCGGCTGACCATGTACGTCAAATTACGCACCTGAACACATACATGTATGCAAGACATGAAATCTACTAAAAATAAGCAACTTTTTAAAGCGATAGTCAACCCAGAATTCTAAAATTTCATCTTTTACCCACCATTTCATTCCAAATCCAAAGTTTTTCATTCATCATCAAAACACAAATAAAGACATTTCTGATTTTCTCTCATACTTCTTGACATGCGATAACCTATAAGGTTTGTTTCTTTTATGTCAAACAGGCACAGATGAGCTTCTATATTTGATGTGTTCTATATATGTGCTTTGATCAATGTTGAATACAGTTAAACCCTAAATGAAATCGTTCTTCATGTAAAGCGATTATCTTTTGGGATAAACCACTTGATTTATTTGGATTACTTTAATGGTGTATATTCAAACTTTCTGGGTTGAAGACAAGACCTATATTATAATTGAGAAAAAAACAGGCCAACGTTTCAAAGCAAAAATGAGAAAGCTTGTGCTCAAAGCACTAACATCAACTGCTCTGTAAAAATGGTTTATTATTTGTCTAAATATTCCTTTTTGAGGTGGGAATAGTTTTTAGATTACCAACATAATTCTTGTGGCTGGAGTTCAGTTATATCACATTCCTTACTGTTTTCTTCCTATCAGACTAATCATTTAAATTCCTTCACTACTGATATTTAAAGGGGTCATATAATGGTACATGCACTTTTACAAGCTGATTGTACTGAAATGTGTGTTGGCAGTGCCTGCACACAACCGTCATATAATGATAAAAATCCATCCAGTGATTTTGTTTTAATCTCCTTATATGTTTTCCCCTGCTTCAAATCGAGCCGTTCGAGCCTGTGACGTCACAGGCTTGCACGCCCCTCCCACGATCGTTGATTGACAGTAGCTTTTCAACACAGACCCGCCCTCGTTCGTGAGCCAGCTGTCAATCATGCGCGCGCGGACCGGTGTCGCGCTGAAAAGTACGCTGGAGCAGCACAGTCTATGAGCAGAATGGAGTCTAAGTGAAGTGGTGTTCTCTTGGGTGCTATAAGGAACACAGCAGTCATTAATGTTCCTAAATCCGAACCGCTGAAGACGCAGAGTGGCTGAGTTTGTTTTCGAAGGGAATATTAGCCACGATCGACGTCAATGCTTTCATGTTTGCGTGAATCATTTCACACACCAGACTGCTTTATAAACGAGGAGGTATAAAGCTGGTTTTGCTAAGAAGCTGCTCCTGAAAAAAGGAATCGATACCAACTATTCGTGTTCCTGCCATAGGTTCCTGCACGTCCAGAAGAACTGAAGTGAGTGTAGCGTTTTATTAACCTTTATATTCATATTTATATTAATCTTTGCAAATCGCTAGCTTCACGATGAATGTGTCTAAGGTTTACACTCAGGGAACATTATGGCATGTTTTCTATGTACGACGTTCTCAATATTCATAATCCCATGTTTATAATGAACAACGCGTTATGCTTTTTGTGTTATTGTGTTACAAACAGTGTAGGCACAGAACAGAGGGGCGGGGTGAGCAAAGCTCATTATCATTTAAAGGCATATGCACTTAAACGGCGTGCTGACAACAGAGCTGTTTTTGACCAGGTAAAATAAGTGTTTTCTTACAATACTAACGAGAATTTTTAATTAAAGTATATTACAAACTTTAAATTTAGACCCTAGATAATCATATTAGCTTGTACAAAAATGGCTTTATATGACCCCTTTAAGCCCGCCAATCTAAAAAATAACAAAAAATAGAAGAGGATATTGTGTATTTTTTCTATTTGGGTTTGGCCTAACAAATTTTATGGTCTAAAGGTAAAGATACAGGTGTTATAATGACTGTGGTGTGATAATGAATCTAGGACAGAAATTATGTAAAATGTTAATGATAAAACCTTGATAAAATAGGAACTACATTGAACTATCTGCAACTCACTAACTGTTAATTTGAAATCAGGGAAAGCAGAGATTGTTATCTAACTGTCCTGAGCTATTGCTATCTGCTGCTATCTTTCCTCATACTGATCTAAGCCCATTTTAAAGGTGGTAATGTGGCTCTGCAAAACGTACCCTCTCTAGATCCTGTCGTAAATGCGTGAAGAGGCGGAGTCGCCGCAAAAGCACTTCCTGTTCTCGCCGGGCAAGGCTATCTTCTTCCTCTTTCTTCGGCATGATGAGCGGCTGGTTAAAGTTCACTTTCCTTTTCAACTTCCAGTATTGTAACAAGAAGTCCACCATCTCTAGGGGCAACTGCAGGTGCTCGGCAACTTCATCAGCGGCGACAAAGCGATAGAATTCATCCTCGAGCTGCTGGACTCGAAGCTTACGCTCACTGAGTCTGGTCTCTTCTGTGTTTTGTGCAAGTCTGGGCTGTGAAGAGGATGAGTTGTCTACTCCCCTATTTCTCCTTCTGTCTTCACTGGTCGGGACCTTCACTGGCCTGTCATCATCCCCCTCTTCCTCATTCCAGTCCATGCCTGAGTGCTTAGGACAAAAAGATTTGAACTTGACTTCATCTGCATCCGTGAGGATCGTGTTCATCTTCAACCCACAATGCAGACCGCAGGTCACATGGAACGCCACACGACAACTTTTGGCAGAACACTAGGGGGATTTGGAAAGAGAGAATGTCAGGATTAAACTGCAGAAGATGGGGAAAATGTGAAGTAGATTTTTCTTTTCTGATAAATTAACTGAATTCTACATTTAAACAAAATGTAATACTACATTCAGTATTTTTTGTTCATGTTGTGCTGGCTGAAAAGGCAGTCAAAGTAAATTGAAAATGACATCTAGTGGTCACTGAAGTCACTGCAGAATGTGATATTGCCCAGTTTTTGTTTTTTGTTAACTGAAACTAAACAAAAAATAGAAATGCTGAAATAAAATAAGTTCTAAATAAGTAATAAAACAACTAAAGCTAAAACTGAAAAATAAATAAATTAAAGCTCAATAAAATTCAAAATAGTACAACATTTTTACAATAATTAAATAATACTATAATAGTACATAAATGATCCTAAAATAACAGGGGGGGGGGGGGTAATATTAATCTGGTCATTTGGAGTCATGTGAATATACAGTAAACATTTTTACTATACAGTACTACTTAATTCATACGTTTAAACTTTTTGTTAAGAGAAAAATTTTTAAGTCCTTTAACTTTAAATAATTGATATTTAAAATTTTCAGCACTCAAATTTAAAGATAAAAATGCACTATGCCCTCTGGAAGGGTTCGAATATCTGCATGACCAGCATAAAAAGAGTTAAACATCAGCATTCTGTACCTGAATACAAGCTCCTGTTTTCTCTTTACACAGACAGCATATTAGAGCCCATCTGTTGCTGGGTATTTGAGACACATTAGTGATAGGCTCCATCTTCTCAGGGTTACCAATGCTTACCTACAGATAAAGAGCACACAACAGTCCAGTCTGAGCTCACATTGTACTCTTCCTGAGTCATTAACGCAATCTTTTTAAAAGTCTTAATATGTGCGTGCATCCTTACCTCTGGTATCCAGAGGGCACAGCTGACATGGACCCACTTGGTGCCACTGCGGGTGGGTTTCATTGCTCCGCCTTTTTTAGGACAGAGATGGCATTTGGGAAAGATGCCCAGCGCGCAGGTACGGCAAAGCCAGCTGCCCTCAGGAACTTTCAGTATACCATAACATGCCTGTGGGGAGGTACATTGTTATGTAATTCATATGTGCTTGTTAGGGCTGCCACTGACTAAAGATTTTTCTGGTCGACTAGTAGTCGTTCATTTAAGCCATTGTCGACTAATCGCATGTTTATATTAATGTAATTACTTAAATATATGGGGGGTACTAAACCATAAATGAACCTTTAAAGGGGGGGTATAATGCTGTTTCATGCATAGTGAGTTTTTTACACTGTTAAAGAGTTGGATTCCCATGCTAAACATGGACAAAGTTTCAAAAATGAAGTTGTAAGTTTGATGTAGTAATTCTGTTCCACAAATACTCATTCCGGTTTGTCACAAGTTTCGGAAAGTTTTTTTCGAATACAGAACTGTGTGACGTCAGAATGGCCGGAATTTCCTTATACGGGTCTTATGGGCACTTCTCCCGGAAGGGAGTGCGCAGCTGTAGCCTAGAGCGTGCGAGAGTACGCCTATGCCCGTCAGAGCGCTGGGCTCTGCTGCGCTGCAATAAAAAAAATGGCACCAAAAAAGTGTGTTTTTGGTTGCCAGGGCAAGACAGGACTGGACAAATTTCCAAAGAACCCAGAGTTAAGGGACCTGTGGATGGATTTTGATTTTCCAGAGCAGCAATGGAGTTGTGCAAGTGTTCTTGTTTGTTCCCTTCATTTCGACGGTAGCTGCTAATAGTTTTATAAACAAGGCCCAGTTCGACGCCGGATTTGCAGATCGCCTAATACTTAAAGATGGAGCAGTTCCAACGATAAAGGTTCACGGTCGTGCGTTGGAACCGCAGGCGGTGAGTAAAACTGCTTCAAATGTCTGTGTTAGGGCTGTCAAAATTGCTCAAAAATGACGTTCGAATATTCCCTCTTAAAAAAACACATATATTCCAACTATTCGAATATCTGGTTGCGCATTTTGTCAATGACGCGCATTACAACAATATCAGGACAAATTAATACAAAGAGACAACTACTTGTATAGGTAGTTTATTTAAGTTTAAACATATTTGACAACGTATTAACTTACACAAAAACAAGTAAATCAACTAATGGCCAAGACCGCAGACCCAGTGTCGCCACAGTTACTTTGAAAAAGTAACTAAGTTACTTTACAAGTTACTTGATTTTAAAAGTAACTAAGTTACTTTACAAGTTACTTGATTTTAAAAGTAACTAAGTTACTTTACAAGTTACTTTTATTAGTTACATTCAGCAGTTGCCGACAACACCCCCGCCACCTCAACATAAAAATGACAACCGGTTTTGCCAACACTCACTTTATTGGAAGTGTATTTTTAACAGTAACATCAACAATCTATCTCCTGTCATTTAAAGTTGAACTTAGAAACTATTTCCTGAAATAACAGTCTTTCTTGACTTCACTTAATATAAATACTTGTTTTTATAAAATATATATTGTTTTTTTGTTTTTCTTGACCCTGTAATTTAGTGACTGTAGAACACGTTAACTGTAATTTTGCGTATATGATGAAATTAATACAGTTTCTTGTCAATCTATGTCTATTTTAATGTGAACAATGCGCTGCCACTTTAATTCAGCACGGTGCAGCACAGCAAAAATAGACTAGGTGCGAAAACGATCTCTGCACTGCTACTCACGCACCTGGAACAGATCGACGGACCGCACCCGCGTGCAGTGTGAAAGCTCTAACCTGTTAACATGGGTACGGGAAAAAATATGCACCGCATACGCACTGCAGACGGAGACAAGTATGTGTGAAACGGGCGTAAGTTTGACTGTGCGGTGCTGCGACTCCATATGTTTTTCCGAAAAACATTGGACGAAGTGTTTCTGTAGGTAGATAACACTTTGTCGCCACCAGCACAGAGTTTACAACGGACCTTAATGTTGCCATCTTTAGCTGACAGACACAAACTCAAAATAGTGACTGTATTTCCAGCTGGAAAAAGCGCATCGCTCTCCTCCCTCCATTGTTGTTTACGTTTGTGTCGCTGCGTGGTACACGTGACGTGAACCTCATGCTGAAAACGTGACTTGTCGCGCACACTCCCCGAGATGCAAGAAGAAATAAATATATATTTTTAATAAGGAAAATGACAAAAATAGTAACGCACAGTGACTTGGATAAGTAACTTTAATCTGATTACTGGTTTTGAAATAGTAACGCGTTAGATTACTCGTTACTGAAAAAAGTGGTCAAATTAGAATAACGCGTTACTAAGTAACGCGTTACCGGCATCACTGCGCAGACCTTACTCTCGCTCGCACTCGCAGGCACTCTTTCTCTCTCCCTCTCGCTCGCTCTCGCGCCCTCACGCTCTCTGCGCATTACGGTTTAAAATTTAAATTAACAACAATACACAAATGTTGAGTGCTGATCAAGAGTTTTGTGCAAGCAATTTAAGGTTGCGACTCTTGTCCTTAGTATAGCAGGCTTCATTCAGTAATTGAAACAAATATTATTAACATTAATTGAAGTTTTACCAGAACCAGAACCGACATTGAACTCTCCGAGCAGCTCGTGCTGTGGTAAACTCTAAACTGCTGCTACTATGGCTACCGGTATTTCGGGGACGTCTGGCCACGCCCCCTTGGCGGGCTCTGTATGATGTAATGCTAGCTCATTGGCGCACACGTTGGAAGCGCCCGTGGGATTGGATGTGCAGTTGCCGCAGCACAGCCAATGAGTGAGCCAGACACTCACTGCTGGAAAATGCGTTTTACATTTTGCCACTCGCAAAGCAGACAGCCGCGCATCTGCTACCGCGGGCGTGTTTTTCCACATGATTCGAATATTAATTTTCACCTTCGAATTTCTGTTTTTTAAAACTATTCGAATATATATTCGAATTTAGAATATTCGTTGACAGCCCTAGTCTGTGTGTTGTTAACTATCGGCGTGTAACGTTAAGCACAGCAAGTAAACAACATGATCACGTACAGTTAATGTATCGATGGAGCATGCAATGTATGGTGTGTGTTTGTGTTTTAGATACAGTTGTTTAGCTGGCCACTGTAGGTGTCAGTTTGTTTATTGTAAAAATAAATCATGTCCTCATAAACCACGAGTCTGTCTGTTTACAACACACGCAAAAGCTTCGCGCGCTCCCGCCCACACGGCACGCCTCCACCCGCTCGGGTTTTTCCGGAAAGACTCGGTACAGCCTATCTGTCTTTTATAAATATAATAAAACTAAAGACTTTTTGGAGATATGAAGGATGCAATACTACTCTATAGGTACTCAAGATTAACATGAGATTGAGTGAAACTGAGTGTTTCACCCCACCTTTAATATTTAGCCTATTCCGCACTCAAGTGCACGCATAAAGCTTGTTGCAAAGCACCAGCAAAAGTAACGACTATGAATTTATCAGAAAAAATAGCAAGGAGACATTTTAATGACTTATTAATAAACTACTGTTTTCTGAGTCAGTGTCAGCTTCAATGAAGATTGATTGATGAATGCGACTCACCAACTCTACAGTCGACTTTAGAGAGAAATGCCTTTAGAGAGTTCTTGCCTGACATACTATAATTACCACAAAGAACTGCCCTCAAGGACTGCGTGACGACGCCAGTCCAAAGCGGATAAATTTGAAAATGCCATCTTTGCGTTGTAGTGTGGACTGTGAAAACGGAGGCTTTTGAATACAATGACGCATTTTTGGTCATGTGATGCAGTCATATGACCAATTCAGCCAAGATGGTGAACGACATTGTACAGCAGTTGTTTTGGATGCTCTCCGTTTGACAGCCTTGTTAAAGATTAATGTCAGTTTGTACATACTGCAGATTGCGTTTCTTCAAAGGAGAAGAAATGTTTACTCGCAGTTCTTGTTTAGCAGCATGTTTACTCACAGCAACAACTCCACCTCATTGTCGGCCCATTTAAAAAACTCAGTGCCTTTCCTCGACATTTCCGCAGTTTAAAAGAGCCGGAAAGTAAATAAACGCCTAGCGGAAATTACGCAGGTCGAAACATCTTAGGATTTACTGATGCGCAGTACGGGGATGTAAGCGTTTTCAGACGTTTTAGTGTGGATGATCAACTTTTGGAAAATGATAGTGTGGACGGGGAGCGTTTTTAGACAAACTCAGTTTTCAAATTTATCCGGATTAGTATAGACGTAGTCCTAAGCCTCTTCTAGTTGAATATTAAGAGGGGCAGAGCTCTCACATGCTTTCAAACACTCAGGTGCCCAAACACACATACCTGATGCACACAGATGTTGCACTTGTCACAGAACACCATTTCGTTGCCGTCCTCGCCGTCAGGGGACTGACAGACGTCACACACCACGTCCTCATCGTACTCGATGCCTAGCCCCTCCTCCGTTTCCATGGCATGGCTCATATTGTCATAGCAACGGCGCTCAAACTCCTCCATGACCCGCTCCATTGTCAGCTCATCCAGGAGTTGCATGCCTACAGGCAAATCAGTTAGCCTGACCTGACATTTGTTTCCACAGAGTGCAAGAAATTTGAGTGCATAATGGGTAAAATGAAAACTCCAGACTGGATATGCTCACCCATCTTACTGAACTCCTCATTAGTGATCTGCAGCCAAGCTACATCCTCCTCATTCAAGTCATAACGACACATGCCATCAGCTAGTGTCTGAATACCCACGTACCCCAGCATCGATGACTCAGATGAGCGAATCAGTTTCTTCGGCCTGATGAATAGAGGAGCAGGGCTTTTCGCAGCTACAGTGCTGTAGTGAAAAAAGAAAGAAAAACACAAATAGATTTTTTTTTAATTAATAGATTTAGATTTAATGGCAACCACCACTAAATAAGATTAGTGTGACAGATAAAAGAAAGAAAAAAAATGTCGTACCGCACTGTACACTGTGGTATGGACTCGGGACTGACAGGGACTTGAACCCCTTTCTCCCACTCCTGACGCCAGGGATCGGCCAGCTCATAATAATCCTCTGGATTCAGCTGGTTAGAATCATGCAGCTTCATAGCGGTGATCAGGTCTGTCCTGAACACCTGGAAGAGAGAGAGAAGAGGGGTTGCATGAAAAGATTTGTGTTTGTGACTGAGCAACAAATATCTACGACATTATCATCTTTATCAGTTAGGGTCGTATTGGGGCAGTAGTCTGAGTGCAAGACAGTCTCACGTACCTCTGAGGGTCTCTTTCCATTCTGTTTTCTGTGCTTGGAGTGCTGAGACCAGGACGTGGAGATACCTGAAAGAAACAGAAAAACATGCTACTCTATGCTCAATAACACTGAGGAGGACATAAACTGTATGACTGCAAGAGAGACTACTCATGTTATTAGCAGCAATAATGATCATTTTCATTTCAGCAAATGGCAGTATTAGTTTATATAAGGAAAGGGATTGTGGGGCTATAGCTAAAGGGCTGAATGCTAAAACATCTTTGTTTCTCTTCTATTGTAACATATATCCAAGTAAAACAGCTTCTTATACGAGAAAACAAAAGTAGTGCTGGACTTGATTTTGTCCATCGGCAATTTATTGGAATATTCGTCGTTTCCTAATTGCTGCAATCTCATGTGAGTGACAGTTTGCTATTGTACAGATCTCTTGTCCGGTACACACGTCATCAGATAAAAGATGTTGTTGTTGAGAGGTTAACTTGAAACTTGAGAGGACAAGTTTTGGAAAGATTACAAGCTAGAAAAATAACGAGTGCAGATAAATTATTTATAATAAACACTGCAATAATCTGTAAAAAAAAAAAGAAAAAAGAAAAAGAGAAACCAATCAAAGCCATCGTGAAGAAAAAAAAATTATTAATTAAGGAGGAGAGGAACGAGGACTGAGGAAGCGCCTAGAGGAGCTATGAGCGGAGGATGCATCCTATACAGAAGTGTTTCTTAATGAAAAACCTGAGACCTGTTTAAATTCACATCTTTTACAATAATTTTAATTTATGTTTTCGCTTGCAATCTCACATATTTCAACAGGGGACAATTAATATTTATTACCAATTTCTTAAATAACCATAGTTCAAAAACATAAGGGTGGATCCCTTGAGTGCAGCTGATGATGCTTTGAAAAGACACTTGAACGATCAAGAATATTCAAATACACAAATCTGATTTTCTTCGATTCTACCATTCTTATTTTCTTTCCTTGCATCCTTCCCTCACATCCTACGTCTGAGACGCAAGGAAAGGAAATAAGGAAGAACAAATAAGAAATGAGAACCAACCTAGGTTTCTCTAGGCAAGTTGGTACTGGAAAATAGTGTCTGTTTACTTACTTCCATTGTCGGAGTCCTCACTGGTGCTTGGGACACGGCTTCGCTTCATCCTCAGCTGCCGTGGCCTTTAAGTGATGCAGAAATCTGCAGAGGTTGATCAAACATTAGCAGAGCATTCCTGAAAACTGATCCTGCAGAGATCACTGCTGTGTGCTTTCCTCAGCCAGCCACAACTTGACAGACTAAATCCAGAAGAGACAGGCAGATTTAGAGTTAAAAGAGACTTGACTTAAACCTAATTCAAACTAAATGCAGTTAAAATTCTTAACATTAGACTTTATATAATTGCATTTCAGCCTAATATGCAGATTCAACTTCTATGCAATACAGAGTCGTAGCGGACTCCTTCAAAAAGTGTAAACAATGTGGCGTTATACAACCTTTGCTGTTTGGTTGAGCATCTTGACATAACAACGAGGGCGGGACTATCTGTTGACCCAACCATTGGCAAACAGGGGCGTGTGCATGCAATTTTACACACTTCACCTTAAAGTTTAGGTTATTCTGCTCTAATCAAGATATCAGTTTGAAACAAACAAATGTAATTTTAAAAATGTCATATCGAGCACTGCAGTCAAATCACATAACTCAAAAAACCTGACTTACTGCTATACCGTACCTGGCTGGATCTATACCATCAGCTTCGGTATCTAAAAGCCAATCAATTACATATTTTTAAACTATGTTGCAAAATAACAAATTGTCACACTTCTGTGGAATCCACACACATGCCTGGGACGTCATAAGCAATAACAGTAGACTGACAGCACAGTTTCATTGAAAAATAAAATGAATCCTTGTATTTTTCATGCACTTTCCAGCTTTAGACACGTACCGAATTTTTAGCCACTTAACACAAAGTAGTTATATTTTTCATTAAAGAGCATAAACAACATTAACAAAGGAAATAGTGTTTTTTATTAATATATCCATGCGACTAAGCAAAGCAAACTCGTTTATAAAAACACTGAAAATAGTTTAGTCGGCCCAACTTGCGTTTATATGAATTTAACCAAAATCATAAGGTTAAAAATACTTCCAACACCTCACAACTATCAGATCATTTCAACTGCATGACCAGATGACAAAAAAACTAAAATTATAAACCCTTTAATTCTGCCTGTCCTACATACAGCAGAACGTCTCACTCCGTATAAACAACAGCAGTTCACGCAGTGCAAACGCTTCATGTGACGCTGCTGACAGACCACGCCTCTTGACGTCACATAGCTGTTCATTTTAATGCCAGTTAGAAATTAAAAACATTATTTATTTTAATAATAGTAATTTTAAAAATATAACAGTAATTTTACTGTGTTTAATACACAACCTACGCTCCACGTTGGTATATTTAAACACCAACCTATAGTATAAAAAACAAACAAATATGTCGCTACATTCGTTCGATCAGAAAACTAAGTTCTATTGCACGATTCACGAATACATACATTTGGCAGATTTAACTTCTAACGCACAGCCTAAAGAAAAGTTGAATATTTTCTACCGTTATTTTCCCAACATCACGGCAGAGATGAAATCGGACCAACCCAGACCGTTGCATGCGGAAAAATATCAAACATCCCTCTGAAACCTAATCACAATAATTTTATAAACTAAAATTGCAAGACATCAACATGCGTTCGGTATCATTTGCTGGTTCAATACCAAAACTTTTAGGCTAAATAACATAAGCCGCAGTCAGGCCAGGACGCGCGCGCCCAACTTACGATAGGACGCTTGGACACACATACACGCACACGCACATGCGCGCGCACGGCCAGCAGCTACGCGATTCAAAGTAACTACCAAATATCAAAGCAAACCGCACCGTTAACTTATATGAATTAATAACGAGGCCAAATGCATGTAAACGTACATTTAGGGAATCGTCTGCTGCATCTCAACTTAATATTTTGGCGCCATTTTAATGACGTGCTACATTTGCACCATCTGCATGAAGAGCTCGCGGAAATTATGGAAAACATTTGCACGTCCCTGCCTGTAAAACATATACTACATCACAACAAATATTTGTAATGTACCTACAAAAAAGATCTTCTTGTTCCTGCGGTGGCGTTCTATATGGCGCTTGCTCGGAGTTTGAGTAGTCCTCCACTCCTCCACCCCACACACACAAACACATGCAGGTTACGTATGCGAGCCTCTACTGCCGTTTTCCTCATGCACCCGCAGGGGGAGCTACACACAACACCCACACACACACACACACACACACACACACACACACACACACACACACACACACACACACACACACACACACACACACACACACACACACACACACACACACACGATTATTATTATGACTTCCATTTCAGCTGCTTCATAATAACCAAATCTGATTTGTTTGGAGATGATGGCAGAGATTTTTGTAAAGCACATGATAAAACGTACTATTTATAATTTATTATGAATCCATAGGAAACCTGTGTAAATAAAGAAAGATGTCATGAAATTATGTCATACAAATATTACATTTTATACTACCAATCAAAAGTTGGTTTGATAATGCAATACATTTTAATTATCAATCAAATCTAATTTATCACACATACAAAAGTATTGAATGCATTGGGGTTGTTTACTTGCTTTTTAAGTAGGTGAGATGTATCATGAACATCTTAGGCATGGAAAGGAACAAAATTTAAAAAAAGCTGGAAATCACACAGGATCACTTCACAACAAAAAGCTTTTTTCATCAATTTCCTTTATTAGATTTTATATACTGTTGAAGGGGAGATAAATGAATTGTGTTAGGAATACATGACACAAAACCCATCATATTGATGGCATATGAATGGAGTGAGGCCAGGAATAATGCTATGTTTTATGGATTTTTTTGGGTTGTGTGTACATTTTAGAATGTTTTTTTATTGAGTTAGTGCAACAAATAACCACTAGGGGGTCACACTTAACCATGTGTCAAGATGGCAGTGCATAGATACACACAAGACAGGATGGAGGGAGGAGCTTTTTTTTTGACACATCAGTGGCCAATCGAAAACAGCTCCTCATCCCACCTCCCCTCAAACCACTTCTGTAGGCCTCAGGAGAAAGGTTCACAAATAGCTAAATCAAATCACTAATAAAACTAGTATTTTGGAGGAAATGTAAGGATCAGGAGTGGGCTAACTCTGTGTTAGAGAACGTACTGCTTTTCCCCAAAACGAGGCCAAGGTGGAACAACAGACATTTGACATGTGCATGCATGAACATGATTCCTGACGCGTCTGATCACAACAGGTCTGCAGATGAGGCAGAAGGGGTCCTGATTACGGACTGTTCATTTGAGTGCCAGAATAGCATCGTATGATTTTCCGGTGCGACAGACCTGCACGTCCCTGAATCCTGCATCAGTGAGCAGACGTGTATAATGAGAGGGTGGATGCTCCTTCCCTTCTGTCTGGACCAGCATGTTCAGAGAAAACATCTGAACCGTGGTTGGACCCCGGCGGTTCTCGAACAACAGTGCCTCTGCGATCAGAACGCCTCCACCTAGATAAAAAAGTAAGATGCTTTGAAATGTATTATTTTAGGGCCACTAATTATCGACCTATTAATGACATGTTTTCACACCTGGATGACATGCTGTATGAATCTTCCTCAGTAGTTTGAGATTTTTTTCCTCTTTCCAGTCATGAATGATTCGGGCCAGAATGTACAAATCTGCAGGAGGGATTTCTCCTTCAAAAAAGTCCCCTACAAGCACACAAACAAATACCTCGTTTTTTATACATTAGAAATGCCATACTAGAGTTGTAATACTTTCAAATATTTATTTTTTTATAATATTTTCATTAGTTTAGTTTTCACATCATCATGCACATCATTGCTAGTTTTACATGACCATTTAAAAAAGTTCAAATTTTAATGTTTTTTAAAAGTCTGTTATGCTCATCAAGGCTGAATTTATTTGATCAAAAATACAGTAAAACTGTACTAATGTGAAATATTATTATAATTTAAAATAATTGTTTTGAAATACATTTTAAAATGTAATATTTTTTTGTGATGCCAAAGCTGAATTTTCATCTTCAATGTCACATGATCCTTCAAAATGCAATGTAGATTAGGCCGATAAAAAACATTTCTTATTATGTTGAAACAGATGTGCTGCATTATAATATCTGTGGAAAAAGAGACACATTTTCAGGGTTATTTAATGAATGAAAATTAATGTAAAGTCTTTATTGTCACTTTTGATCAATTGAATGCATCCTTGCTAGATATAGGAATTAATTTCTTACTGATCCCAAAAATAAGAATGAATGTAGTGTAAAGTTTTCTAGTTTCAGTTGACTTAGTTTTCTTAGTTAATGTGATAATGGTATCATTTAAAAATGCCTACATTTATCAGCACAGTGTTACTGCTATCAAGTGGCATTTTCATATTTAAACAGACAGTTTTATAATACACAATGTATTTAAAAACTAAAACCCAATAACTTGAGACCATTTTTGTTTGAGTTAGTTTTGGAGTCATGCAAATGTATTTTAGTTTCAGTTTTTCCCAATTATTTTCAGTTTAGCTAAGATTATTTTTTATATATTTCAATTTTCATTGACTATAATAACACACTTTAAAAAGCCAGTAGACTGCTTGTTTTTTAGTTTTCACAAGGATACATGGAAACCATTACCAATGCTACAATGCATCGTTACACACCCTCTTGAAAACCGATGGTGTCATCTTGCTGAAGAAAATGCTGCTGAGCAGTCTGAACCACAGCTGGGAGATCCAGAACCGTGACAGTGGAGGAGGGATACTCTTTCGCCAGCTCCCGCGCTAATGCACCAGAGCAGCCTGCAAAGCATCTCACAAAATAACTACTGCCTCTTGCATATTTGATCAAAACTGAAATTGTGAGCGGTTTAATTTTAGCTAAAATCATTGCCATAGGGAAAGAGCTGAAGCTACGTAAAACTACATTCACACTCACCTCCCAGATCGATGACGGACCTGAATCTAGATAGATCGAACGCCGTCACTATGTCATGGCCGTCAATGACCCACGTAGAGTTCATCAGTCCCATGAACTTCAGCATCTCCTCTTCTGACCTGAAACAGCACACACGGTGTCAACAGATGGACCTTTTCCAGATGGATTCACATGAAAAGGACAAACAAACCTTAAAATGGACACTTATACCATCTGTTAGAGATCATCTGCACTGACAATGACACACAATCATAAAAAAAGGGATGCATTTAATCAAATTATAGGTAAATTAATGAAAAGCAAAATTAACACCTTTAAACAAAAATTTGCTTAACACTTTTACTACAAGGTTTCATTTGTCAATATTAGAGCTGCAGAGCCAAAGCACAAACAAAACATGTTCTTCCGCAAAATACATGCGGTTTTGTTTTTTAACCGCTAGTGTAATTTTCATAAAAATATGTATTAGTAAATGGTGAAATTAACTTGAAATATCAATGAACAACAATTCTACAGCATTTATTAAGCTACCATTTAACTAATGTAGTTAACTATTGTTAATAAATTGATCCTTATTGTAAAGTGTTGCCAATTATTGAATTTATATCTCCATACAGTTCTGTGCACCCAAACTAATAGACTGTGAGATGCCTTCATGCACACTCACAGCATCACAAAAACCCAAACGATTACAAAACACAAGTCATTTTTTCACAATCACATACACACTATAGCACACACCACCCCTCCAGATGTGGGAACAGCCTTTCATAAAGCCTCAAAATGTAATGGGTTTAAAGTCCATGACCTAGAATTACACAGCACCAGCGGCTAATCGCTTAAGACTGCCTCACTGCAGTCAAAGAAATGACTTTTAATCTAGTGACGTCTAAGGACAACCAAAAACATTCCCCATATGGCCATATGGTAATGCTAATATTATAAAAAACATTTTTTTTTTTTTTTTTTTACAAATTCACACAAACCTGTATATGGCAGAGAAGATCTCTTCAGACGGGAGGCCAAAGGTTTTCTCATTCTGGTTCTTTCCATCCCTGAGAGGTTTTCAGATATTCAGATTATTCAACTGTTGTTTTAGAAATGCAGATGAATTGTAAATAACTGTTTAGTTTTAAGGCGGCAGGTTTTTCTTTTTCATTGATCACAAATCCTGATGTGTCCAAACATCACATTTATCATGAAAGAAGGATTTTAAAGTGGCCTGGGAACAGGTGTTTTTCCAAACAGTAATGGTTGATGAAAACGCAGATGCCTACCTAACAGCATCTACCAGATTGTTCCAGAGTGGGTAGATGGTCTGAGAGTAATAAATATTCAAATCATGTAGAGATTTGGGGCTGGTCTTGGCCAGGTATAGATTAGCAACATCTGTACTGCTGTAATGAGCTATCAGAGAAAACAAGAGTAAAGGTTTAGAGACTGGGCAAATAATAAACTAGACACAACGGATGGATGAATTTATGAACACACAAATCTTGTTCTGACATTTATCACCTTTACACATAGGTAAATAGCACCTCTAACATACCTCTAACATAGAGGAATCCGGTTATTTCCAGCTACTTGTGGAGGAATTATAAAATACTTCAGCAGCTCACCTGTTCCGTGTGTAGCACTTCCACATCCACAATCTCAATGGCGACCAGCACATCCAGTAACCGCTCTATACCATCTTCACTGGTGGCAAGCTTCTGTGCCACTTCAGCTGCATTTAAGGGCTTTTGGGACTGAAGGAGAAGGTCGAACAACCCTAACTCACAAGCTGAGAATATCGCCTGGAGGAAAATGATTCAATAAAAAAGTCAGTGGGAACTATGTTATTTCTGTTTGCCATGTCTTTAAAATGGTGTTAAATGCATTTTAACACACACGGAAATTTGTTTCCCGTTTAAGAATGTTTCGTTATGTTTTACTCAAAAACAAGTCAATATTTTGATTATTGATTTACTATGATGGAATATGGCTTTTGCAATGTCATTTTTGGGGATTACATTTTCAGTAATATTGTGAAATATTATTACTATTTAAAATGACGTATTGACTTATGATTTCTATATTTTATATATTGTTAAATGTAAAATATCTGTGATGGCTGCTGAAAATTCAGCTTTCAGAAATCATTGTAATATTCTGATTAAGAAACATGCTTATAATTATCAACTTTGACAATAGTAGTACTGCTTAATAATTTTGCGGAAGTCCTTATACATTTTCTTTCAGGATACGTTGATTTATAGAAAGGTTCAAAAGAACAATATTTATTTAAAATAAAAATCTTTTGTAACATGTGAAACAGTGTGCTAACACAAACAACAGCAGAAGACGAACTGATGGAACTAATAGAGCTTAAATACACAAGATAATGAACAAAATACAAACAAGTGTGATGTAATTAATGAATAACCATGGTGACAAACTAGTGGCGGAAAACAGAAAAAAAGGAAAACCAACTACACTCTAAAAAAGATGATATTATTTTAAATGTTCTTTAGATGTAGTAACAGTTTAGTACTAGCCTGACTACGTCAGACTTCCTACTTCCGCTAATTTCATTTCACTCCTGTAGTCAGTCTGAGATAGCAGCTTATCTTTCTGTTTTCCACCGGCCTGAAAACAGCCGGGCCAATCAGCGAACAGAAGGCGGGCTGAAAGCCGTGACGTACTCGCCAAGCGCCGAGTTTAAGATTAGGTCAGAGAAATCGAAAACGACCGCGGACGAGACACGGATGCAATTCGCTCTGTTGTGGAGAATATTCCCGGCATTAGCAAACTGAAGCCTGAACAAGAAGAGTGTGTATTAAACATTTTGAATGGAGGTGATGTTTGTGGCCCTACTCCCTTTGGGAAAAGTTTAATTTATCAACTACCGATCGTCAACGAGAAACTGGGGAGCCTTTTGACAGGTCAGTGTCTCCTTTCTTTTCCAGGTCTTAAATACCGTAAAACTTCAAATAATAGCCCGGGCTTTTATTTGCCCAAATCGTCGAACTGCACCGGCTTGTATTTGAGACAGGCGGCTAACGTTATATGAGACAGGCCTTTATAATTTAGTGTTGAGATGTTGTTCATTGAGATGTTGTTCCTAGAGTCTCTAATCTCTAAAAATCTCCAAATGCTCCACGTGAAACTGAGGTCTTCCGATCTTTTACTATCTTGTCGATTGATTTTGATTAATATTTGCGAGGGAGAGAGAGCAAGACAGTGCTCGTGTTGTTTGTTTAAAGACGTGATAGTGCGCGCGCGCGCGGCCGGCCGGGGCTCGCTCGCTCTCTCTCTCTGCATGTTTGCGCCCTGTCAAGTGCAGCAGTCATTCTATTACATCACTCACCGATCAAAAAAGTCGTTTACAGCCATGTTCACTCCGGTATTTCGCTCGCATCATCAAGTGTTTACAGTGGAAGTTCGATCATAGATTTGAGTTCGATGCATGATGTCTGTGGATCGATGCGGCTGTGTCAGCGCATAAAGCCTGGTTTACTCGACGCGTCCGCAAGAGCGCGAAGCGCGCGCGGCAAAAATGACGTCATTGCGGTGTGGGCGGTCGTGCGCGTTGGGTGCGCAAGACCCCATTTCGCCTGGCGGTGTGCACGGCACTTTTTGTAACTTCGCGCGCGGCGCCGCATCCGAAGATGAACGACTTCGAGCCGAATCTAGCCGAACTGGTACGTCTGTACCAGCATGTTTATGATCCTTCTATACACAGATACATTTGCATTGATGGGCGACCATAAAAGCCTCTCATTTTGTGAATAGGAACACATTTGCATTAAGCACCCAGTTTGCACTTGTCTAAAGTAATGGTTACATTTACAAAATAAGCATACAATAACAGAAGTAAGCCCTGCTGATGAAATTAAGGTTTAAACACTCTTCAATAAGGCTTCAGTTGTTTAGTTTACATGCAGTGAAAGTAGGCTACAATAAACCTACTGCATTTATTACTCTTTTATGAATCAGCAATTAATAAACTACTAATAAACGGCAAACTACTTCTTCACTGCTGATTCCTGGTGGTTTAGAGGAGAAGTACTCCGAGTCGCCCCCTGTCGTTTCACAGAATAGCACAACGGCGAGCGCGTCAAGTATAAACGCCTCGTCCGTTTGGAGAGGGGCGCGCGCAGTCAGCGGAGACTCGCGCTCGTACGGACGCGTCGAGTATAAACAAGGCTAACATACGTCATGAATAAACTTATCTGATTGGCTTACGGGTAACCAATGATTTTAAACTTCAGAAATCGCCCCCTAGCGAGAGAGAAAACACTTCTCTATTATGCTATGCCAGACTCTGTCTACGAAGCAAAGTGAAGTAGCAGAGTCTGGTATTACCAGGCTAGTTTAGTACCGTATCATCCTGAAGAACCCTTTATATGCTGAAATGGTTCTTTGTGTTAGAGTTTAGGGTTCTTTATTCCCGCTTTTTTGATTTTCAAATCTGCAACTGTCAAAGCCTCCTCATTTCTGATTTTCTGGAGCTCAGCTATACAACTTTACACAGACTGTCAATGTACTCTAAAAAGGTAAACTATTCCTTATATTGTCTATAAATTATAACTTTAAAAATTTTAACAATTTCCTAACTATCATGTATTTTTCTCTTTTAGTTTAACAGAAAGTGTAAGTGTGAGCAGCTCTGTTCAGTTAAGGATACTCATCTTCTCTTCTCCACAAAGTAACAGAAATATGGAATTTATGATCCATATTGTTTGATTTTTTTTAAATTATGACTTTATGCCTAAACATACCCAGTCACAAAAAATATTAAAGCTATAGTTCTTTTTACATAATCAAATGGAAGAGACGCATAACTCTAAATGAAATTTTATTGTAATTTAGATGCTGTCACGTATCAAAACCTCATCATCTGCAGAGAGAAACTGCCACCCAGAATACACACATAATGAAGGATGTAAATACATCATGGAGTGTGAAGATATTTCACTGGAACTTGGTCTTCATTACATCTTTATCGTGTTCAATGTCAATTGTTATTTATAAATGTATTCAGCTAACCTCTGTTGTAAGAGCACTGTCATTTTTGCTACAATCTGTCATGTCAATAAAAATTAAAAGTACCTATTTGACACAACATGCTGTTTTTTTATTGTTTTTTTACATGTAAAACCCAAGAGCAACAAGATATAAGACCAGGCAGATAGAGGGCTAAAACAACAATATTAATACATAATTTACACAAAAACAATATTAAGAATAGTAATATTAAAGGGTACCTATCATGGAATTTTGAAAATTACCTTTCATGTAGTGTGTAACATAGATCTAAGTGAACGAAAACATCCTGCAAAGTTTTAAATATGAAAGTTCACCGTATACAAAGTTATTATCTCTCAAAAGTAAGAGTCGACTCTGAGTCGTTGATATGAATCGATAGACGAACGATGCACTTTCGTACGTCACTTGTTCAAGTTATTTGAATAAGATACGCCCACTCATTGCATTAGGAGACACCAGGGAAAACATCATGTCGACGAGACGCTGCTGTGTTTTGAAGTGCAACGCAAAAGCAAACTTTTTTCATCTGCCCAGTGAGGAGCATTTGAAGACAGTGGCTACAGTTCATAACTATACCACAGAAGTATTATAGCCCGAACTTGTTCTGTGTTCGCGTCATTTTGAAGATGATTGCTTCACAAACCTAAATGCTATAAAGTATGAATTTGCGAGCCGGCTGATACTGAAGGAGGGAGGTTCAGTACCGAGTTTATTTGGATCAGCTTCCTTCTCCGAATCACAATCTGTAAGTAGGCTGTTGCTTTTATGTTTTTATCATGTTCTATAATTATTTTGTGTGTTGTGTACGCACAGGCACAGCGCAGCTTCTAGCAGCTAACTTAGGTCTTCAATGTCAATTGTATTGAAATATGTGAAGTGTTTGTCGTTGTTAATGGAGTTGTCACAGGGCTCTCAAGTGTCACGCATCACGCATTGAGCGTGACAGTCACTCATTTCGGTCTTTTGTCACGCTCTCCGGCCACACATTGTATTTCTCACGCTGAAAAACTATTTGTAATATATTTAATATGCCGCAGTGCCCAAAACTCACTCACTGTGGAACCGGCAGGATTCAAGCGCATCTCCTCCAGTGTTGCCAGGTCCGTATGCCTGCACTGTTTCCGCGGGTTGTTTGTGTAGTGCACGCTGGTTGACGCGATTGTTTTATCCACTGGAACATGATTGTTATTGAGGAAACACCCGGGAACGCTATTTGAATATTTTTGGCCGTGATTGGGTTAGTTTGATGAGCAATTGGGCTGGTTTTGTTGTGCAGACCTGGCAACCCTGGTCTCCTCTGGTGTTGTTCGTCTGGTGTTGTTAGCCAATCAGAAAATAGCACTGTTGTATCTGGGTAAGATCTAGCGCAACAACCAATGACACCCCGTCGGCTGGGTGTCTAACATATCACCACAGATTAGCGTCACGCAAAGGCGGGGTTTGGAAAAATGACTCGCTAAACGATTCATATGGGAGTCGGTGAGCAAATCAGGTAAAAATAAATGCATATTATAAGACAACAAAAGTGTTTTTTGTCATTGCATGCATGTAAAACTGTTGTTGGGGACTCCCAGAACATTATTAGGAACATTTTAAATGCCATAATAGGTACCCTTTAATAATATGAACATACTTATATACTATAATATTAATGAAAATAACTGAAAAGTTTATTTATAACACCATTAAGGTCCTATATAGCACTTTTAAAGCATGGTTCTTTATGGAACCTTATAAAAAGGGTTCTATTTAGCACCAAAAAAGGGTTCTGCTATTGTTACAAGCTGAAGAACCCTAATTTGGTACCGTTTAGAACCATTTTTCTTAGATAAAGGCAGGCAAAGCAGGAACTAAACAATAAAAATGAAACAAAAACTGCATAAATGTTACAATATAAGGGAAAGTATATATTTTAGGTAATATGGCTGGTTACAATTTCTTATATTTTTAATAACAATTATCACTTTTTTGCCTCTGGTTCATTGTATATTGTACAAATCTGTGCAAAACTCTATACATAATAATTGTAAAAGAAATAACAACTCTCCATCTTAAGCATCAAGCTTTCTAGGATTTAACAATCTTACAGAATTTCATGGTACAACAAAGGCCTGAGTCATCTCAGGGTTCCACTCAGAGGCTTTTAAAAAGTCGTATAGGCCGGTCCTGCTGGAGGCGAAATAAGCTCTGACGGCCACAGTGGAAAACGAGACACGACAGGGGACTGCTACAAATAATAGATGCTCTCACATTAAACATTTACTCATAATCCAACAATAAATGCCATGTGTGGTAAACACATTAAAATGGTCTGCTAATGATTTTTGAGGTGATTCCTGTACCTGTAGAAAGGAGCACAGAAGCACTCATAAAAAAGTGTATTAGAGAGATACAGCATTAACCACAGACCTTTGAGATCCGGAATCCATTCAAATATTCCAAGAGCTTGAAAGGGTAGTCCAGTTCACTCTGGGATAAATGCTCAGCCATGATGAGAAATGTCCCTTCTGCAAAAAGTGAAACAGACCATCATCATTATCACAATCATGAACAGGCTCCAACTTACAATGCAACTCAACTGTCAGATCCTCACAATTCTTGACAATCGAATATGAAATATTTATTTAAATAGTCAGTAGAAATTATTTTTGGAGGATAAATTCCTGATTTAACACTTTAACCACATACCCTGTGCATTACCTTTTCACAGAAAACTAAAATATGATGACATCATCTTGCAGGCCCATCATTTCTTTAGTTTGTATTGGATGATGTCCATCATCTTACAGACATATACATGCTATACTATTTTCTGTGCTCCATTCTTTATTTTTAATGCTTTAAAACAAAATATGCACAACTGAGAAGACACAAAAGCAGTCCATGGAAAAGTTTAGAATATGTAAAAATAAAAAAATAAATAAGAGTGATTACAAGACAATTTATTAAAATAAAAATAGACATTTGATTTAAATAAATAAACAAACATCTAACAGTACAGTGAGTAGGAAAACATGTAATAATGTAACAATAGAAATTAAAACATTTTAAATCTCTGCGTGGCAGGGACAGCTGCCACACGACCTGTCACTCAACCCGTCATTGCTAGGGGCAGCTGCCTCTCGACCCGTCACCGTTATACGCGCCGGCCTCGGGACCCGCCACGGATATATGCGCCTGCCTCGGGACCTTACACAATATAGTAGGTGTTTTTTGATAAAAATGCAGCGCGTATCCCCTGTAGCTTGCGGGCCAGAACGGTACGCACAATTGGTCAGTATTCACCTTAACTAAACGCTTTTTACCTGCCTTATAACGGTGACGGGTCGAGTGGCAGGCGCATATAACAGTGACGGCTCGAGTGGCAGCAGCCCCTAGCGGTGACAGGTCGAGTGGCAGCTGCCCCTACTTTTTTTTTAACCCCTACTGGAGATTTCACATTTATTTTACACATATTTAAAAACTTTTTTTTTTCAAAAGTTTAAATTGTAATTCTTTATAGGTGAAAATGTATAGCTACTTTAGATTGGTCCGTGGCATATCCCAAAAAATCAGGTTAGACTAATTCACGCGAAATGTATGCAATTAGATTTCAGTCTGTAAGCATTTTTCCTTTGACAACATATTTTCATACAGCCGGTGAAACAATGTAGCCTATGTATTATTGTGTAACCACAAAATCATGCGAGCTCCCCACGAGGGCATGCACATAATACGAGTCGATATTGTGTATAAAGCTGCAAGATATCGACATATGCAGAGTTTAAGACAATATCATCACTTGACGCTTAAAAACTAACGTTAGTGTGTTTAGAGTTCAAAAAAACGAGACTTACCAAACAAAAGACAGCCGGCTTGATATGCTGTTCTGTTGTAAATAAATCTAATCCAAATGTGTCTCTTCTCTGATAGTCATCCCGTGAAAAAGAAAGTACCGTTCGAGGAATTAAATACGCAAGAATCGCACAATTTTACGCTATTCTGTTCTGCTGATGTCTGATTTGTTAACCTAGCGTTCATTTGAGTCGGATCCTTTCAGTGAATCTGTTGAACCAGTGCATTAAACCGGAGTTTGATCGGTTCGTTCACGAGTCGATCACTGAATTAAGTCCGAGCGGCTTCTACTGACTTAACCATAATAAACAATCGTGCTACTTATCGCTTAACTGTAACGTTTAGATCATTTAATATGGAACGCCAATCACGGAGGACACCATAACGCAAAAGAATCGCTGAAATTCTGAACCGGTTCGAACGAACTGTTCAAAACACCCGTTAGATGGTCTGACTGTCAAGTGAACCATTAGGGTTGTAGTGACATCTGGCGGTTAATATCCAACAATTTAAATACTAGTATGCTGTTAGTTTTTTGTCATTTTTGTTTAATGAAAATAATAATAATGATGATATCCCCAGGAAGTGGCATTATTTATGGTGGGAAAATATCAGTATCAGCATTAACAGATATTCCTGTTCATTTTCTTGCCAGTGTTAAAATCAAGCTATCAAAAGTCTAGGCACTGCAAAGCATAGTGTGCCTTTTAAAAAAAAAATGTAATAGCACACAAACTCATTTAAATAAAAGAATTCGAAAAGTTTTTCATTTAATAAAGTAAACTGGGCTTAATTAGAGGCCCAAACTGTCCTGTGAAATAAGCTTTCAGTTTAGACATTCAGTGATTTTTTTTTTTGCATCGCTAATTGAGTAAATTGGATGAGATCCACAGTACTGATGTCTCAGTGTTGTTCAGTTCTCACACTCCTATGTTTGAAAATATATAAAAATCTGCAAGTAACAAGAAAATAAAATTATTTTCAAGACAAACTACTTCTATGATTGCTACATTTTCGCATATATGCAATATCAGAAATTAGAACTGGAGCCTGACATACCTCACCCAACCACACATTTCCTCCGTTTCGCTTCAAATTTATGGAAGCAAAATGCCTTACTATGGAAATGCGAAATTTTTAAACTGGTTCACACTCCCCAAAAAATATAACGGTGGGATGACATTTGATCCACTAAGGCACATTTAGTAAACCAATAAACCTACTGGTTTATTAACATTTTACTTTTTAGCAGATAGTCTTCGCTGCCATTTGTATAGCTCCACAATTTAAATATTGCTCTTTGTGAGACAAAATTATTTTTAGCACTCAAGACCAACATATCAAAGGGGCAGATCACAGTATAACAGTAATATAACAGTAGAGGATAACAGTAGTTATTAACCAAATGTATTTATTTCTGCAACAACATGTTCTTGTCCTCCCCATGAGCACACACACGCGCGCGCGCGCGCACACACACACACACACACACACACACACACACACACACACCCTTGCAAACTCCATTTAAATACATGACGTGAGAGCCAGCATTACCTCACTGTTTGCTGCACATGCTTTAATAAAATGATACACATATTTACATAATCCACAATTTTTAAATTTCGCCTCATCCCCTCCCCAGCAAAGACAAAATATTACTCCAAACTCGTAGTTCCCCTCTCCAGAAGAAAAACAAAATATAACACTTGAGGGTGGATTTGAAAATTACCCACAATTAAAAAATAAATTCAGCAGAAAAAAAAAGAAAAAAAAAAGAGGGGAAAAGAGATGGAAACCGAGAAAGAGCAATGGATCTTTTGGCCGGTACAACACAGCAGTGCGTGGAGTTTAATAACAGCGCAGATATGGCAGTAACACTGAAATAGCTCATAAAGTCTATGTACAAAGTCATGATAACGGCGGCTGAGCCTCCCGTGTCTGATTCACTCATATCCTTGAGCACGCCTCGTCGTACGAACTGAGGAAATGGGGGGAAAATGCACCTTGGCTTCTGAATCCCCCCCTAAAAGCAGATAATGTGGAAAGGGCAGAGCAGAACATGTTTTATCTTTGCAGTTTCTCCCTCTGGTTTTCATACCTGTAACTTTCTACATCTCTTGACTCTTCTGTAGTAGAATTAAACGGAAATAAGGCACAATAACTACGCTGACTGTTTCATTAACGGGGAGAGTTCTGTTGACCGATGAGTAGACGAGCTGATCTAATTAACTACCCTACCCTACTGATCTTCCCTTTTCATCCCAACCAGCCGTTCAGATTTATACAATTCAAATAAAACAACAGTTTTTATGGCAAGAATGCTAACGATATCCAACCCTCCACAAACATTTCCCATCCCTCATGTTTTACAATCACATTGTGACAAGAATTGCTACACACTAGTGGTGCACACAATACAAACATTGCTGAGCACCCGCCCACCCCAGACCCACCCAACCTTTGGATTGATTGGCTGATGGCAGACAATCTGGCTTTTGGATTGGTTATTATTTCCATTCGACATTTACTTTGATTTAAAAAGACAACGTTTTCACAGTCTGCGAATAAGCATGAGATTTAAATGCTCCAGAAGCGTTTGTGACGCGTGTTGTGGTACAATAACACGCACAACAACAACAAAAATACTTAAATGGAAACAAAAATAATTAAAAGAGACCCCAGTTGTGGTTTTTAACCTGTTGTGCACCGAACTCCAGGCATCTGCCCCGCTCTATGTACATGACTTTTGAGGTCATGAATGGTGAAGTCCCCAAAGAAAATGACGTGAATAAAAAAAAAAATCTCCTTCCTTCTATTCACATTGTCAGTCCAAACCTGAACACGCGAATGTGCAGGATGCTATTAAAGCCTCAGGCCGTTTCACTCTCCATTGGACTGTAGGGTAGATGATGGAGGGTTTGACTCTGGTGATTTATGGTATAAAGTAGTGTTTGATGGTATTTATGCTATAAATTAAGAGTTTAGGTGTGTCCGGAAGACGGAGGTGCAAGGACAAAGGAGCTGGATTAAGGAGAAGTATCAAGAGCAGACAAGAAGAGTACAGGAAACTCTGACAGGCTATTTGGTCTGTTTTGGTAAAAGAACAGTCAGAACAGCAGGGGCTTTTAGACAGACGCGTTTATCTCAGCTGTGATGGAGTAGTAGTGGGGACACTGTACGATTGAGGTAAAGGGCAGATTCTGAGGGGTTTTTCTTGCTGGGGTTTAACAATTCTGGATTGTGGCCTTCTCAGTCCTGGGCTTCAGCTGCTGTAATGATTCAGCAGATCATTCGTGTTTTTGATGATCCTTCATGTCCTCCTCATCTGTGTACTCAGATGGTTCATCTCCCGGCTTCAACAAACGGCCAACGTAGTCATATTTCTCTGAGAGACCGAGGGAAGGGAGAGAGAAAAAGAGAGGAACAATTAATGATGCTATTTTTAATGTAAGATGGCATTTATTTCTTGTTCATGCATTGTGCATATTTAATCTTGGCACACATTTTATCACATTTGGAAGGACATGGTAGCCCCTGTTGGCTGTAAAAACATCCTCTGGCTGCAGACCACCTTTCTCCATCCATGGTGTTATTATTAAACCAAAACTGAGATTCTATGTTGTTATTTGAAATAAAACTAAAATGAACACTAAATAACATACACTTTACACGTTATTCTACATGTCCCACAATGACTTTTAACCATGAATTAATCTCTTATATCAACAAGTCAAACAAGCAGCGTGAAAAATGTGTGTGCTTTATCACCGGGAGTACCTTATGTGTCAAACAGCATTAATCTGTCATATTACAGCACTGATTTTCTCCACAGGCAGTGACAGGAGAGTTGAGCAGCTTATCACACATTCCCTTATCTCATATAGCGACACAAAACCGATATGAGACTGTGTGTGCTACAACGAATCAATCTAGCTCAGTTGAGTGTAAACTAGGGCTGGCTGGGCATTGACACAAATTTCACAATTTAATTTGATTTCAATTCACAAGCTTGTGATTTGTTTCATTCACACGATTAAAATGTAATAGTCTCCCTTTCTCACTTCTAATACCTGTTAACAGTGTTTATTGGAATGTTTCTAAAGCAGGTAAATAATTTATTTATTGGCTGTCAAATTGACAGAAATCACTTTGAAAATGTATTACTCAATGTACCAGTAAATTATCATTTTTGATTAAATCAACACATTATATAATACAGACATATAATACTATGTGTGTGTGTGTGTGTGTGTGTGTGTATGTATACGAGACAAAAACTCATTCAGGGGCATTTTTGTGCAGATATCTTGAATTTTAGGGGCATTCTAACTGCATTCTATAGGCACTATAAGGCAGTGAGTTGTTGCACAGCATCACATTAAAAATCTTAATGGGTTCACCCTAGGGATGTCCCGATCCGATCAAGTGATCGGAAATCAGGCCCGATCACGTGGTTTCAGACTCATTTGGAATAGGACGTTACCTCCCGATCAGGACTCGGATATATATGTATATATATATGTATGTATATATATATATATATATATATATATATATATATATATATATATATATATATATATATATATATATATATATATATATATATATATATATATATATATATATATATATTCTCAGTATTTTTTTACATATCTATAGTTATGCGGTGGCACAGAGTTAGGCCTGTGACACACCAGCTGCGTGGCGTGTCCGTTTTTATCCCGGCTCCCATGTTAACAGGTTGCAGACTGCCTGCGTGACAGGTTGAGTGACAATGAGTGCTATTTGTTTTTATATTAGACTTTTTTTATATTTACTGTTGCACTAAAGTCCAAAATTGAAGAATTAATGTTTATTACCTGATTGTTCAAGCTACCTCACTGAAGTGCTCTTTGTTAACAGAGTTGTTGAATGTTAAAATAAGCGAATTAAATAAAAAATAAGGAACATCCTGGAATCTGGATCTGTTTTTTCGCTCTTCTTTATTCTTTTTTTATGTATTATAGAAGTATCGGAATCAAAATCAAATGACTCGGAGGCAAAAAAACCTGATCGGGACATCCCTAGTTCACCCTCAATATGTAGCTCTGGTGTCACAAAAAGTGTCACAAAAACACAGTCTTTGTTTTGAAGAATTTAAATCGTTTTTTAATAGACCAGTGCTTCATCTTGTTTATACATAACTGTAGCTGTCGCTCAATTACATTAATTTTTTTCTTCTGTAGCCTTTAGATTCATCAACATATACACTGCAAAAAATGTGGTTCTATAAACATGACTATACAATTGATTTTGACACTGAAGAGTGTGACCGGAAGGATGATTCCTTGTGGGACCCCTAGTTCTTGTATGCGTGTATGTGATAAGAGTGGCTCCTATTTGCACACGAAAAATTCTAGTTGGGAGATGAAAATGGTAGGTGCGTGTTTGACAAGTTTGGATGATTTGTTTTCTCTTTTTGGTTGAAGTTTTGCTGATTAATTGTATTTTTTCTTGTTAACCAGGTCAGATCTGTCTGCCACTTGCTTGGTCGGTAAACCAACAGCAGCAAAAGGTTTCTCAAACTGAAAAATAGGAAGCTTTTCAATCTTCTGGATAGTTCACTCTTTAAAGGCACTTCACTTTTTGAATTTTTCTTCTTTTATCCACGAGGGACTGTTCTTTGATGAAGATGGATGTCACCGGTGCAATTCCTCTATTTTGGAAATATTTTCCCTCATGTCCTTCCTCCCTATAGTTATGACAAATAGATTTGTTTTTGCATCCAGCATGACTTAGACCAAACCTCTGACAGTTGAAGCCAAAGCATTGTGTTGATCCTTAAAAAGCCACAGCTAATCGCATCTCTCAAATGCCAGGACTTCTTCTCCAGACACAGTGCTAACAAATTGCTGCCCCATTTGTCGCCTTTTACAAACAGCAATGGGGTGCTAGGGACCTATTTAATCGACAGCCATAATGTGCAATAATATTGCCATAATATTGTAAAATATGACTTGATTGCAAACCTGTAGAATGCATAACAGCACAGTGTTTTACTTTGAAATGTGCAGCACATTTTTTTAATTATCACATTATTTAGGACGTATCATACCTTAGTTCAATTAGGACATTAAGTAGCTTTTATAAAAGTGGCTTAAAAACATTACTGTTTTTTAAGACAACCAGTAATTTTTTTTTTATTACATTTTTTTTTTCATCTTGAGACATTTTAAGATATGTCAGTGCAGGTTTCTTTCAGTTAAGACAGCTCAAACATGCATTTTAGTCTGGGACTAAACTTAAAGGTGCTCCAAGCATGTCGGGTGACGTCACTTCTTGTTGACGTTTAAAGTATTGTCAGACAAAATGGAGGCTAGTTAGACCCTCCCTCCTCCTCATCCACACCCACACAAACCCCACCCCCAAATTCTTCTTGTCGTTATTGGCTGGAAGAGTTTGTTATGTTTCGTGGTGCGGGTAAGCCCAGTTTGTTTTTGTTGCCGTTTGTGGAGCCTGGGGTGTCTGCAGAGACCGCGTCTTTTTACAGTGTGTTCAGGGGACAGGCAGCTAGCGGATAGTGAGGAGATGTTTGCTGTATGTGACAAAAAAATGTTTTGACCTAAAAAACATGTGACATCGCTTAGAGCACCTTTAAGCCATATCTGTGAAACGGGGCACATGAGAACCAAGACTAATTTGTGTGAATCATGAGTTAACCAGACTACACCAGCACTGTATTTGTTTTTGAGTGCAGCTAGTGAGGAAAATGCACATACCGGTAAAAATACAGTCTTCTTTTTGGCTTTATTTTGTGGCACTCAAGTGAGAGTTCTCATTTTTTATCTCTTTTTATCTCATCATCATTCAATTCAGACTGTCTGACATGCCACTGCTAAATAATGGCGCAGAAAAACTTGATATATAGCCTATTGCAATATATTTTTTATAGCTCTCAATTTCTCTCATCTACAAGAGTGAACAGGACAATTAAAGGTTACAGTCACTCATCTTTTAGAGAATTTATACTGTAAATGCATCAGCTATCTGATTACATTACATGTACAGTACAGATCAGCCCTAACCAGCACAACAGGTAAAACATGCAAAGCTTGTGGACGAGGAGGAGTGACAGATAACTACCTACATAACTGCATAACTATCCTACCTCCAATTATTCTAGAGGCAGATCAAATCTTATAGACATTTTTAGATTTTTTTGAGTAACTATATGAATCCTTTCTGAATTCAGAGAAATTCTTCTGCTTACCCATGAACTGCATTTCCCATTCTCGAACACTTTCCATCTGTACAGCGTTCAGGTCTGAAAGGTCATCATACTCGTCCCGCAATGCATCCTTCTCTAGGCAAAATGTTGCCAAACCCCGAGATGCATCACGTCCCGCAAAGATCCCGTAGGGGCCCTCTGGAATGACAGACATACTGTGACTATAATGGTCAGCAAGACAAATTTAAGATCTTCTACACATAGGTATAGGGACCACAACTGAAAGTGCAATACTGCCAGGGCTCCACCAATTATTGTTTGATTTCAAATTAATTTGTGGAAAAAAAAAAAAAAACTGAAAAAAGTGTAGTTAAAGCTAAGATAAATGTCCCACCCACAATAAAATATATCTATAAAAAAGAATAAAGTAAATGAACTTACTTTAAATAATTATTTGCCTTTGCAATGTAGCATCATAATGATGTAAATTGCTTAAAACAACAATACTTTATATTATTCATAATCATAATAAAATCCACTTAAAAACAATTAGTAATACCACTAACAAGTAGTAGTAGTTGCACTAGTAGTATTCATAATAAAAATTATTACTATACAATAAGTCTGATAAAAAGTTAAAGAAACCAGCTGAATTGCAATCAAAACAAAACTCTGCTATGAATCAACTAAAAGAAAACAGTTTTAGAGTCAGTGGGTCAGAAAATCCCAGACTGGCTGAAAAACCAAAGCAGAGTGTTGTCTCAAAAACAACCATACAGCTGGGATGAATGGAGCCGCTCGCACAAACCAGAGGAATGCAGGTAAACACACAGATACTTCAGAACAGCTGTTGTAAATAACACACTGCGCTGAATAAGGAAATTATTATTGTGAGATGTCATGACAAAACACCAACAAAAATCAACTTCAGCTGTGCACAGACTATTCAGGCCACAGCATGAACCTTTCTTCCCAAACCAGAGACGTGACAGAGCTGAGCACAACAGACTGATGAACTTCAGTCACCTAATCAAGACAAACAAATGAGATGATGATGCGATAAAAGACGACAACAAGAGGACATGAACGCCTCGGACACTTGAGTTTTACTTCATAAGCTCCTGAACAGGAACTAGAATCCATGATTTATAAATAATACAGATCCAAAGCCAGATCATGCCTGACGATGACTAGGCTGCTCTGGCATGTGCAATTTATTATGTTTGCATTCTTGTCGGTGAGAAGAAGCTTTAATCATTGCTTTATTCAGAACAGAAGGCAAAAGAAGGGGAAAAAGGCCTCTTTAGATACTTCTTTTTTGGTTCATCATCTGATCTTCATGTGAAAAAGCATGTTAGCTCTCTCTCTCACACACACACTCTCTCTATCTCTTTTCAGCAGTTGAGCAATAATAGTCTTAAAAGATACAAGAGGTCCAGCCAAACATTGACCAAAAAGATCCAAGTTGCCCTATGGTCCAGTGATAACACACCACATCTGCCTACAAAGTTCAAACTTTTGCCATAGTCTCATCAGGTTATAAATGAATGCAGCAACGGGTAAATAAAACTGATCTCAATCTCTCTGTGTGAAATGCTGCAAGATGACAGACACACTGGATTACAGAATCTAAGAAATGACGCACTGGTCAGAGTCTGGACTACTGCTGACACCACACCTTGAACGCTCCTCCATAAACACCACAGATGGTCAGATAACATATCTCATATACAAATATAGCCGAGGGAGATGTGAGGCCAAATCAGACACTAGCTAGCACTGTGAATCAAAACTTGGTAAATACAAACAAAGGCCATGATAATCCAGATTGTATGTGACTTCTAAGCGGAGTCTCCAAATATAGACTCCAGGCAAACAAAAGACTGCTGTTCTGGCTTTGAGGGCAAAAAAAATATTTCAATTATTATCTGCAGCAAACAGCTGTTTTGCACAGCAGCTGCAAGTCTGTAAAAGTACAGGGAAAAGAAACAAGAATTTTCTCCTGCAGAGGAGAAAGGAATGAGGCTCAGTGCTTGATTTCTTAACCAAGGCTACTGCTAAACTTAGCTGATCTTACTTCCGTCATAAATCGAGCTGTTAACTTTACAAATTTAAATTAAGCAAATTGATTATCGCACAAATGAATGATCTTCTGGTACAGTACCTGTGGGGTGTGCCAGCATATGGCTCTCACCCCATTTGTCCCCATCACATATGGCTCTCGTTCAAAAATGCACTGACATGATGACAGGTTGATGCCTGGGAAAGAGTTCACCAAGGCAAAACAGAGAAGGAGAATGTTGACCGCAGTTATGAATAAGACAGAAAGGGCCCGCCAAGAGGTTGGCAAACTCCGATAAGACATCAGACCAAACCGTGCATCATACAACAGAGGTCTCTGGGAGAAAGGCTTTGTGTGACTTTACCCTGAGCAGTATTTACCAGAATGAGCTGGTCATTAGCTTTCCTCTGACCAGAGTATTGGCAAGTATAAGCTGGTTAACACACAAGCTCTTCTCCTATGGCAAGCTACTGTTTCTTAAAACTAACTAGTATTTACTTTTTCTAGAAAACTATTTTCTAGTAAATGAGTATTTCCAGTAATCTAATTGTATATTTGACTATTTCACACTAGTAACTATTCATTAGTACTTCCTCCAATATTGATAAGTATCTATTCAATATATTCCTCACAACGAACCAGTATCTATTTTTGTTACTAGTACTATTTTTCTACCAAGTAATCCAGTTACACTATTTTGAGGTGACATTGTTAGTGTATTTACACACAGAAGTATTAAGTCATATTAATTAACAACACATAGGCCTACTTACTTTAGGTTTAGGTTAGTTGTTTGTAATCATGCATATTTTACTGTTAAAAAAGGACACTAAATAAAGTGTTACTGTGACTGTAATGTAATTGTATCTTTCACTATTTTACACTATAATAAGTATTAGTGACTAATTGAATAGATACTAATCAATATTGAAGTACATACTAGTATTCAAGCATTCTCTAGAACTTATTTATTAGATACTACCAACTTACCCAGTTGTGACATATAACTATTATTATTAGTAATAAATCTAAATCTGTGGTACTGATATGAAATACTAACTTCAGACTGGGAGCCTGTGTTCCAATTTTAGTAATAAAAAGTTCATTTGAAGGTGCCAATGTTACAGTCAGTGTAGTGTTTAATAGTACAAATAAGTGCTCGTAGTAATATTAATTAATAACCACATGTACTTTCTACAGAAATAGACTTTGTGGTTAGTTGTAATTATGCAAAATGTAACTTACTGCTAATACTATAGTACATGTAAAGTGTAAAAGGGGCATTTAAATAAAAAATGTCTTATACATGAATAGACCTGTACGAATACGTGTTTAGTATTAACCATCCCAATAGTTAATAGTATGAATTCCAGGTTTACTAGACTTTTGTTTACTGTGGATACTAGTATCTTCACTACTGCTTAAGTTGAAAAACCCCGCTGAATGTGGGTGTGAGCGTAAGCATGAGCTCCTTACCGCGTCCGTAAAACTTTTTGCCACTGGTCACATCGAAGACCTTGGTATTGACTGCCATGAGGATGCGCGGGTTCTGCACCCCGTCGTACTCGCGCAGCTGCTGCAGGGTGAAGTCGCGTCTCCTCATCTTGGGTAGCGGCGAGGCCTCGCTGCCCCGGCCCGCGTCCTCGCCCGCCCTCCTCCACCACCGCGCGTAAAGCACGTAACACGCGGCCAGCACGAGCACTAGAACGCTGAGATTGAGCATCATGCCGCTTATGCCGATACCGGCCCCCGCATCCAAGTCCTCCGTCGTCCCCTGTTCGCCGCTGGTGTCCGCCGCTGCACTCCTACCGTCCCCATCGTCCGCCATACTGCAACGATAGCGCCTTCCCACCGCACGCGACCGCCCGCCCAGCTGGCATACAGAAGCGCGTCTGATTGGCTGCCTGTCGCCGGAAACACCGCGTTTGCTCCTGGAATTTGTAGTTTTATGTCAGCGTGGCGCCTACAAGACCACCGAGCGCATGAGACCAGACAAAGGTATCAGGTTTCAGATAATTAAAACGCGCTATATGTCATGATTATATTTATAATTACCTAACCGCGATGAAATACAACAGTATTCAGAAATATGCTTATTAATTAACCTGAAACTCAAGTGTGTTTCATATAAAAAAAATATCACACATTTAAAAAATTGATGTGCATTGAATACAAAACTGATTTAACTGCTTGAAATATTACATGGCAGGCTATAATATATCACACACACACACACACACACACACACACACACACACACACACACACACACACACACAAAACATATATATATATATATATATATATATATATATATATATATATATATATATTACAAAATGTAACAAGAATAATAACAGTATCCCCCTCCAACCTTTATCTTCACAAGCTAGAATTTCCAATGTTACACAATTTATATCCCTTGACTCCCCCAGTTTCTGGAGACTTATTTATTGTTATTGTTTAAAAGTGTCTGATCTTTAACTCTAAAGTAATTGTTTACAGTGTATACTCAATGAACCGTATTGCTTACAAAAAGGAGCTTTGCTTTAAGTGTGTTGTGTTTATCATTTCTTTTAAGAGGGTTCCCGCAGTCACGGAAAACCTGGACATGCTATGGTATTTAAGAGGGCTTGCAGGCCTGAAAAATCTTTAAACAAATTTCTATATCAAAAACACATGCTCCAGGTTATGCGCAGCTCTAAAATATTGGGTAAATATTGGTCTTTGTGAGTGCAAATTATTATTGTTGTTATTAATCGTACAGATGAAAAAAGTCATGAAAAATCATTGTTTAAAAGGTAAGACCCAGTATAACAACATTACACTGCACGCTTGACAAGAAATACAATATATATTATTTTGGGGTTTATAAACAGATTTTAATATATTTTATGTTTTTTTTACATTTTACAATTATGAGGAAAGAAAAAATTAAACCAACATGCATACCAACACACAAGCGCACAAACAAAAACTTCACAATAAAATGATTCAATAAAAATTAATTGATTGAAATTAGAGAGCTGCTTCTAATATTTTTATGTACAGTTTTCATAAGCAAATATGATACAATCGGGACATCTGTCTGATTAATGATCATAAGTGAGGGAAAAAAAACAACAACACTGATTTAATGTTTTCAGCAAAGATCCAACCTGCAAAATAAAAATGCAAATAAAAGTATTCTCTGGGCCACTATGTTTGCAGTCATTTACACTCTCTGTAATATCAATAAAAAAGATTCTAATCAATTAAGTTTTCAAAAGAGAGTAAAACAATAAATTATCTCAAACTCAACTCCAATAGGATTAAAAATTTAAAAGGAAGGATAATTCCTCTCAAAAAGATAACATTTCTTAGAAACTTCAAGTACACAGACGTTTTCCAATTTAAGTCAAAATTAATAAAAAGTTCAAATGTTTTCTCTTCCTCTGCAGATGTGGCTACTTTGAGATCACCACTTCCATGACTTGAACGGCACAATATTCATTTAAGAGCAGGAACATCATGTTTTTCCTGAAGATGTTAACACTTTTAACAATCCCTCGCCACTTTGGCCTGATATCAATGTACTTCTCCGATATTCAGCTCATACACAGCTAATCATAAAAGCATAAAGAACTTTGTATTCCATCACTGTCATATTTCCTAAACAAGAAAAAAAGAGCAAAAAAATGCAAAAAGCTATATAGTGTGTTATGTTGTGTCAACCTCAGTTCAAGTTTGAGATTTTTGTTTGTTTGATGAGCTTTTTTTTTTTTTTAGTTTTTAAAATAAATGAGCTAAAATGTGTGTGCTGTGCAGGAAATGACACAAATTAAAAATACTTTTAAACACCAAAAGATTATTCATTATTTCTGCTGACAGAGCTGTAAAATAATTATATTTTTTGTTGCTTTTGAAATGTAAGGCATTTGCAAAGGTAAAATAATTTTAAAAGAGATAAAACTGCATTCGATGTAGGAATGCATCTTCTGTAAACTTTACAGCAAAACAAGTTCACCATGCGTACTTGATTCTGAAACTACTACCTGTGGGAAAAAAACAAAGAAAAGAAAAAGAAAGCAAAAAGATCTTCTGAAAGTTAACCTGTCCAGAAAAAGTGTCTTGTACAACACAAAGACGTCTCTGGTTTACTCTTTGTGAATGCAGCGTTCTGACAGTTGGTCTTTGCTCTAACGGTTTGACTGGCTCACTTCCGAGGTTACGGTGTAAAGCGTAAGCCTGCATCAGCACTGAAAATCTTTTCACAGCTCTAGAGTTAGAATCACGCTCAAATACTGTATATAGTGTAGTAAGGGCCTCATTTCTTTGGCTGTAGGGATTCTTTGTTTTTGCTGGTCGCCGCCTCTCCTTTGCGAGCATCCGATGAGGTATTCTTCTTCACATTCTCTTTGGGTGGGGCTTTTGTAGACGGGTCATTAGCAATGCCGCTCTTCTGATTGGCTGAGGCTGCCTTGGCTGATGGTTGATTGGTGGTTTTCGTTGTAGTTGGGGCAGCGGCCTGATCAGTCGTTGCTGTTTTTGTCATTCCTTCAGTGGTCAGCTGATTGTCTGAAGATGTCTTGGAGACGGGGGTCTGTTTCGATGATGATGTCGAGTTGTGTCGTCTACGTTTCACCTCGTCTCCTGTGGATGACGAGTGTGCTTTCCTCCTTACTCCTTCCTCTGCCATTGGTGGCTAAGGGCAGGAGATTTACACTTGATTTAGATTGCAAATACACTAATATTATATATAGTTAGAAAGCAATTAAATGCATTTAGACTAATATTAATTTATTATTATGGACTCCAAACCTTATTTCCCATTGCATAGTTTGCAAGGGATCACATTCACATAAAAACTGATGCCTATACTCACATCTACTCTGAAATCATCAATGCTCTTGAATTTGCTGAGGTATTCCTGGAGTTTGGGGTCAATGGGCTGATTCTTCACCTTTGCGTATTTCAGAAAAGCCCAGAATTTCTCCAGTCCATATAGCTGACCTGCATAAACCCCCAAAAAACATCAGCATGAAGAGTGAAAAAAAATACATCACATGACTAAATGATCAGGAAATGCATTCAGAATTAGTTTTAGTGATTGACATGTGATGTAAACATTTAAAAACAGAAATGCAGACATGGCAGTCATGCAGAGGTGGTTGACTAATAAGTTTACACCAGTGTAAGAGTAAGTGAATTTCACCAAAAAAAAAAAAAAACACCAAACACTGATGGTGAGTGATATGCAAAGTTAAAATTTAAAATAAAGTTAAAAGTTAAAATTATGGGTGACTGACCTTTCTCATAGTCTTGCATGGTCTCCTCTTGGAAGTCCTTGAAGATGTCCTGTCTGAATCTCCGCTCTAGTCCATAGCTGTAGAACCGGAACAGACACTCCAGTCCGTACCTATGACAAACATTTGAACACACATTAGGACACCTTTTTTTATTTTGGTTGAACCCTCTTGCAAAACTGAAAGGCTCTTGAGAAGGGGTCAAATTAACCTGGTTGACTTACTGCCTGGTTAAGCATCTGAATTCTCAAAGGTGGATAAATTCTCCAGACAAGATCTACTAATAAAACAGAATTCAGGACCATGACTCTCACCTGTAGTTCTCCTTGGCGTCCTCCAAAGCAAACTGCTTGAACTCTTCGTACATCTTTCTGTTGAAGTTGTCTCTGAGGAAGAAGGACCAAAATCTGAAGAGGGTGTTCATCTCCTGAGACAGACCCACACCTAATCGTTTCCTCTCTGAGGGGAAAAAATACACAAACATGAGAAATTCATGCAAAGCAATTATATAATCTGTGGTGTAAAGACAAAATAATCATTGTACCATTGAGGCATCGACGGCGGTATTTGTGGTAAACTTGCTGGGTGAAGCCATTTTCTTTTAAAAGCTCATGGGATGGATGCCAGAACTTGGGCAGGGACTGTGGGGTGCAGCCGTAACTGCCTGACAGCGCCGGGGCTCCTTCTGACGGAGAAGCATTAGAGCTGCTGTACAGAGGACGAGGAGGAAAAAGGAGTGTGAGTGCGCATCGCAAGAATTCCAGTCAACTCGCTCCGTGTCCAATAAAACAATTCACATGCACCAATTTTCTTCATGTAAATTCTTCCTTTAATCCAAACTCGTTAGTAAATCAAACAAAGAAAAGAAAAGAAACAAATATATAATCTTAAATCCTAAATATCACGGATGCGGTAAAGAAAACTGTGCGACTCCACTCTATTTGCTATAAAGGACGCACAACCGCCTCACTTACAGTCGCAATTCTTAAAGGGCCAGTGTACAATTTTTACATATAACATATTTCAATGTAAATATAGAGAATATTTATCTAATTAGTACACACAAATAAAGAAAGTTACAATCAAAACACAAATATTCAAATAGTTAAATGCAAAACATAATATGCAATAATTGTCACTGAACAAAAACTAAATTAGGCTCCTACATTACCGACCTCTAATTGTTCTCAAACTTTGAAACAATTACTTAAATTTAAACAGAAGGAGCCGTATTACTTTAATATCTTTAGTGAATTCTTAAAGTGCAAAGTAAAGCAAATTTGGGTTCCTATAGATGTATTGCCTTCACTATTTACATTCTGCCTCCTGCAACAGACAAAGTTTTGTTATGGGTCTTTCCAAAATGTTAGTTTTGGTCTTAATGCGGACTTGTCGGACGAGACCCTTCTTATCAGGAATGGTTTCAATGACCCTTGCTAATACCCATGAATTCCTGGGGGCGGAGTCATCAACTACCAGAACAATATCTCCAACAGCGAAGTTTCTTGTCATGTTATTCCACCTTTGTCTTTGTTGCAACTGCGGCAAGTATTCTCGACACCAACGTTTCCAGAACAGATCAGAAACGTACTGAACCTGTTTCCATCTGCGTCGAGAATACAGGTCATCTTTGTCGAACAGTCCTGGAGGCAACGATGGCTTTGACTTGAGTAACAACAAGTGGTTTGGAGTCAAAGCTTCCAAATCATTTACATCACTTGATGCTGCTGTGATTGGACGACTGTTGATTATAGCCTCTGCTTCACAGAAAACTGTTTGAAGGCATTCCTCATCAAGAACTTGTTCTCTGATTGTAGCATTAAGGATCTTTCTTATTGAGCGTATCAATCTCTCCCATGCACCGCCATGGTGAGATCCAGTGGGAGGATTGAAAACCCACTTAATTCCTTGCTGACTGAGATGGTCTTGAATCTTTTGGCTGTTCCATTTTTCAATGGATTGCCTTAACTCACGCTCAGCACCTACAAAATTGGTCCCATTGTCCGACCTGAGAACTTTCACTTGTCCTCTTCTTGCTACAAACCGGCGTATAGCATTTAGACAGGAATCAGTGTCTAGTGAAGAAGCAACTTCGATGTGCACTGCACGAATTGCTAAGCAAGTGAATATAACGCCATATTTCTTGACAAGGGTTCTTCCACGTTTAACCATGAATGGTCCAAAGTAATCTACACCTACTCTGGTAAAAGGTGGATCATCTGGCAACACCCTGTCTGATGGTAAGTCTGCCATTATTTGTTTTCCTGTTGAGGAATGTAAACGACGACAAATAACACATCTTGCCAGCATTTTTCTGATTGCAGATTTTGCACCAGGTATCCAGTATTTTTGTTGCAGTGTTGAAATCATGTGATTTCTACCACCGTGTCCTGTTTTCTCATGAACATTCTGGAGGATTAAGTTGGTGACATGAAGATCCTTTGGTATAAGCATAGGTCGCTTACTTTCTTCTGGAATAGCAGCATTGCTAAGTCTTCCACCGACATGTAAAACTCCATTGTGCAACTGGGGGTTTAATCTGTAGATCGAAATGCCTCTCTTTGTCGCATGTCCACTTTGCAGTGCTGAAATCTCCTCTGTGAACTTCTCTCTTTGACAGTATTTCACGATTTCAAGCTCAGCCTCTTTCAAATCATCAACAGAAATGTTGCTTCCTTTCCATTTAGCTTTAAAATCTTGCATCTTTTTGTCCACAATCTGCTTGCTTTTACTTGAGTTGGTTAAAGTCTCTGCAGCAGTAAGAGTCTTTCTCTTTTGCACAAGTTCCAACAGCGTGGTTTTCAATTTTAGCATCCACGCTACAATGCGCTGAAGCTTTATCCAAGAGGAGAAATGATTCATCAGTTGTCTAACTGAACTGTGATTGTGTTGGGCTTGTATTGAATTGACCAACACTGACCTCTTGATCTCTGGATCATCTGCAGATATCATCATTTGGTCCATGTTCTTTGGCCACTCATCTGTGAATTCGTAAAGAAATTCTGGGCCTGAGATCCAATTTTGATTCAGCAAGAAAGTGTTAACCTTCTGCCCTCTCGAGGCACAATCTGCTGGATTTGATGCAGTATCAACATGGTTCCATTGTTCAATCTTTGAAATTTTTAGAATATTTGTGACTCTGTTTGCCACGAATGTTCTGAATCTTGTGCTCTCGTTTCTGAGATATTTAAGCACAACTGTGCTATCTGTCCAGTAGACTGAAGGTTTAAGTTTCATTTGTAGTTCTCTTTGTAACATCAGATCCATTTTTGTTGCAACTGTCGCAGCTGTCAGTTCCATTCGTGGAATTGTAGGTCTTTTTAGAGGGGCAACCCTAGCCTTCCCCATCATCAATGCACAGTGCACATGATCCTGTTGGTTACGAAGAAGAAGATAACTTGCTGTACCATACGCATCTTCACTCGCATCTGCGAAGTGATGTAGCTGTGCCTCAACAGCTTCTCCAAACCCTGCTGGTCGAATGCATCTATTCACTTTGAACTCTTCAAGTTGATGAATCCCATCGAGCCAGTCTGTCCAACTTTGCTTTACTTGCTCTGGAAGATCATCATCCCATCCTATTTTCAGTCTGCATAAGTCCTGCAGGATCCTCTTTGCTGGTAGAACTACAGGTGCAAGAAACCCCAATGGGTCATAGATAGAGCTGACAATTGAGAGCAATCCTCTTCGAGTGAGTGGACGATCTTTAATGACTATTTTGAATTGAAATGTGTCTGACTCAACATTCCAATGGATGCCCAATGCTCTTTCCACTGGCAGTGTTTCTTGATCAAGATCCAAGTTTTTCACTCCATCAGCCCGTTCATTCTCAGGGATAGCTGTTAAAACAGCACGACTGTTGCTTGTCCACTTAACCAGATGAAAACCTCCTTTGGAACATATTGCTCGTAGACCATGATACAGCTCTATGGCTTGTGTCTCAGTGGCTGTGGACTTTAAACAGTCATCTACGTAAAAATTTCGTAGAACAGCATCAACAGCGTCAGCTTTGAATAATGTGCTATTATCTTCAGCACACTTCCTCAAAGCATAGCAGGCGCAGCTGGGCGAAGAAGTAGCGCCAAACAAGTGGACAAACATTTTGTGTTCCACCAAGTCTCCATTATAATCTCCGTGAGGCCACCACAAGAACCTTAAAAGATTTGAATCCTCTTCATGAACGCGAACCTGGTGGAACATAGCTTCCACATCTGCCATAATAGCGATACTTTCCTGTCTGAATCTTGTAATGACACCGACAAGATTACTTGTGAGGTTAGGGCCTTGTAAAAGTTGTTGGTTCAATGACATCCCTTGAAAAGATGCCCCATAATCAAAAACAACTCTCAGTTTTTGTTTGACGGGATGGTACACCCCATGATGAGGTATGTACCATATGTTGTCATCTGTTTGCTTGTGATTGTCTTCTGTCAGTTTAACAGCATAGTCATTTCTGATGAGACTGTTCATGAAAGACGTATACTCTGTGTGGAACTCAGGATTTCTGATGAATTTTCTTTTCAAATTCAGAGCCCGTTGTTCAGCAATCACTCGATTATTTGGCATCCGAGTAGTCTTGTTCTTCAAAGGCAGGCACAAGCTGTAATGACCATCTACAAGTTTAGCTGACTCAGACATCATTTTCATAAATCGGTGGTCTTCCTTGGACATTTCCAGCTGATCATCACTTTCTGCTTCAGGAAAATCCTGCTTGAATTGCTGTTGCCACAAGTCTTCTAATCTGGCTACTGATATGCGATTTACAGATACTTGAGCATTCCTTCCTTTTCTTGTGACGTCATTACTGTTCCTGAGGGGTCCATTAACTGTCCAGCCCAACTTGGTTCTTACCGCAAAAGGTCCATTGTCTTTACTACTAATAACCTGCCAAGGCTCCATGACTTCAGGCACATTAGATCCTATTAGCAATCCGATTTCTGCTTCGATGCTAGGTAGACAAACCTCTTTAAGATATGGCCATCTCTCCAAATCCTTTTGCTGTGGAATGTTCCCCTTGTGAACTGGAATTGTTCTCTGTGTGAAAACATCTGGAAGTTGAATGAATGTATCACCATCTAGCCTACTAATCTCCAACCCAGACACTATGTGAGTTCTGACTTGTTTTTCATCTCCCATTGTTCTCAGAAGTATATCAGTCTTTCTTCCATTCACATTCAGTTCAGACATCAAAGCTTCTGTACAGAAAGTATCTGAACTACCTGGGTCGAGAAAGGCGTACGTTTTGATCAGATGCGTACCTTTCGTTGTCTTGACCTGTACAGGAACAATTGACAAAGTACAGTCATTCTCACAAAAATCTATGACTTACACTGTTGTCCTTTTCTGCACAAATTAATGCACTTGTAACAGACTGTCTATCACAGGTATCCATTCTATCTTCCTGAGGACGTGCAATTTCCTTTGGTTTCATATGCAGTATGGTTGGATGAGGCAAAGAACATTCACTGCAGCTAAGTCTTTCTTTGCATTGTTTACTCATGTGACCATGCTTTAAACAGCCAAAACACAAGCCCTTGCTTCGCAAAAAGTCAATTTTCTCCTGATGTGTCTTGCTTCTCAAACTTCTACAAGATTCCAGGTTGTGTTGCAGTCCTTTACAAAGAAGACATGATTTTTTCTGGCTGCTTGGATGTTTATTTTGTGATCTTTGAAATGAAAGTCTCTCGTCATCTTCAACCTTTCTGTCAATTGGTACGGCACTAGTCGTGAAGACCCTTTTTGTTACAGCCTTTTTGTAAGCACTTGCTTCTGCATGTAACTTATCTTGTCCTTTTGTTGTTGAACTATCCTTTATGTCTCCAAACACTGGATGAAGAGAAATCTTTGCTTGCTTGCTAATGAAATCAACTAAATCTTTGAACTTCACTCTAGCATTTTGCTTCTCTTGTTTTTCACATGCCACAGATCGCCATTTTTCTCTTAACTTGTATGGAAGTTTCACCACAATGGCTCTCAAATTTGCTGCGTTATCCATCTCTTCCATGTAAGTTATATCTGACATTGCATTGCAGCATCCTGACAGAAACAATGAAAAGGAGTGAAGTGCTTCTCCGTCTTCATGTTTGATAGAGGGCCAATGTAGAGCTTTGTTCATATATGCTACTGCAATCTGATACTCATTTCCAAAATGCTCTCTCAGAAGCTGCTTTGCCTTAAGATAGCCTTCAGCTGGGTTCATATGTAGACAACTACGAATCAATTCCTTCGGCTTTCCAATTGTGTACTGTTCCATGAAGTACAAACGGTCCTTATCATATTCAGTACGATCCTCAACACCATGTTCGAAGGCCCGAATGAACAGCTTATAATCAAGAGGATCTCCTTTGAAAATGGGTATGTCAATTGAAGGAAGCATGGACATTTTTTGATGCTTCACTAAGCACTCAGTGATATTGGCTTGCCGCTCCATGGCATTACATAATGTATCAACTACGTCTCCCTCTCTACTTGAAGAAAGCTCTCTTGGGATGGTGTTATTAGTTGACTGTGGCCATAGAGGTTGAAACACATTATCAAGCAGACTTTCTTGTTTCAGTTCATCTTCATGAGCTGTTATTCTACCTGACTCCATGTCTATTTCGTTGTGACATACAGATGAAGATCGACTGCTTTCATATTGCTTAATAACTTTCATTTTTGCATCTGATGCTGCAAGGGCCACTTCTAGCTCAAATTCCTCTTTTTTAGCCTTTAGTTCAGCTTCTTGTCGTTCAATAGCTTGTTTCTTCTTCAATGCAGCATGTTTAACAAGTAGTGCAGCTCTTTCTACTTCAGCGGATATACGTGCAGAAGAAGTTGTAGAAGTTGTAGATCTGACATCTGATCCATGTTTCTTATGCTTCTTACTTGAAGTCACTGACACAGAGGAAATGCTATCCTCAGGATTAACTTCTAAATCACACTGTATTGATTGCTCAGCATTTTCTGCAACCTGTTTCATCCACTTGTTGACTGCATTCATAAATCTTTCACACGAGGAGGCTCTTGGTTCAAACCATGTATGCTGGTCCTTTGCATAATCTTCATCAGACATACATTCCTCAATAGCATGATTCAACTGACAGAAATCTTTATGCAAATCTTTGTATTCAGTTTCTAATTTAGTTCGAACAGTGTCAAAATGTGCAGCATCATCCATTAACTGTTCAATTTCCTTAGATTTACTTGTGAGCTGAGCTAGTTTAGTTTTCCTTGATTGCACAAGTCTTTGCAACTTTTCTTCCTTTGCTTTCTCAGTCATTTTTACTGATCTTTTAGTACGAGTACAATCCTCAGTTTTCTTCATAATATCATCATTTAAGCTCCAACATCAAATGAAGTCATTGTACTTATTTATTGAACTGTTCAGTCACGTTTCAATTTTTACCTCAGAAATCTTCCTGGATTAAATCGCGCCGTTAGATCCCATGTAGATAATCGCGCACCTCTGAGGTAATCCTTGCACTTCCTTTTCCAACGAAACTCCACCTGGCTTACACTTCAAGATCCATCGTTCCTCATAAACATCCATATATCTTCGTGTCAAACACATCCTTATCCTTCTGGAGTAAGTTTTCTTTACTATTGTGAGTGCGCATCGCAAGAATTCCAGTCAACTCGCTCCGTGTCCAATAAAACAATTCACATGCACCAATTTTCTTCATGTAAATTCTTCCTTTAATCCAAACTCGTTAGTAAATCAAACAAAGAAAAGAAAAGAAACAAATATATAATCTTAAATCCTAAATATCACGGATGCGGTAAAGAAAACTGTGCGACTCCACTCTATTTGCTATAAAGGACGCACAACCGCCTCACTTACAGTCGCAATTCTTAAAGGGCCAGTGTACAATTTTTACATATAACATATTTCAATGTAAATATAGAGAATATTTATCTAATTAGTACACACAAATAAAGAAAGTTACAATCAAAACACAAATATTCAAATAGTTAAATGCAAAACATAATATGCAATAATTGTCACTGAACAAAAACTAAATTAGGCTCCTACAAGGAGTAAGAGACACAGTTGAGCCAACTTTCACCTCAGTACTGAGGGCAAAAAATAAAAATAAAAAGTTACAAACCTGATAGAGGAAGTGCGGGGTCTGTGTTCTCGTGAGTCCATTACCCAGCCTACATGGCACTCCAGTGGAGGGTTAGAACTGTGACGGGTTTTCCTCTTTCTGGGAGTCTAAAAGGGTGAGAGAAAATATAACATTTTGAAGAAATTTGCACCTGGTTAGGATATATGCAAGAACTCCGGCATTGACCTGAACAAAAATGTTTATTTAAATATAAATATTTATTTATTTATTTATTAAGTCATCCTTAAAATCACAAAATCTGTTTGCCTGGTACAAACTTACTTTTTCATCAAGGTTGCCAGTATCTTCTTTAATGACAGGGTAGAAGCGTGGGGTTTTGGTGGGGTCCTGTCTTCCAGGGGTACGTGGTGTGCGTGGGGTACGGGGCACACTGGGGGATTCTGGGACATCCGTGGGGAGAGAATGAGCCATGCTAGAATCATCTACAGAAAGATATCAAAATTAATAATACATTTATATATGGAAATATAAAACTTTGGAATTTAAAATTAAAATTAATCAAGAAATTTCCTAAATATAAAACCTTGCTTTCATCTGTAAAAATCTGCATCATTTCACATAGAAAAAAAATTAAATGAGTAACATTAAATAAATTACATTAAATTAATAAAATTGTAATAAAAGAAACAATTAAACAAATATTTAATTATTTATTTAAATATTTGTTTAATTAATAAAACAATATTGACAGATAGATAGACAGATTCCAGTTATCTCATATGAAGCATATGAAGTGTGCAATCACCCTGACATGGTGGAGGAGGTGGGATCTCCTGGCTGGTGCCAATGGGAGGTTTAGGGGTCAGAGTTTCAAACTCGTCTCGGCTTATCACGTTGAGTTTTTTAAAGTTCTCCATATCCTATAAATGTGAAACATATTGACATTATACACAGAGGAAGAACATTACTTCAAGAAGGCTGAGAGCATAAAAACTACAAGCAGAGCATCAAACTGAAAAACAGAAAACATAGACAAACTGCCCTGATGGGCTTCCTGTTTTTCTCTGTATGAACAATATATCATAACTGCTCTGTATCTGACTGCAGGCAGTGAACTTGATCAGGTTTATCAGCGGTTATTACTTGCAGCTGTTTAGAACTTTATTGTCCATCATAAAGGCTTCAGTCTATTTGGCCGTTAAAAGTGAAGCTTTTAGGCCCATCAGCAGCATTAAACCCGACAGTGTAGTCAATCAGAAGTTTTCCAAGAACATAATTTGCATTAACAGAGACATGATGATGAATTTCTGGACTTTTTTTTGGTACAGGTGACTGATGTTATGTTCTTAAACCTTAATGTGTAAAATTCCACACTAACATCACAGCTCTCAACAATGAGAAATAATTTCATTTAAATTGATCTTAGAGTGACATCACAAACTCTTAACTCATTTAAAGGAAACCACATGTGCTCATTTCTGTCATTTTGTGCAGCTGTTTATCAGGTGTCTGTCCTATGAACTCCAGCCCACAGAGACCTTGGTCTAGTTAACACAGGTGTTACGACTCCCATAAGCAGGAACATGTGGGTAACCCCGATCCTACTGTGCAGTTTAAACGTGTCCGTTTAAACTCATTCGATTCAAAACAGCCAAACTCTTTAAGAGTTTGCAAATGAGAGTTTGCTCAGATTCAGTTAATGTTAGTATGAATGGGCTCATACATCTAAATGCGTCATACTTTTTTAATCCAGGAGGAGCCAATCGAGACCAGAACTCTACACATATTCTGTCAGAGAGCTCTTGTCTGATTGGCTGACTGTAAAGGGTACAGGTATTTGTCGCTATACTGTTAAAAACAAAATGAATTTTATCACTTATTGTGATAAAATTGTAATATACTAAAAAACGTAATCATAAGATAATATTGATAATATAGATATTAGTGTATTATCATGATAATATAGATATTAGCACATATCAAACCCTAAAGAGGTCTGTGATCACAAGTTGAATCCTAGAGTGCACAGATTGTTTGAGAAAAAAGCGAAGAGACGGTGATCTTAAGCAAATATTTCAGTATATTTTTGGTAACCACAAAGCAATTCAAACATTTGCATTTGGAAAATTCCCATGTTACTGCTGATTATGGACATTTATCTGAATCCAACACCTGCTGAACAAACACCACACTCAGCACAAACTAGAACTCTAATAGAGTTACTATTACGCACTTATTTTCTCTTTAAAGGAAACTTTTTTGTTTGTTTACACTATTGTCCATTCAGGAAAAATTTAAGAAATCATTTTTATTCAGCAAAGACGCGCTAAATTGGTCAAAAGTCATATTAAAGACTTTGACATAATTACAAAAATATTCTAATTCAAATAAATGCTGTTCTTTTGAACTTTCTATCCATCAACAAATCCTTTGCCATGTTTCTTGAGCATCAAATCAGAATATTATAATTATTTCTGAAGGATCACGTGACACTGAACAGTCAACACTGGCGTAATGATGTTGAAAAATCAGCGTTGCCATCACAGAAATAAATTACCCTTTAAAAGATATTAAAAATACAGTTATTTTGAATTGTAATATTTCAAGAGCAAAGAGCAAAGGTTTCACTGTCTTTTAGTCAAATAAAAGCTGCCTAAGTCAGCATAATAGACATTAAAGTCGGCATGAAATCAAATTTGACAAATCTTCTTTTTGTATGTAATATTGTAGTGTTTATTATAAATGATTTATCTGTGCACTTCATTATTTTTTTAAAATTCATGTACCCTTATAATCTTTATTCAAATACATTACCCTTCCCTCCCCCCTCGAAACGACCTCTCTTTTCTTCCGGTCACATGCAATGGCGAAAGGGTGCGGCCAGAGCCGATGAGGGTGCGGCTATCGGAGCACAGCCTCTCAGAGAACCTGTCAGTGTCAGTGTCCTCCAACGATCCAATCAATTCCCGAAGGATGGAATCAAGCCCCGCCCTACATTTTTTCAAATTTCAGAAGCCGTTTCACTCGAATATACGTCACAACAAGAAAAAAAATGACAATCTCAACTTCCGTTTCATGCCGACTTTAACAATTTTTTTTTTTTAAATCTTACAAATATTAAACGTTTGAATGAAAGTGTATTATATGGAATCAAGGTGGGAAATATGATGACAAGATGTCAAACTCGCGTCACTCATATGATGGCAACTCCACAGTGCCATTGTGAGAAATATAACCTTTCAACATAAGTTATATTCAACATTTAAAATAAGGGGAATGTTTATCAATTATGTAGTTAAAGGGAGACCAAAATGAAAATTCTGACAAGCTGCTCTCTTCTATTCAATGAAAGTAGGTGCTGACCAGTGACAGCCGTGGTCACCTTTCACTATATTGAAAAGGGCATCTTGGACATTTTATTAAACAACTCTTTACTTTGACAAACTTATAATTATTTATTAATAACTCACAAAGCACAATCACTCTCACCTTGGCATTGGCACACTCTAGCAGTCCATCTTCCGTTGTCCAAAGATCCTGTTCATAATAGAACAGTCCATCGTTAATGGCTTTGGCGAGGTCAGTTGTAATTTTGGCACGTGACACATGGTTCCCTGTCCGATCGCCCCCAGGGTGTTTCCGCAGGTGAGGGGGGGTCTGAGTAACGATCAAGATCTTGTTAACGTCCCGGTCATCAAGTTCATCATCAGAATCATCATCTGACCAATCAGTGAAGGTGTTCTTGCGAGGCGCTGCGAGCCGTTCCATTTCTTCATCAAACAGGAAGTCCAGTTCCTCCTGGACTACTTCAGGTGGCTGCTTAGGGCTGGACTGAACCAATTCTGTGGTCTCCTGAAGCAAACACAAAACATGTCTTATTTCCTTATAATATATATGGAAAAAGAAATGATGCAAAGAGAAAACAGTAAGCAGGACAAATACTCAACTGCAGATGGGAACGACACAAGAATAGGAGGAGGAGGAGGTGGTGAAGAAGAAGAACGAAGAGGAGGAGGAGGAGAAGGAAGAGGAGGAGGAGAGATAGGAGGAAGAGGAGTTACTGAGGTCTGCACACCCACAGGACAGGAGATGGAACAATGGATGGAAAGAGGACATGATGGATCAAGAAATATGGAGGAGGAAAAGGAAAGAGGTGTGTGATTTCAAACTAGAAATCCTCTAGCAGAAGCAAAAATTATAAAGAAACAACATTTTATAAAACGAGAAATGCCCAAAAAGCAAGAAAAGCTTTATTTGTTTTAAAATATTCTACAGTTGTGATATGGTTTAAAATGACTTTGCAATGAATGAAGCAAACTAATAGGGATGCACAACACTTTGGTTATTGGCCAATATTGAGATTCAATACACTCCTGGGCACAAAAAACAGGCCAAGCCCAAAATGGCTAAACACTAAGCTTTTAATTGTGTTAACCACAAATTATTGGGGGGAAATTATGTGTTATTGTCAGGAAATGAGTAAAATGTAAGCAAATGCTCTACTTAAAAAGCCATTGCTGTCTCAGAAAAACTTCAAAAACCGAATGAAGTTTTTGGCAGAATATGGGAAGTTTGATTCAGAGTGGTTCAGCAGAGTTGTGTGGACATGAGTTGCATGGTGTGACTGTTGCAATGTCTTCGAAATTCTGCTGAGAAATAAAATAAGAATTGCATATCTATCACAGAGGAAGAGGTGTCATTGTGTGGGGAGCCTTTTTGGCTGCTGGTATTGGTGAACTGCTTCACTGTGAAAAGTCATTTAATGCTTTGGAGTACAGGAGAATATTGCAGGATGGCTTGCTTCCCACAAATGAAAAGTTATCTAAACAACTTTTTCAACAAGACCATGCTCCTGCCCAACTTACAAAGACAGCCAAGAAGTGGCTTGAGAGTCCATCAGTCCATCAGGCTCATGTTTTGGACTGGTCAGAGTCCAGATATGAACCATATAGAGAATATTTGGTCTCACAATAGACTCAAACAAACTGGGAGACTTTTTCCAACTACCCATGAACAGTTTGAAGCCATTAACATTGAGTGCAATTCTTGCAAATTTCTTGTTCAGTTATTTGTGATAAAAATGTAAAAGACCATTAAAAAGACCACTAAATATCTTGCTATTTTTGGCCCATTTTGTACCCAGGAGTGGCAATATGAGCAAGGATGCATTCAATTAATCAATCATCCCTACATAACACTGACATTTATCACTAGAGAATGAATGGATCCGGAAGTACCTTATATTTTCCAGAGGAGTTTCTGTGTCGTTTTTCCACCTGTATCCACGGCTGGACATCTGGATCAGAGAGACTGCTGGACCGTTCTTTTGGGGTATTCCCATCTTCACTAGAGCTGCTTTTTGAGTCGGAAGGAAAGGATTCTTTGGACTGAGGTTTGGCTGTGTCGTTGTCATCACTAGTTTGGCCATTCACCAGAGTGGGTTCATCCATGTGCTGACTGACTGGGGAGGACGATACTGTGACACATGTAAGAGAGAGAGAGAGAGAGAGAGAGAGAGAGAGAGAGAGAGAGAGGAGAGAGAGAGAGAGAGAGAGAGTGAGAAGAGAGAGAGAGAGAGTGAACGTGAGTGAGTGTGAATGCTAAAGTCAGGGAAACAGTAACAGAAGAATTCATAATTGCAAAACAATAACAAGTACAAGAAAAAGGCTAAAACGGCTAGAACATATCAGAACCTGTGCTGAGGGAGGTGAATGTCTGTCCTGGGACGAACTCGGGGCAGTGAATGAGCTGGGAGAAATCTGTGCGCGGAGAGTCTAGAGGGGGACCCGGGATGGGCCAATTCTCCGGCTCTTCTTTCCTACGGATCTGCTCATCAACCAGCTCCACGACATCACTGTTCTTCACCGCCTGCTCATACACATAAAAACAGATATAACGCAGAATAACGATAATAATCTATGAAGTGTGTGTCCTGAAAAAGAGGTAGGTCAACGTCACCTCTTTTATGAGGTTGATATCGGTGGTGAGGGCCTGGACTCTGTGGAAACTGGCGATCAGAGAGATGGGCAGAAAGCCTTTTGTATCCATCTTTCTCCGCAGGAAGAAGTCACGCTCCAGGTTTGGGAGACTGAAGTAGTATTCACTGAAAATAAACGAAAACAGCCATATGTAAACTCCAAAATAATAATTAAACAGTACAGTTTCACATTATTTGAACATTTCACTGTGTAACATTTCACTGTACACATTTCACTGTGTAATTAAATACTAATCATAAAAATAGCTAGGGCATGTCACATCTGTGTGCAAAAAAAGATATAATTACATACAATTTATATATCATTATTACACATCATATATATTAAAAGCTGTGTATTTAATACAAATAAACAAATAAATGAAAATAAAAACAAAGAAAATATATATTACCTCTGAAAAGCATATATATATATATATATATATATATATATATATATATATATATATATATAATATATATATATATATATATATATATATATATATATATATATATATAATATATATGAGGTTTCTTCAATAGTTTTGTTAATTTGTTCCATGCGCATCTGGTATAATGTGTCAAGCAAATTTTGCATTTTACTAATTTAATACAAATACTTTTTATTAAAATGTTATTATCACTATAACAAATCAACTGAACTGTTTAAAGGGTACCTATTATGGCATTTAAAATGTTCCTAATATTGTTCTGGGAGTCCCCAACAACAGTTTTACAAGCATGCAATGACAAAAAACACTTTTGTTGTCTTATAATATGCATTTATTTTTACCTGATTTGCTCACCGACTCCCATATGAATCGTTTAGCGAGTCATTTTTCCAAACCCCGCCTTTGCGTGACGCTAATCTGTGGTGATATGTTAGACACCCAGCCGACGGGGTGTCATTGGTTGTTGCGCTAGATCTACCCATACAACATATCTGCCAGATACAACAGTGCTATTTTCTGATTGGCTAACAACACCAGACGAACAACACCAGAGGAGACCAGGGTTGCCAGGTCTGCACAACAAAACCAGCCCAATTGCTCATCAAACTAACCCAATCACGGCCAAAAATATTCAAATAGTGTTCCCGGGTGTTTCCTCAATAACAATCATGTTCCAGTGGATAAAACAATCGCGTCAACCAGCGTGCACTACACAAACAACCCGCGGAAACAGTGCAGGCATACGACCTGGCAACACTGGAGGAGATGCGCTTGAATCCTGCCGGTTCCACAGTGAGTGAGTTTTGGGCACTGCGGCATATTAAATATATTACAAATAGTTTATCAGCGTGAGAAATACAATGTGTGGCCGGAGAGCGTGACAAAAGACCGAAATGAGTGACTGTCACGCTCAATGCGTGATGCGTGACACTCGAGAGCCCTGTGACAACTCCATTAACAACGACAAACACTTCACATATTTCAATACAATTGACATTGAAGACCTAAGTTAGCTGCTAGAAGCTGCGCTGTGCCTGTGCGTACACAACACACAAAATAATTATAGAACATGATACAAACATAAAAGCAACAGCCTACTTACAGATTGTGATTCGGAGAAGGAAGCTGATAAAATAAACTCGGTCACTGAACCTCCCTCCTTCAGTATCAGCCGGTCGCATCGCAAATTCATACTTTATAGCATTTAGGTTTGTGAAGCAATCATCTTCAAAATGACGCGAACACAGAACAAGTTCGGGCTATAATACTTCTGTGGTATAGTTATGAACTGTAGCCACTGTCTTCAATGCTCCTCACTGGGCAGATGAAAAAAGTTTGCTTTTGCGTCGCACTTCAAAACACAGCAGCGTCTCGTCGACATGATGATTTCCCTGGTGTCTCCTAATGCAATGAGTGGGCGTATCTTATTCAAATAACTTGGACAAGTGACGTACGAAAGTGCATCGTTCGTCTATCGATTCATATCAATGACTCAGAGTCGACTCTTACTTTTGAGAGATAATAACTTTGTATACGGTGAACTTTCATATTTAAAACTTTGCAGGATGTTTTCGTTCACTTAGATCTATGTTACACACTACATGAAAGGTAATTTTCAAAATTCCATGATAGGTACCCTTTAATTGAAACTAACATTTCAGAAGGTCTTAGTATTTGATGCATCTCTCTCTTAATTCAATGACATCAGCACGTGAGCTGCATGAATAGAATATTTTGAATTCTTTTTTGCCATATCATAATTTTTGAAACCCTAAATTAAAGAAAATCCCAGATTTTCCAAACAATCTCAAACAAGACTGTATATGTACGACATAAGCTTGTGAAAGATTACATTTTTAATTATTTAATGCAATATAAACGGGTATTTTCATGACAGTCTCATACTGAAGTATTTTCAAGAATAGATCTCAGAGAAGTACATATTAAAATACTCAAAATATTGTGCTGTATATTGCATATCATTTTATGTATTTATTGTTTTGTTATTATCTTACAACAATATAAAAAATATAGCGATAGCATAAGCTCTTTCGGTCTGATTCAATGTAGAGCAAAATACATCTTGGATATGTAGTACACATATCCAAGAACAGCTTTGTTCAAATGTTCTGTTAGGTATTACAGTCTTGTTCTGTAACTGCTGCAGGCGGTTTGCACTTACACTAATGGTTAAATGTGCAAACTCAAAGAAAGAACTGAAACGAACATCATGGGAATAAGAGAGAAATCTCACATCCCTTTAGCTATCATCCATCTCTTTTCCCGCAACAAATGCATTCACAGATCAACTCTCTTTCTCTGCCAATCTCTGTCCTCTGGGTTTTGTGTATTGTTTCAGGTGAGGAACGGTGCAGTCCCACTGCAGATGGCAGAGCCTCTGGCTGGATTCCAGTGAGACCAGGTGCAACAAGATCTCCACTATCACTAATGCTGAATTTCACATTTAAATATTGTACACTAATAATTTAGAGCCTCTGTGGACAAGCGGTTTGGAGAGAAGAGAATTTCTACTAACACATGCAAGTTCCTAAAAAGTATCCTGATGAAGCACCTGAAAGTGGAACTTCAGAGACGTGACTGATGATGAAACCCACTTCTTACTTAGAATACATGAAGATTTGTAAAACCTCCCCTTTAAGTAGGAGAAGTGTTCTGGGAGGAACGTTGTGGCCTCCATCCAGAACACACCTTACATTCCTGCAGCTTTAGTCAGCCGAGGTTGCCCCATAAGCCATACTGCAAATGAATCTGGGGAGTTTCAGCCCGAGGTGTTATGCTAGTTTCACTCGCTAGTGTGTTTAGGTGTGAGGAAAAACTGTCCTGGGGCAACATCAAGTACAAGGAAATAAGAAACGTGACAAATTACACAAATAAAATAACAAAAAGATATTAAAAATAAATGGATACAGAATTAGGTGGATAAATACGACACTTTAAGGCTGCATTTACACTGCAGGTATTGATGCCCAATTCCGATTTGTGAACTATATCCAATTTGGCAAAACAATCCAAGGTATACGTACCTGGAAAAGGAAGTAAAAATAGCATGTTTTGCAATGGACGCATACAAAATGATAATACAAGCTTCTGCTTTCAGCACAATCTTTAAAGGTCAGAAAAACATTGGTCTGTTAAGGTGGAGAGAAAAGAGTCAAGTGATGACGGTTGGTGTCCACCTGAGTTGACGTCATTTGTCATCTGTGCTTTTTCAATGACGTACTGACTCACATTGACAGGAATATCTGTCCGTATCCGTATTATCAGTCTTTCACAATATAGACTATTATGAATAAACAAAGTTCATTTTGAAGTGGAAGTCATTAGTGAAGCAACTGTGGCTGTTTTATTAAATATAAAAACTTGTTTGTTTGTGGTTGAGTGTGCGGAAATATATATGTCACAGTGGCGATGATGTTGAGTTACCAGTGTCAATCAGAGCAGTTTCTGATTCAATTGCGCATTTAAATTCGGTTGTTAATCCAGAAACTTTGCAGTGTACTTAGCACCATGAAAAGCTAAACTTGTGTTTAGATGTGGATTTATAATCACTAAGTCTGCAAGCTCACGAATTCTGCACTCCCAGAAAACTGCCCTTACAATAAAAAAGCTGTCTCAATTTTACAGTGAACCTCTTATTTACATAGCGTTTACACTTTGTTGGTTATAATAAAAGATTTGCGAGTGTACGGCTTGCTTTGAACAAAACAAAACCTTGTGCCTTTTCAGCGTAGTTAAGAGGATTCTGACTAGCACATCTGATGGGCCATTGCATTCACACGCTCAATATATATGATTGTGACACACACACACACACATATACATACTGTATATATACATATATATAAACCACGCTGGCCGATAACCGATTTATCCACTGATTGTTTTTAAAATGGATGCTAAATGAAAACAAACATAACACATCAAATAGTGCTGAACTTTATTACAAAAACTGAAAAACAGTACTGAACCAAGAAAATGTACTGTACTTTTTAACTGTAAAAATATGAATATATTAATGAACTAACATGAAGGACATATGTATAATTCATTTTAAGATATATAACTTTAGTGAACAAACTCCATCGCACACCTGCAGTTGATAGGTGCGTCGGATAATAGGACCAAACAAGTTGGTCGTTTTAGCAGATAAGGAACTCCCGCACACTATCGTAACTTGCAATTTAAAAATTTATGTTTATTCACACACAACGTTTCGGTCACACGACCTTCGTCAGGAGTATTAACCTTAGTTACTTTTATATACTATTTATTAACAAATGGACTCTTATTGCAGTCTTACCATTTCCTATAAATCCAAATCATATAAATTTAAATATGGCCATCTTTAAACATCTACACAAAGGCCATAGCATTGAAAATAGACACACGTGTATATTGTATGTATACTCCCACACTTCATTTGCTTCCATTTTAGAACACTTGATTATTATCTAAATAACCAAATATGCATTACATTAACAATACAAAATTCTCATGTCACTAGCTGCAACTTTGCTTCATAATGAATGCATAAAAGCAACCAGCTGGATATAAACTAATGCAAATATATGGTAACAATTGTGACATTACACATTTAGGTCGGACTTGCATGTTTTATTGTCACATTGTTTTAACCGCTTGTATGTTAGCGTCCTCACAGCCCTGATGGCAAATATACTGCTATTCTCCACTAATGCAGAAACTAGTCAACAAATTATCTATTTTATAATTATATGAAAACATGTACAGTAGTGTACTGTATACATACCATGTCGTTGTCTATGTTTTAAATCTACATCTGATGTCCCGCTCTGTGCAGCGTGCAGTAGTCTCACGTGTCAAACAAACACTACGATGCATCATCATTGGTTGTTTGTCTTTCGCCTCTAGAGGATGCTCTCTTACTGTGTAATGACAGTGGACCCTATTCAGCCGCTCCAGCAATGGTAGCAACTCGGAAAAACTATCGGTATGGATTTTTGCCGATAACCGATTGTTCCAGCAATTGGTTATAGAACCTAGCAAAACGATCAATTGGTCAACCTCTAATATATATATATATATATATATATATATATATATATATATATATATACATACAAGGTATATATCTTTTTCTCTCTCTTTTCACCCTCTTCTCTTCACTGATTTTGAAAGACAGGTTTCAGATCAGTGTTAAACAGTCAGTCATCAACTACATATATGTGTGTGTGTGTGTGTGTGTGTGTGTGTGTGTGTGTGTGTGTGTGTGTGTGTGTGTGTGTGTGTGTGTGTGTGTGTGTGTGTGTGTGTGTGTTCCCTGTGGACTTTCAGCTCATTACGTTCACAGTGTTGAGTGAAGTAAGCTTGGCTGAATTCTGAGAACAAGATCACATGGGCATAAACGCACACACACAAACAATAAACACATGCTGGGTAGTAGAGGGGAAACATGAATACAGACTTGACTGTATGCATACAATATACATTTTCATTTCCACATGAAATTCAAAAGTACATTTTTTTTGTTGTCATTTCTGACTAAGAAACACACCCACACACACACACAATGCACCCAGTGTCCTCTGCCCTAATCTTTCTGACTCAGATCATCTGACCCCTTCCCCATCATCCAAGGCAGAGGAGCTAAATTAAGGACACGTACAGACAAGGCAGTGCTAGGCCGCCCGATGCTGCAGCTGCTCCCCCTGCTGGTGGTAATGCATTAAACACTTTTTTAAAAGACAGTGACCATGTTATAATACAACCATGCTCACACTGTTCGGCTTATGTTACTAAACTAAAGATTAACCTTGAATGTACAAATTCTCTAATGTGTCCAAATATGACCAAGCAATAAAAAAGAAACTATCTGGCACACTGAAAGCCGATGAGCTGAACAAGAAAATAGTGTGCTGTATTTAGTTTAAATGCAAAGAGGAGAGATTTGAAACTTACATTTGGCGTTTGATATATTCTTTGAGCAAAGTCTCCTCAATCGTATACATCTGCACCCGATTACCGTCGTCGTAGTAATAGATCATGTTAGTGCCGAACTCGGCTGGAACCGTGGACTTATCCTGGTAAGAGTCCCGGTAACTGTGGGAGTAATCATAGCGACCTGGAATGAAAGAGAAAATATATAACATGATAAATATAATATAAATATATATAACACACACATACATATATATATATATATATATATATATATATATATATATATATATATATATATATATATATATATATATATATATATTAGGGCTGTCAGTTAAAGGGTACCTATCATGGAATTTTGAAAATTACCTTTCATGTAGTGTGTAACATAGATCTAAGTGAACGAAAACATCCTGCAAAGTTTTAAATATGAAAGTTCACCGTATACAAAGTTATTATCTCTCAAAAGTAAGAGTCGACTCTGAGTCGTTGATATGAATCGATAGACGAACGATGCACTTTCGTACGTCACTTGTCCAAGTTATTTGAATAAGATACGCCCACTCATTGCATTAGGAGACACCAGGGAAAACATCATGTCGACGAGACGCTGCTGTGTTTTGAAGTGCGACGCAAAAGCAAACTTTTTTCATCTGCCCAGTAAGGAGCATTTGAAGACAGTGGCTACAGTTCATAACTATACCACAGAAGTATTATAGCCCGAACTTGTTCTGTGTTCGCGTCATTTTGAAGATGATTGCTTCACAAACCTAAATGCTATAAAGTATGAATTTGCGAGCCGGCTGATACTGAAGGAGGGAGGTTCAGTACCGAGTTTATTTGGATCAGCTTCCTTCTCCGAATCACAATCTGTAAGTAGGCTGTTGCTTTTATGTTTGTATCATGTTCTATAATTATTTTGTGTGTTGTGTACGCACAGGCACAGCGCAGCTTCTAGCAGCTAACTTAGGTCTTCAATGTCAATTGTATTGAAATATGTGAAGTGTTTGTCGTTGTTGATGGAGTTGTCACAGGGCTCTCGAGTGTCACGCATCACGCATTGAGCGTGACAGTCACTCATTTCGGTCTTTTGTCACGCTCTCCGGCCACACATTGTATTTCTCACGCTGAAAAACTATTTGTAATATATTTAATATGCCGCAGTGCTCAAAACTCACTCACTGTGGAACCGGCAGGATTCAAGCGCGTCTCCTCCAGTGTTGCCAGGTCCGTATGCCTGCACTGTTTCCGCGGGTTGTTTGTGTAGTGCACGCTGGTTGACGCGATTGTTTTATCCACTGGAACATGATTGTTATTGAGGAAACACCCGGGAACGCTATTTGAATATTTTTGGCCGTGATTGGGTTAGTTTGATGAGCAATTGGGCTGGTTTTGTTGTGCAGACCTGGCAACCCTGTTCGTCTGGTGTTGTTAGCCAATCAGAAAATAGCACTGTTGTATCTGGGTAAGATCTAGCGCAACAACCAATGACACCCCGTCGGCTGGGTGTCTAACATATCACCACAGATTAGCGTCACGCAAAGGCGGGGTTTGGAAAAATGACTCGCTAAACGATTCATTTGGGAGTCGGTGAGCAAATCAGGTAAAAAAAATGCATATTATAAGACAACAAAAGTGTTTTTTGTCATTGCATGCTTGTAAAACTGTTGTTGGGGACTCCCAGAACAATATTAGGAACATTTTAAATGCCATAATAGGTACCCTTTAAACGCGTTATTAACGGCGTTAACGCAAACCCATTTTAACGGCGTCAATTTCTTTATCGCGCGATTAACGGTCTTTTTGACATAGCAAACTTTGTAGTTTTCTTTCATATGCTTTTGCAACAGGACGCGGCATGCACGCGCTGCGCTATGAAACCTATTCATTTCAATGGCTTGCGCCGCGCGAGTGCTTCGTCGACCAAAGCGCAAGCGGATCTAGACCGTAAACAAAACAACAGGCACGACGCACACACTCGTTTGGGCTTGCGAGCCGGCCAAATAGTTAACCTTTTGAGTGGATGACGAGCGCGAGACGCCGAAATGGATGCCAATACAATTCTGAATGGAAGGTTTACTTTTAAAAAGTTGCCAAATGGTTCCATTGACAAGACCAAAGTGATCTGTGTGTTTTGTCGTTGTGAACTGAGCAATCATCATCGCAGCACGTCCAGTCTGAAATACCGCTTGATGATGGCCACACACACACACACACACACACACACACACACACACACACACACACACACACACACACACACACACACACACACCTGATGCGAATTCTCTGCCCCCTCGTCAATATCAGGACCTCATCCGTATTTATTTCACCTTTTTATTGATGGACAGTGTTACATTGTGTGAGAGATTATTTGCTCTGTGAGAATTTTTGTGTGAATTTGAACACAGTATATGCCAATATTGTTTTCAATAAAAACATTTGCACAAAGCAAGCCGATCCACTTTAGCATGTTGATAAGAGCATTAAAATGAGAAAAAAATAATGGGACAAAAAGAAATCAAGAGACATTTAGAATAGATGAAAATGTGCGATTAAATGCGATTTATCGCGAGTTAACTATGACATTAATGCGATTAATCGCGATTAAATATTTTAATCGTTTGACAGCACTAATATATATATATATATATATATATATATATATATATATATATATATATATATATATATATATATATATATATATATATATATACACACACACACACACTGTATATGCTGCAAATGTGACAAAAAGCATCATGATTGTGGGAAACAGTGTGTCAGGTGGAGATTTTTGTGCACAGACAGCAGAAAAGAAGACTGATTTTTAATTTTAAGGCAAATACTAATTTAATTTTAATTTTGAGTGTGCTTTCCCACTCACTTTGCTTAAAATGTACATCCCGCTCCAACTTCACTTTAATTTGACATGAAATCAATAATTTGTAACTATAAAACTGATAATAGACAGTCTGTGAGAAACGATGTTTATTTGTTACCTCGTCCGCGACCTCTGCCCCGACCGCGACCTTTGCCCCTGCCCCTCAGGCCTCCACGGACATTGCTGCCCTCACTGCGAACGCTTGCTGTGTCATCAAAGAAATCTCTCTCTCTTCTCCAGCCTGAGGGACACATGAAAGAAAAGGACAAGATAAGAGCTCAAATTAACAGTGCAATTTAAGGTTACATATTTCCAGTGGTGGAAATTAAAAACTTGAATAAAAAAATGAACACTTATGTTTCAGGCATTAAACGTACATTAATCCGGAAACATTTAAAAAACTGAGTTTTCGTTTCAAAAACGCTCCCCGTCCAGACTAGCGTTTTCAAGATTGTAATATGGAGAATCACCAAATGAACATTTATCTTTAGCAACATTATGAAACTAAATAGCAGGCACAACAATGCCGGTATGACCATAGAAATCAACGGATGCCGTATGAGTCACATGACTAAAAATGCATTTTTTTGCTCTGTTTTCATAGTCCAGACTAAAACGCGAATATGGCGTTTTCAAATTTATCCACTTTGGAGAGCGTTTTCAAAAACGCTGTCTCGGTGGACAGAAGCCCAAAACAGAATGAAAAAGATGCGTTTTCAAACAAGGACATGGCAGCAGCCCTTGAGCTGCATGAACTCAGCAAGTTGGTGTAAAACCTGATGATCATGTTTTCCAGCATGATTTGACAAACTTGAGTTTCAAAGAAAGCAAGAACATCTGATCGTCTGTACAAATGATTGACATTTACTTTTTTGATTAGTGCATAGAAAGAGAGGAAAAAAACATACATTTAAATAATAAAAAAAAAAAAATATATATATATATATATATATATATATATATATATATATATATATATATATATATATGTATATTAGTGCTGTCAATCGATTAAAAAAATTAACTTGATTAATCACAATTTTTTTTCTGTGATTAATTGCGATTAAAAACACTTTTATACTTTTTTCATATATTTTATAATGTAATAATTTCACAGTTAAAGGGTACCTATCATGGAATTTTGAAAATTACCTTTCATGTAGTGTGTAACATAGATCTAAGTGAACAAAAACATCCTGCAAAGTTTTAAATATGAAAGTTCACCGTATACAAAGTTATTATCTCTCAAAAGTAAGAGTCGACTCTGAGTCATTGATATGAATCGATAGACGAACGATGCACTTTCGTACGTCACTTGTCCAAGTTATTTGAATAAGATACGCCCACTCATTGCATTAGGAGACACCAGGGAAAACATCATGTCGACGAGACGCTGCTGTGTTTTGAAGTGCGACGCAAAAGCAAACTTGTTTCATCTGCCCAGTAAGGAGCATTTGAAGACAGTGGCTACAGTTCATAACTATACCACAGAAGTATTATAGCCCGAACTTGTTCTGTGTTCGCGTCATTTTGAAGATGATTGCTTCACAAACCTAAATGCTATAAAGTATGAATTTGCGAGCCGATACTGAAGGAGGGAGGTTCAGTACCGAGTTTATTTGGATCAGCTTCCTTCTCCGAATCACAATCTGTAAGTAGGCTGTTGCTTTTATGTTTGTATCATGTTCTATAATTATTTTGTGTGTTGTGTACGCACAGGCACAGCGCAGCTTCTAGCAGCTAACTTAGGTCTTCAATGTCAATTGTATTGAAATATGTGAATTTGTTTGTCGTTGTTAATGGAGTTGTCACAGGGCTCTCGAGTGTCACGCATCACGCATTGAGCGTGAAAGTCACTCATTTCGGTCTTTTGTCACGCTCTCCGGCCACACATTGTATTTCTCACGCTGAAAAACTATTTGTAATATATTTAATATGCCGCAGTGCCCAAAACTCACTCACTGTGGAACCGGCAGGATGCAAGCGCGTCTCCTCCAGTGTTGCCAGGTCTGTATGCCTGCACTGTTTCTGCGGGTTGTTTGTGTAGTGCACGCTGGTTGACGCGATTGTTTTATCCACTGGAACATGATTGTTATTGAGGAAACACCCGGGAACGCTATTTGAATAATTTTGGCCGTGATTGGGTTAGTTTGATGAGCAATTGGGCTGGTTTTGTTGTGCAGACCTGGCAACCCTGGTCTCCTCTGGTGTTGTTCGTCTGGTGTTGTTAGCCAATCAGAAAATAGCACTGTTGTATCTGGGTAAGCTCTAGCGCAACAACCAATGACACCCCGTCGGCTGGGTGTCTAACATATCACCACAGATTAGCGTCACGCAAAGGCGGGGTTTGGAAAAATGACTCGCTAAACGATTCATATGGGAGTCGGTGAGCAAATCAGGTAAAAATAAATGCATATTATAAGACAACAAAAGTGTTTTTTGTCATTGCATGCTTGTAAAACTGTTGTTGGGGACTCCCAGAACAATATTAGGAACATTTTAAATGCCATAATAGGTACCCTTTAATATCCAAATTAATGTGGAAACAACAAAGACAGTATATATTTTAAATACTTGTTTAATGGCATCTTTTGTAAGAATGAAGGCCAGTATCACTGATACTAATACAGCTATTGATGTCTGGATAAAAATGTGTTATAATAGTGTGTGTTATGGTTCAAGCGGAAAAGAGAACTATTCTCGTGTGTGCGTGCCTCTGGACACTCACAGGCACTCGGGCAGTGCGGTATCTTTTGTCTGTCACGCTCTAATGGTTTAAAAGCATTTGCATGAATAAGAGCAGGATCATATAATGTAACGCTAGTCAAAGGATGACAGAAATTAACGGATGCTGCGTTAATTGCGTTAAATATTTTAACGCGTTAAACTGGACAAAAATTAAATCGCATGTGTTAACGTTGACAGCCCTAATATATATATAATTTGGTCGGTGAGTGCACCGGTTAGGTACACCTGTTCAACGGCCCTTTAACGCAAATATCTATTCAGCCAATCACATGGCATCAACTCACTCATGCTTGTACAACAATGCATTTAGGCATGTAGACACGGTGAAGATGATCTGCTGAAGTTCAAACTGAGCATCTGAATGGGAAGAAAGGTGACTGGTTGTTGGTGCCAGGCAGGCTGATCTGAGTATTTCAGAAACTGCTGATCTACTCTGATTTTCATTCACAACCTTCTCTAGGGTTTACAGTGAATGGTCAGGAAAAAAAGGAAAATATCCAGTGAGTGGCAGAATGGTTCGAGCTGATAGAAAGGTAACAGTAACTCAAATAACAAAACAGCATAAACAACTTGAAAGCATGGATCAACAAAGCTCAAATCCAAAGCTCAAATCCTCTCAAACTGGTTTATTGAACATGGCAATGAGTTCACTATACTCAAATGCCCTCCACAATCACCAGATCTCAATCCAATCGAGTACCTTTGGGATGTGGCGGAATGGGTGTGCAGCCAACAAATCTGCAGCAACTGCGTGATGCTTTCATGTCAATACTGACCAAAATCTCTGAGGAAAATGTTAACAGCACCTTGTTGAATTTATGCCAGAATTAAGAATTAAGGCAGTTCTGAAAACCTGGTGCATATTGTTTAACACGCAGATTATGTAAGAAACAGAACTTTCCAAAATCAGTATGAGGGCTTTTAGTAATGTCTTATATACTCCTGCACATGTCCTGCCACAACATTTAGACAATAATTCTTAACAAATGATCCCTCAGTAAAATTTAAAAAGACATAATATGAGATTTATGAAGTACTTCAAGTAATTAAGGACCCATTTAATTAAGTAATCAGTCGTGTGTAATACTTCAAGGATGTTGAGTGTCTGGAATGTGTGTGTGGACATGTGCATGTGTGTGTGGACATGTGCATGTGTTAAGACATGCATGTGAGATTTAAAGCATTTACGTGTCTGAAACCCGCCCAGGTATCATGAGAATTTCTAAGCTCTCAATCCTTTCAGTGTCTGTCTTTTCTCACTCTTTTTTAGCTGGAGGTTGCTGCAAGTACATGTGATCATGTTCAAGTTAACACATTTCTCGAAGTTTGTTCGAGTGTTTGTAAGGTGTGCCAAGTAATTTTTTTCCACTTCCCATCTAATTAAACGAGAAGTACTTTTGACAAGTTTGTATAACCCTCTGAAACATGACATTCAATACAGCAGACAGATGTTTAAAAGCCATTTTTAACCACTCAGGGTTTTATGTTACAGTCAAACCAGTGACCATGGGTAATTACATTTGACCTTTACCCATAATTATATATGACTGTCTGCTTTACATGTCATTGTGTTTAGTTTAGTTTTTTTTAAAACAAAATTCCTAATTTTGCAAACAAATTTGGGAATGATTATGATCTTGTTTAATGTTAATATTTCTTGAGCACCAAATCAGGATATTATAATGATTTCTGAAGGATTGTGTGACACTGAAGACTGGAGTAATGATGCTGAAAATTCAGCTTGACATCACAGGATTAAATTATATGCTAAAAAAGTTAAAATAGAAAATGGCTATTCAAATTGTAACAATATTTTGCAATATTACTGTTTACTGTATATTTGATCAAATAACTTGCAACTTAGACATCATTCAAAAACATTTTTAAAAAAGCTTACCAATGTTAAACCTATAAACAGTAGTGTATACCGCATATAGTACTGAAAACAGTGTGTATTATTTGATCAGACTGCCAAAACTTTAAGGCATTTAAACAAAAAACTGGATAACAACGGAATTGATTTCCAACAAGATAACCGGAAAGTTTTAACCATACAATGTGATGAGGTCATATGACAAATGAAGATATGTCCAAGATGTATCACTACTCTCTGAAATGTCTGTGTAAAACTGTCATCTGTTATTTAAGTTTTTATATATATAAAAAAAAAAAACAGTAAGCAACATACACTGCACAGCTTGTAGTAAGCTTACGAACACAGCCATGGAAATCAAATATGGATATGTAGTTGAGCGGTCTGTCTCACCTCCTCTCCTGCGGGGGGCACTGCTGTGCGTTTCCTCTCCATCCTCGGTCTCCTTCTCGTTCGAAAGTCCAGTTATCGGATCCGACTGTGCTTCCCTGTTCTCCTTACTGTCACTCCCATCACTTCCACTCTCCTTCTCTCCCTTCTCTCCCCCATGATCCTTCTTCCTCTCCCTCCGTCCAGACGTCCCTTTCCTCCCATGTGTGTTTATCACATTCTGCTGCTGCTGAGGAGTGCAACAAAATCAATATCTCAGTTAAATAAATCTGAACTCAGCAGAATAAAGCCAGCAGTCCAGTCAGTGAAACCCAAGACAGATACATGATATGAACACGGCTCATCATGACGGTGCATAAAAATTTCTTAATTTCATGGGATTATAACTCGAAAACTTAACACTGGCAGACAGACATATAGAGAAGCAAAAACGCAGGAATAAGGCAGTTCTTTAAGGCATAGTACATTTACTCTTCCTCATGATGTTTCAAAGATGTATGCTTTATTTCTTCTTCCGTGGAACAACAAAGATGATGTCTAGCTGAATGAACAGGCTGCTGTTTTCCATACAAATATAAGTGAATGAGGATCTATACTGTCATGATCAGAAAATTTGATTTGTCAAAAACATTATTATAAAAAGGGGTCCATATTATTTGTGTGCTAAATTTCAAGTCTTCTGAAGAAATACAATAAAATATACAAGCAAATACATGATTTCAATAGCCAGAAGGAAAGACTTGAATTATGCCTTAAATTGCAATGCCTTAAATGCTATCATATGATGTCTAAGTAACTGGAAATATAGTACACAAGTCATATGGGCCACTTTTATGGTATGGCTTTTTTCCTCTCTTTGGAGCTTGACTGTAAAAGTCAACTTGGCAACTTGGAGCTTGACATCCACTTTTGCTGTGTGGAAAAACAGCAGTTCTGCTAAATATCTACTTTTGCATTCCACAGAAGAAAAGTGAAAAAAACACACAAATACACAGAGGATATGGGACAACATTAGTTTGAATCTTGCCAGGATGTATTTTATTTTACAAAGTATATAAATCTATTTTATTTTATATTTGTTTTTTTTTTTTAACTATTCCTTTTACACACACAGTTGTTCTCAACCTGTTTGACTCCAAGGCTTCCACTGTCCAAGACCAAATATGATGGCACTCGATTTAGGATATTTCTGCTGTAATGACAAAGCTGCTTGTTTTAAAACTTTTTTTATTTACAGAAACAAGGAGTGGCAATTTTTAAACAAATCTAATAAAATAATTGCATATATATATAATATATATATATATATATATATATATATATATATAATATAAATATCCATAATATATAATAATACCAATATTACATTCCATAATTCCAGAAATTTTAAAAACAACGCATTTCAGGGTTCATACTTGTGACCAACGTATTTGCATGATGTTTCCAGTCTTTTGTGATTACGAGATAAGGTAAAATAAGTTTGACACAATAAAAACTCATATTCATTATATAAATTAATAGACTAAAGACTTTTTTAGGTCTGGAAACAGGTTGCTTTTTTTTAATCCCTCCAAATACAGTAACTAGGTTTTTTTCCAAGAGAGAAGGAACAAATTAAAATAAGAAATATGTCTTGATTTTTAGATGTTTACATTTTTTTAAAAAAAGCTTGACTTGTCTTATTTTAAATAATTTACATAAGACTACAATGAAACTATACAAAATATTCGTCCTCACCTCCTTATTGGCGAGTTCTCCTGGGGTAGGCCAGTTTGTGATGTCACTGAAGTCACTTGACTGCAAATAGGGGGAAAAAAAGTTGAAAGTGAGTTGAAATTATTCATCAAGTTCCCATTCTTCATCATGATCCATTACAACAAAATCCACTTCCTGTGCAGGAACATAAGCGCAAAGATTTTATTTTTATGATTGTTCAAATAAAAAAAAAACAACCAAACAAAATTATTCCCTAATGATTCTCATTAGAAAAGCGAGGTGCAGATGCACGCTATATCAACGTCCAGTTTGAATGATTTATGAACAGCAGCTGCCCCACTCCACTGACATCTATGTCTCAAATACTCTTTAAATTGAGTTTCTAATTTACACATCAACTTTTTCACTATTTGACATACAAAATATTATTCAGACGCTGTGGGGGAAGTGTGGGTGTTTCTTTTCAGAGATCATTTCACTTTCTATTACCGGAGGAACGTCAATCATTCCTCAAGCAGCGAAGCAACCCAGAATTCCAAGCGGCGTATCGGATTCCACTATCGTCCTGAAATGGGTCCTGGGTGTCCCAGATGCTAAAGCTAGACGGTACAAACTAAATTTGCGAGGGAGTGCCTTGGAGTTAAATGGTGTAACCAACGTGAACTAACAAGGCATAAACAAAACGCGTCACATTCCACTCAAAAAACTTGAATGCATGATGGAACACCAAATAACATGCTAGCGGTCATGAACGTACAAGCGAACCTGTCAAGTGTAGTATGTGTTTGTAAGTGGAGACAAACTAACATGCCTTGGAGTCAGCCTTGGGGACAACTCTACTGCCCCTGTTAGGACTGAATTTGAGCCTTCTATGTGCTCTCCCTGGAATGTCCCACTGAGGTAAAAGTCAAAAACTCATGTGCTCAAAACTGTTGACTATCGCCCACAAAAAAAATACAGAACAGAGCGAACAAATATCCACTTAAAAACAAACACAAGCCGAGCTGCTCTATGACTGGCTGCTGCTGACCCCTGATCCAGGACATTCAGACGCAAGACTCTCTTACACAAATAGACAGGAGGAAAAGACTCCAGATTTACACAAATAGACAGACAAAAAAAGACATGATCTATCCAAATAGATTAATGTACTTTCTATATGCGAAAGCTGGTATTAAAGTTTATTAATTTGTCTTCATTAAACAGATAAACGTATGTCACATGGCCTCAGTTGGCGATTCACTTACATAAGAGAGCGCCTTACCTTACTGGTCTTCCTGGATCTAGGTTTACTGGCACGGACAACTTTGGCAGGACTCTGGGGTTCTGTGGACAAAAAACAATAACAGGAGATTGTGATTTGATTGTTTGATGTAGTTCATTAGAGAACTTTTATTAAAATAAACTTTTATTTCATATTGCTGCTGTTATTAATATTTTTGTTATCATTACTACTACCACAATTGCCATGTCAGAAAACTGCTAAGCTAATAACAACTATACATAAATGCAGAACACGTCAGACAACAACTTTGAGGCTATGGCGTCTGTCATAATTGCTTAAATGCTCAAAACACACTGTTACAAATTACCATATTTAAATCAGCTTTCAAAGACAGTTAGGATGCTTTCATTGAATTTAACTGACATTCTATGAGCAGTAACACCTTAGCCATTTATAAATAGTTATAAATAGCATTTTTCCAACTGTACTCGGATATGAATTTATCGATCATTCATTCAATAACTGAAGACAATCACCCTTTCTGTACACATCTCTAAAGCAGAAGAACTCTAGATTTTTGGTCGATATGAAGCTAGTTTCGTCTATGCCAGAGGAAACGTGCATTATGAGCTGAACCTTCTAAATTTAACTTAAGTGATAATGAATCTTTGAGCTTTTACAGATTAAACCAACTCCTGCACATATTATGCAGGCATCTGTACAGTAACTACCTGTTTAAATGACTTGCACACTGACACAGCAATAACTCTTAATGCCTTACTTCGTAAAATAACTTTTACATGCATTATTTCAAAACAGCTGATGAATAAATGAGCACAGAGTCTAGATTATTAATAAAACACCTCCAGGATACAAAAACGTTATAACTTGAGTTAATTAATAGCTCAAAGTATGACCATAAAATACTGTATTTCTTTATTAAAGTGCCTCATGAATTAACACTGAATTTCGGTCCTCTGGATATCATAGATCTGCACTAAAAATCTACCAATGTCTCTCTGTGTGCGTTCAGTGTGGCAGGTCAGTGCGGAGACTGCGGACTAAGTGCTGTGGTCAATTATCTGGGAACAGCTTCACTTAGATTGTAAAGCCACACGCCAGCACCTGCACAGCAAGGTCACACATCCACACACGTAAAACATTAACTTCCTCTGTGAGACGAGCAGCAAACAACATTTCTATGAGGGCCAGTGAAAGTGGAGTCATCCGTGGTATTCAAATCCCCCTAACACAATGACATGGCCCCATATGGGTATTTGTGCCACTGTTCACACAACCGACAAAGCATTTGGCCTTTCCTGACAAACTGCCCCCGCCAACCCCACCAAAATAACAGATCTACAGTGTCACACGAGCAAATAAACAGCTGCTTTTTAAAATAACAAAAGGAATACGAGTGCTAAAAGCATTAATCTTGGTGTAGTCTAGCCTAACCTCTGGATTCTTAAAAGACAAGAACATTGTCATGAAGGAGGTTAGCACAATGTATGTGACAATCGTCTGTTTGCATTTTAATGAACGTCTATCCATTTATTGCAACATCAGGGGATTTACATTTGCACAGGAGGAGTTTCAAATTCTTTGTAGTTGTGGAGGAACAACCATAAGCTATCTAAGTGTAGCATTCTGGCCTTAAATGATCATCAAACCAAAACCTTTAGAAATACAGCAAGATTCAAAGCTTTTTCCTGGGGAGAAACAAACGCTACTTTATGTTATAATTGCCAACAAAACCGGTTTACATTTCTTTACTTTCTTTTGGAGCTGTTGGGATTAAACAGGCAATAGAAAGGGACGCCCATTTCTGGGAGTGTCGAGGGTCCTTTATCATTACTGAAAGGATGGCCTGTATGATAAGGCACTGGGCGCTTGCTGTCAGTGTGGGGTGTGACCATACATACTGACTTACTGATACCGTCCCGTCGACACCTTTCTCTCAGTTAGTGCCGCCCGAGGCTGAATAACTTGATGCAAATGATCATTTAAATCACTAAAATGTCAAGTCAGAAACATTAAGAAAAGCCAGTCGGACTGCTAATCAAATCATAAAAGCTCTGCCAAAGTTAAGTTGTAACTTGGGTCATTGACATTTAAAATATAAAAATACAATAAAGAAAATTGCATATTTTCATCTTTTCAATCTAGTTTAAAGCACATTCAAGTTGTATTCTTTGTATGTACTTCAACAACCTGAACCAGTCATATGAAACGTCAATTTAACTGATTTTTTAAAAATTAAATGAATAGATAGAATAGATGAATAGTGCACAAAATAAAAGTGTCATTAGCTCATGTAGGTTTTTCTAACAGCTCAAAGGCTTGGGTTATCCAACATTTGGAAAGCAAATTAATCAATTTCCTATACACTACCGTTCAAAAGTTTGGGGTCGGTAAGATTTTTAATGTGTTTAAAAGAAGTCTCTTCTGCTCACCAAGGCTGTGTTTATTTGATTAAAAATACAGAAAAAAACAGTAATATTGTGAAATATTATTCTAATGTAAATCAGCTGTTTTCTATGTGAATATATAGTAAAGTGTAATTTATTCCTGTGATCAAAGCTGAATTTTCAGCATCATTACTCCAGTCTTCAGTGTCACATGATCCTTCAGAAATCACTATATGATGATCAAGAAACATTTATGATTATCATCACAGTTGAAAACAGTTTTGCTGCTTCATATTTTTGTGCAAACCGTGATTCATTTTTTTCAGGATTATTTGAAAGTTTAAGAGAAAAGCATTCAGTTAAAAAAAAATATTTTGCATTATTATAAATGTCTTTACTGTCACTTTTGATCAATTAAATGAGTCCTTTCTGAAGAAAAGTATTAATTTCTTTAAAAAAAATAAAAAATCGTATTGACCCCAAACTTTTGAACGGTAGTGTGTTATATATATATATAGTAGATAGATAGATAGATATAGATAGATAGTAGATAGATGATAGATAGATAGATAGATAGATAGATAGATAGATAGATAGATATAGATAGATAGATAGATAGATAGATAGTGATCTTAATTCTTTCCCCACCAGGTTTTTTTTTTAAATAAATAAAAAAAGGTGCCAATCACCGCCAACAATTTTGATAATTTTCACAAAATTTTCATGGACCTCAAAATACTTTTTTATATGAATATCGGAACATGTAATATATCAAAAGAAAGAACAGAGTCTCTGCTTTAAAAAACAAAAAACAAAACATTTTATTCTAGGTTAATGCATTTTTTTTTATCAAGAATGTGGGTAAATTTCATAAAAAAGAAAAAAAACTGAGCAAAAAGCTGAGAAAAACGCGCTTTTGTCAAAGACTAGATGGTTGCAATATTTTATATAACACCTGCTTACATATGCGATTACTTGTTTTTTTGCTTCTCACATGTCTTTTGATCAGGAGATTCTGTACTCTTTCAGAAGATGTGTCAAAGCATATAAAGGCCTGTTCACACCGGGACGAATTTCGCGTGCGATATTCGTCAACGTTTAACGCCTCATGACTAAACAATGGGCGCCAATGTGAGTGTTCACACCGACGCGTAAAACGCCACGCGTAAAAGCGTCTTTTTCTTTTTAACGCCTCGGGTTCGTTTTTTTTGTTTGACGCGCCGCGTCAAAAACTATCCGACCAATGAGATTGCCGCTTTTGCTCACGTGTCTGGAGCTTCTGAAGTTACAGTAAAACACAACTTGAGGGCGCTCAAACACAAAACGGTCTTGCCGAGCACACATACGTAACGGCGAAGAAGATATACAGCGTCTACACTCTGCCGGGAAGAAATAAGACGAGGAAGATGCAAGGCCAGATGAATGTAGAGCTGCTGGTCTTGTTGGTGTCTTTATAAAGATACACAAACGAGAATAAAGAACTATATGACAAACGCGACAAACTTGCTCTCTTCTTCTGAATGACAAGCGAGTGTCAGAAGCACTTTGTGGACCGGGGTATTTAGCGCCATCTAATGTCAGGGAATGAATTTGCATGTTGACTCGGCTCATCGTCAGCGAAAATCGCTTGGGTGTGAACACAAAAAACGCGTTGAAAAACGCTGACGAATAACGCGAGCCGATATTCGTCCCGGTGTGTACAGGCTTTAACAGTGAAAACACAAAAAGCCGGAAATTTTCGTCAATGGCGGGAAAGAGTTGTCTCATAAATTACGGAATTTTCTATCAATGGCGAAGAAAGTGTCAAGAGTCATCTTTCATCTTAATGTCCCCTGCCCTAACTTTTAAAAATGTAGTGTACATAATATAAATATTGCATATCCTAAAAGTGGAAAGAGTTTGAAAATGTGACATTCACATTAAGCCAAAGAGGTTTCTAACCTTAAAAATGACCGCATACAGGTATCACTGCAGTCAAAGTAGACAATGCTGCCAACAACAAAGATGCTGTCACAACACAAACACTATGGTTGTTTGACAGGAGAGCAGTCTATTCTCAAATGTCAGCCAAGAACGTGTACAGTCTGGAGCAGTGGCATGGTTGTTAAAACACTGCTATCAGTCGATACATCAGCTGACAATTCTGATCATTCAAGTGATGCACACATTTCAGATTTTCAACACTGATCCCTCAGAATCAACCAGAGAGCTTCTTTCATATCACGGTCCCATTCATAAATACTTGGAATTATGACATGTATCCCACAATGCAAAAAGCACAAAGACCTTTGGCTTAACAAGGTCAGGGAGATCTAACAGCTCTGTTCATTCATCAGAACAATGACATGTGCAATGCATATAGATTGACATAACTCACACAACAACAGACTGTGAAGGTTCGGTCAAACCACAAAGGAGAAATGCTCATTTATGACATCTCCATTCAAACTGAACACAACTGGGGTTTTTTTCACAAGGAAAAACAGGAAATTGATCATGTAGTTCAGATGCCAAGTATTCAACTGAGGGGTTTCATCATTCAAAGACCTTTCTCAACATTGATTTCCCTGGAGTGGCTTGAAAACCATCTCTATTTGACAAGATGCCCAATCACCCAAAACAGTTTCAACCAATAGTTTTGGATGGCCAAAATCATTGACCGAAAAACAGTGGCGTTTAATTCACGTTTTTCCAATGAGGTAAAAGGCTAAAAAAGGTAAACATGTCAGCAGTGAAGATGCACTTCACCGTGACCAAAAATTATGCCAAAGAAGCAATGTGTAGAATTTCGAAATTGAAATATTCCAGAGGCAGCTCATCTTAGACTGGTTTAATTTATCACCTCAGAACACAGCACCCCAAATAGCATAGCAAGGTCAGTTATCCAATTACCCTAATTAAAAAAAAGACACTTTATTTTCAGTTTTTGGCTAAATAAAAATGTTAATTTTGGTTTCTTTGAATTAAAAAATATGCATTACTACTTCATGGTACTTTAGGTCTCAGATGGGAAGGAACCCATCCAACCAAACTAATACTAGTCCAGCTAGTAGCGAACAATGGGGCCGGTCACATCTAATGTTACTCGGCTACATTTTGTGGGCAAAATCTAGTCATTTCAATAGGAAACCAATGCAACTAGGAGCTTTGTGTGAAGGCAAAAAAGTTCCATAGACAGATTTCACTCGTTTTCAAGTTGGCCAAGTGAATTTGAAGGGCTGACCAACAGAGAGATGTTTAAGTTTGAAAGCGACTTCAGCATGAGTTGTGCTTGCGTCGCTACACTACTAACAACAGACAAATGACCTTTTTTGCCTCCAAAATATCCCTGACATTTTGCCAAACTGACTTCAAAACTCAGTATATTTATGCTATTTTTGGTAAGTAAACATTGATTGTAAACTGATGACCTAAAGAATCTGGTTTCTGAGATGAACAATCTGAAAGTTGTTTTGATCAGACCCTGAAATGAGATTCTCAACAACAAGCTTGTGAACTGCTCTTCTGGTTTGCATTACTTTAAGTGACTTTTAGTTATTTAAAAGCAAAGTGCATTATTTTTCTGCACTCAAATTTTGGGTTTCAAACAGGTAGTCGCCAAAATCTACATCACTGTTCAAGCCAATCTACCTTAAAATGAATACGGTTTAAGGGAGTGGTCTAATATTACATTACTTTAAAACTACACTATACTGTCATAGTCATGTCTACTCAACAGGTGAGCTGCACACTACCACAAACACTATGAAGATCCAAGAACCAAAACACAATGCGTTTAGCAGCTGTATGAGCGGGGTTGAAACCAGTGTACAGCAGTGAGGGTGTAAAGGCCTCTCATGAGCTCCTGCTGGAGTTGCAGTGCTCAGCACTACACGTGCTCCCGTGCAACTCGATCAGATGAGATGGGGTGGGGTGGCAAGGGGGGTTAAATCTGCCCACATCAGCAAGTCTGTCCAAATACACCCAAATGATCGAGGCACACAGGAGACTTTCGGCAGAATGATGTGGGAACGGGCATTTTGATGGGCGTTTATTCCCACTACCTCCATATTTGGTCACATCACAAATGGCAAAAACGAGCTCCGAGCTTCCTGACAGCAACACGCAGTGCGTTTAACAAACTAAACCAATTTGAACTGCAGCGAACTCTATTAAGATAACCTTTATAAATAAACATGAGTAAAGTAATATGATCAGGGTGTGTGTTTTATTTATTCTTTAACTTAAACAGCAGCAGTGTTTTTAATCAGGCGAGCCAGGACAGCACAACATGTTAGCCATACGACAAACGCTCCAACCCTAAAAGAATAAAACACCACAGTGACAGTCACATCCACGTGAATACCATTTTAAATGTGTGGATAAAGCAGAGCATTTTGATCTCCATTGCTTCACACCGCTTTAGGGGATTAAACGAGCTGTGGGTTTAGCACAATGATAAATAGTGATGTCAGTCAGATTCGTGAATGATTCGGTCTTTAGAGTCGGATCTTTTCAATGCATCGGTTGAAGAGAACAACGCGATCTCTGAAAGAATTGTTTACGACTCTTAATGTTACAAATACGTACTAGAAATGTGTTTACAACTTTACCTCAAGTCATAACAGTTTTATGAACAATCATACGAAGAATAGTTAGTCTCAAATAGTGTTGTATTCGATTATAATGAGCAAAAGCTGAATTATTAAACTGATTAATAATGCTCATTTTGAGTTCCAAATGCGTTAAATAATAATAAATAAACTTACATTAAACTCTGTTATTAATTAAAGTACATTAGACAGCAATAAGTGCACACGTAAATCTTTATTAAAAAGATTTTAGGGGATAATGTGAAGCCAGGTTGCCTTACTGAATCAGTCTTAATTGTTCGAAAGAACCGACTCGCTAAAAAGAGTCGGACGTCCCATCACTGGTGCTAATGCTAACAGGCCACACCTCCGTCTCTGATTGGCTCGTTTCTCTGACCATGTATGAAAAACACACTTTACGGATATGGGCACAAAGTTTATGAATTGTAATTAAATGAAAGAATAGCTGACGTCATCATATGTTTCAAAGCACAGGTGCACGATAATGCAAAAAAGGTTATAAAAGTGAACTGAAAGGAGTTTAATGGCCGCTCCTGTTTGCAGTAGCACATGCGAGCTAACAGAGCACATGTGTGCATGAGAATATATGCTGTTGGAGGCATAAATGTGTGTTATGCGGGCATAAACTCTCTAACGTTACCTGTTTGTAGCGAGCTGTTGGTGGGATTATTAGGAGGGCATGCGTTCCTCTTCATCCATGGGTTCACTGTCGGCGGAGGAGCCTCGATTACTTTCTTCTGGCCAGTTTCTGCTTTGTGGCTTGATGCATTCTGCTCGTTCTCCTTGTCGTTCGTGCTGTCCGTGCTTAACCCATCCGCTTTGTTTTCCATGTCCCCCTGTTTTTGATGTTTAGAGTCGACCTGAGGAGAGTCCTCGTGGCTCGCTCGATCAGGTTTCTTGGGTCGATCCGCGTCCAACTTGTTTTGGTTCCCTTCGCCCAAACAACTGACTGTCACGTCCAAGTCACTCGCAACTTCAGTGGTCATGGTTCAAAAGCGCAAACGCCCACGCGTTGATATTTTGTTACTATCCCGCAATATTTGTTTTCCAGCGCAAATGAAGAGAAAGACTCGGTGAAAGCTGTTGCAGCTAGAGCACAAGTTGACAGCCAGCAGCTTGAAACACGGAGAGAAGCTGCATCGGACTTTTTCGTGTTTTTAAATGTCAAAATGCTCGATCCCTTAAAGAAGCCATGTTCTTCGATCACACTAACTGATTATAGTAAGCCAAAAGAAGGAAATAACAACTTTGCAAATGTTTTCAACCCACTTCACGATTTGGCTGATCGGCAACTCACCTAAATAAAAGGAAATACTACGAACGGCCACGAGTCATTGGACGAGTGTGTGTCGCCTCTCTGTCACCCCTCGCGGTCACACAGCGGTACTACAGGACAGTAGAACGTGTTTAATTAGAGACAGTGTTGCCATGTCCACTTTTTTTGAACAAGTCTTGTTTTATTGCTTGCCGATAGGGGAAGTCGCATGTTGCGTTAGTTAGTTAGTTAGTTAGTTAGTTAGTTAGTTAGTTAGTTAGTTAGTTAGTTAGTTAGTTAGTTAGTTAGTTAGTTAGTTAGTTAGTTAGTTAGTTAGTCAGTTAGTTAGTTAGTTAGTCAGTCCAGAATATTTGGACTTGGCAAAGTATGACTGACCATTAAGAGCAAATGTTTGTTTGTTTGTTTTGTTTGTTTGTTTGTTTGTTTGTTTGACTGTTTTTTGTTTGTAGAAAAGTTGTATTTTCAATGTTAGACTATTCAAACTAAACGAACTGCAAAGCAAAAATATATATATATATAAAAAAGACTGTCGTTTTCCTTTGTATATTTAAAAAAAATCACGAGTAAGGTCCATGTTTATTATAAATCCCTGTTGTTTGTTTTCCCTTTCACTTAGTCCCAACTGTTCCCCAATTATGTCACACTTTTTTGCTTTTCCATAGGTGGAAACAATTTTTAATAAATCGATATGTATTCTTTGATGCCTGGTCAGTTGTAGCCTATATAACAGCTACAAGATGCAATTTTCTCTTGTGTGTACGTGTTATGCAAATTCATTGTAGGCTACAATACATCAGATCAATAGATTCAAGATTTTTTTCTTCCCAGTTCTTGTAAAGAGGTTTTATGCTTATTTGGAGCTTGTTTTGTCATGTTGCTGGTTTTTAAAGCACGATTTGGCAACACTGATCACAGGCAGTCTGACGTGGCCTTTCCCCCACAGACTGTTACAAAAACCGAAAAGAAAAAAAAAAACATAAAACGTGACATCGCATAGATTTTATCAACTGGTTTAGAGCCTTTGCCAAAGTAGAAATATGAACACGCTAACAGAGCGTTATAAGCACTGAATTGAATTTGGCTGAGCATCACACCGAGGGCACAACAAGGCCTAGCACTGTTCAAAATTGGACAAAGAACAAAATGGTTAGAAGAAGATTTCAGAGATAATATTGTCTAAGAACACCCAGTGGCTGATTAAGATTTTGGTGGACACCTAGTACAAATGATTAATGGTTAAAATGATATTCTAATGGTCTCACAATTGATAAATAACGAGGGCGGGCTACTTATTTACATACTGCATAAAAAATAAATGTTTTTCCAATAATAAGCAATCAATGTTTAAAAACAGGTTTTGTTAAACGGTGTTGATATTAAAGATCCCTTTGCGTGACGCTAATCGGCGGTGATTGTTCAGATGACCCAGTCAGTTATTGTTTGTTATCCCAACGCATAAACATATTGATAAAGCACTGCAGTACTACAAGGTATTGCTCTATTCTTTATGACAACTCCAATAACAGCGACAAACATTTCACATATTTAAAAAAAATTGACATTGGAGACATTTATAATATTAAATATAATATTTTTCAGATGCCTTATTCATTGCCCTGCAACTAAATACTTTTGGAATGACCATTTTGGAAATATTAATTTGAGATTTATTTGGATTTATAATAACAAATACTGCATGTATCAATGATAAAGTTTATGAAATATACTTTAAAATTATACATAAAATTTATCCGACAAACCAGTTCCTAAAAAGATATAAATTACTTTTCTGGATCATGCTTATTTTGTAAAAAGTATACTGAAACTATTTAGCATATTTTCTTTGAATGTATGTATGTTAAATTATTTTGGATTGATGTGAAATGTTTATTTAATATGTTAATTAAATTTCATATAGAGAAAAGAGATGTTATTTTTTTATTATGACAAGATATAGTCAAGAGACACATTTTATGTTAAATCTTATTATATTACTTGGTAAGTTTTAGATATGTAAATGTAAATTAGAAATGTTTTTGAAAGGATATCCAATACAATTTTAAGGCTGACATGAAGATTTACTTTGAAACAATGCGAGGACTTTCAAACCGCGAAGCAACCAGAATATGGACATCTACAAAGAATTAAATTCCTCTGCTTTATTTTGATTATACAGGTATGTTCCTCTTTCCATTATGTTTTCTTTTCTTTTTATCCTTTCCTTAATGTGTGAATTGGTTGTCTTTAATATTTTTTATATGAATGTTACCTTTAATGTTCTTCATGGCTAATGATGCCATGGAATCATATTAAATGTGAAACATTTGTATCTATTGTATTACAGGCTACATCTATAATTTTGAAAAAAAAAAAGAAAGAAAAAAATAGAGTGCCCCCCCCCCACCCCACAATAACCACTAAGAATAAATACATAAAATAGGTTTCATGTGAAAATTTACATTCAGTTAATATTAGTATTTTATCTTACTCAAAAGTAATTCATATTAATAAACTTTTTTGACAACAGAAGGTTAAAACATTCTTACAAAATCTGGTTAGCCTACCACTTTTTGCAATGTAGGCCTACTCTATAAATTATACTCTATAAAAACTTGTGAACAAAAATGTTGTAGATAACCTGCTGCAAGCAACATTAATGCACTGCTTTTCAAATAAATAAGGTGGCAGATATGAAAGATCATCTTATAAAAAAAAACCATGAAACCACCAATACATTATACAATCAAGTATTTAAACAAACAGTATATTAATGAGCTATTCTTATTAGATATATACTGGATATATAAAAAATAATCTCTTCAAAGATCTTCCATGTTTTAATCATGAAAGTTCACATTAAATTAGTAACTCAGATTCTGTCATTTATTGAACACATGGTAAGGGACAAACAATGTCCAAAAAGCTTGAAGAGAGCTTGCAGGTGACGGTTCTTTGGATCTTTTGCATATGTAAGAGTGATTATGTACCATGTAGTTCCAGATTCCTTCAGTCTGCACCTCATGACATTTCACAGTGAAATGAAAAGAATTAGCTGTGAAGAAACTCGTGTATTTATCCACCCTAAAGGTGCTGCTGGGTAACACCTCCTAAAATGTTATGACATCAATTCCAATCTCATACTTTTGAGACTCATAGCAAACCCAAACATTACAGTGACAAAAGCATGCTGAATGTTTGGACAATTTGTATGAAAATTTGTATGCTATAAGCCTTATAAAACCCAAGTTTCTTCCTGTCACCAACAATTTTATATCAGTTAAATGCACATCTTTAAATGTCAGGTTCAAATCCAGCACTTCCAGCAGCTAGCATGGGAAGATGAAAAAAAAAAGTTACAGTCTAAAGATCAATTTAAAGCACTGCAACCACCTCTTGGTATTTCAAGATAATCCTAATCTGAGGTTGTAAATTTGTGGGTCAATTCCAGGACATAGGACAGACAGAAGGTATTGATGCCCTCTGCTGGCCAAACAGTCTGCTGATTGTAGCTGGCTTGAAACTTTAATTCTAGAACCAACCAAGGGCCGTACCATGAGTATTTAAACAAACTCAGGGTTACAGGATTAGTTTCGATTTGACAAAAATAAACCAATCCAATCAGGCTTTGTTGGTACCATGACACTGTTCATCAACTTTCTCTGTCAACTCAGGGTTATGATCCTTCTGCAGAATATTACGAGATTGAAAAATATTAATAATTTAAACAAATTTACACAGCAAGAAGAAAAGAGCCGTCTATGAAAGAGGACAACTAAAACTTGTGTCACTGCAAGTAAAATTTGTGAAGTTAGTTTATATACTTACCGGTAATATAGGTATAGAGATTTGAACATTTAAGTTCACATGTAGTAATTTTCTAGCTTGATCTATGATTCTAAAGCTTATTTATATGTGACCCTGGATGACAAAACCAGTCTCATGGGTCATTTTTTTTTAAATTGAGATTTATACATCACATGAAAGCTGAATAAATAAGCTTTCCATTGATGTATGGTTTTTTAGGATAAGACAATATTTGGCCGAGATAAAACTATTTGGAATCTGAGGGTGCAAAAATATCGAAACATTGAGAAAATCGCCTTTAAAGTTGTCATTTATGTTTGCGATTGGGCTGCATTCACTCACAAAAATAAATGTTTTTTACATTTACAAAATATCTTCACGGAACATGATCTTTACTTAATATCCTAATGATTTTTGGCATAAAAGAAAAATTGATAATTTTGACCCATACAATGTATTGTTGGCTATTCCCACAAATATACCCGTGCTACTTAAGACAGGTTTTGTGATCCAGGGTCACATATAATCTTTATGTTTATATTAATTTAAACTAAGTGTATAATAAATGATAAACTAAGAATTGTGTAATGGACTAAAAATAATTACATAAATAATATCTAAATCATACAAAATGATTTAAGCATTGCTAAAAGCTAGACGATTTGCCATGTAGTCACATTTAAATTGGAGTAGAAACAGGGGGGTGACTTTATTGGATCAGACACGTCACTTTGCTCACAGCCGATTGGTCCAATTTCGATTTGAGATCTCTTACCTGGAACATAACCTGCCCTGGAACAGGTTAGCTATGGAGTCCAAATTACTATGGCGATGAACACTGCTAAAACCCAAACCACTTTCATGGTGCCTAAAACTCACTGTTGGCACAAACTAAACTGGGCTAGCCACCTAAACCGGCTTCATGGTATAGGCCCCAGGTCACTCAACTAACTGAAACACTACAAAAAAACACGATAAACTCCCACACAAACATTTCATTTAAAAGAAGACAGAAAACTTAAAACTTAAAATGTAATCATTTATTCCCAAAATCATGGAAAAATACATTTAACAATGCATAAAAATAAATAAAATCTGTTTTTTTTCAGAGATTGACTTTCAGAGAAGTCTCTGTTGGTTGGTTGGTGGTCAGCGGTTACTGATTTCTAGTGTATTGTGGTAAGGGTTTGGATGGCTACTCCTCCAGCAAGATGTCCACCTCCTCCATGGGCACTCTCAGACGTAACTCCTTCTCAGTCATAAGATCTAAAAACTCTTGCACGCGTTCAGGAAACAGCTGCACGGCGTCCATGTACAAGCCCTGCAGACATACACACACATGCACTTAAACTAACATACACTTTGAGAGGCTGAAAATAAATGTGTTAAATGTGGAGACATTGTCAAGTCACCTTTATTTATATAGCGCTTTTTACAATACAGATTGTTTCAAAGCAGCTTTACAGAGATAATAAACAAGAAAATAATGTTGTGATATTATTGTTAAAGGAGCATTTCACCCATTTCAACATTAATCTTTATTGAAAGTGGATCATATATGTAGTCGAAATGTAAAATAATTTTTGAATTTGTTGCCCTCTTGACCGAGAAAAGACAGAAAATAACCGAAGGGTGCATTTGTATGAAAGACTACAACACCCACAATGCACCACATTGCACAGCTCCGCAAGCCACACCCACTAATCCGGAACTGCGCGCAGCCGCGCACATCAAATAAAACATGCTTTTGTCAACAAGGCTAACGTTAGCTGCCACCAGAGTTTGAAATTCATTTCACGCAAAATTTCTACTAAGTGATAATGCAAGACAAGAGACGCACCGACCGGTCTCGTATCTCTCACAGAGGAGCGGAAGCATAAACGGCAGATCGAGAGAGGAACAGGCATGATTTTATGTTGTGTGTGGACTTAGTCTTAAATGAGGAGCTGTTGGCTTATACTTTCGTTGTGTATTTGTTCATTTTACTATTAAAATGTTTAAATGTTCGCCGATTCCAGCCTCCTTCTTCCCACAACAACAAACCCCGTTAACGTTAAGTTACATTGGCAAATTCATTAGTGAATTACTCCTCGTTTGTATTTCTTTCTGAATATGGTGTATTACTGCATGATACCTGGATGTTCAGTCAGGCGAAACTATGGTGGTTCACATCACAACACAAACGCCCCTTCGTTGAAATTCTCTGCAACAGACGGACTCTATCTGTGTCCGTAGCGCACAGCGAGAGCACAGGCACAGCAGTCCGCCTCAGCTCGAGCCAGTCCGGGCTCCTCGACCGCGACAGGCAGCCGCCTCCTGTTCCTCCATCAGCCTCAGCTGCTCTTCACTATATTGCGGCTCGTAAAGATAGCCACGAACATCGGATTCGAGCAGCAGACTTTCAAAATCCTCTTCTTCCATATCATGTATAGTTTCTTCAGTCATTGTCATACTTCCTATCTCCACAGCGCTTGTTAGCTTAGCTTCCAAAAACAAGATGGCGGATATTGATTTCGGTTTCTGCAAGTGAAGTCCCACCCACTGATCTATAATAGGCCTGTAGGGTGAGTGGGTCCCACACCCTTGAATAATAATGAGCAAATGTTTGTAGTCTATACACTTTTCAATGAAATTTATCTTCCGTCCTATCGTGACGCAAAATGACGATATTTACGTCACGATAGGACGGAAGTAAAACACTTGAATCCTTTTTTCTCCCATCTCATAAAAAAAACAAGCAAAATTCCACCATCATTATAATATATGACTGGGTTTCTAACAATACAAACCTTAATGCAAATGGGTGAAGTGACCCTTTAAATATAAAATGAAATGTCCCCATCTAAGCAAGCCAAAAGCCAATGGCGAACCAAAACTCCATCAGGTGACAGAATGGAGAAAAAAAACCTTGGGAGAAACCAGGCTCAGTCGGGGGGCCAGTTCTCCTCTGGCCAATGAATGAACAGTGTATGATTATGATTCAGGCAGCATTACAGGTCAGAGGTCAGATTGGATCGGAACATTATATTATGCAGTTCATCTGTGAAGACCGGAGTCATCACGCGCGTATGGATACAGGTTTGTTGAGGATCATTGTCACAGTAACACAGTAAGTGACCCATACCTTTACCCAGGGCACTTCCTGTAGAGCCTTGTAGAATATTCCACTGCCACTCTCTGCAGTCCCATCACATACCTGTAGAAAACACACAGGGCATCAGCTGTTTATTGCTGGGTATTTCTAAACAACACAAATTGTAGCGTGTTTACAACGTTACCATGAAGTTCAGATACATTCTCCACAGCAGAGGACAATGGGCCCCTTGTTCTGTTGCCGTAGCAGTTTCAAACAGAAAGCGGATACGGTTGCTAAGACCAATCACTGGCTGGCCGGGGAGAGCTTCTCCAGGATGACGAGACCTTTGGATAAAAAAAGAAAAGAGTTTGTGCTACTAAACCAGGTGTCAGTGGTATAATCTTAGTCACCATGTTAATAATGTTTCTTAAGAGCTAGTTTGACCCACAAGGGCTATTCAGTCTTACTTTTTCAATTTGAAGTAGACCAAACTACCTTTTTTAAGTAACTGATTTAAAAAAGTTAGACTAGTTTTAAAAGTTTTTTAAAACTGGTCCTAAGCAGTTTATGCAACCGACTACAGATTGTTATTAATCAGGTAGCTGGCTATAAGCAAGCGCAGTGTAACTAACTTGAACTAATTGGCTTTGCAAGAATCTCTACCAACTGCTCCTCCACCATGGCGGCAGGGTGACCTGAATGAGATCACTGACTGTAGGAAAAAATATAAAAAAGGCTGCTATAGCGGCCCTTGCTGCAACACACTTGTGTCACATTTTGAAATCCATTTCGACACATTAGCTACGATGTGTTAAATCGGGCAGCGCCAGAAGTGTTTGTGTTCACGTAGTAACAATGCAACAACACCAAACAAAATCAAAACCCAACCAAAATATGAAACAAGAAAACAAAACAAAAGCGAAATGACAAGAAAACAAAAATTAAAAGCTCACGAGAACTCATTTTTTTCTCACCTCTGCACGGAGTCCAGAAGCTGCTTGAGTCGTTGTTCTGCAGTGATGGCGAAAAGATAAGGCACAACACTGTCAGTTTTCTTTGCCACACTGTGGAAAAACCTTCGGGCACGGCCTGCGCTGTGATAGCGGTTCTCTGTTTGTAGGTAGAGATGCCATAACAAGGCGCTGGAGGGCAGTAAGGAGATGGCATCTGTAAGTGCCAGTCTTAGCCGGGAAAGAGGAAACACATTGGTGTTGGTGTGGTGGCGTAGCAGTGCTACATGCTGGACAGCAACAGACTCCCAGTCTGCAAAGACCTTGCATCTCCTCAGAGAATCATCTGTCACTTCTGATTTCAAGTTGGTGGGAATCAGTTTTTGGATGGCATGACTGTATACGGCATCAGCTGCATCTATTCCCATTGTCAGGTACTGAAAAAGCCCAAAGCATCCAACCAGGCTGGATGTCCTGCGGAGTTTCTTTGGAGCTCCAGCATCGCTGTCTGTGCTCTGCTCAGGTAAAAAGCTCAACAGGGCCTGCTCATAAGCCTTCCTGGCCTTCAATATGGCCACTGGGTTGATCTGGCCAGAGAAAGGAGTGTAAGCAGCACCCTCGGCTAATTTAGTGAGAATGTAGACAGCTTTGGAGGAAGTCGAGACTGTCCCACCACTTAAGGCCTGCTCTACCTCTAACTGGGCATAGAGAAAGCAGAGGTTGCAGAGAACAGGATCGTTAAGACCTCTAGATACACCCATGCCCAAAGCAGTGTCAAATACGTTGCGCGCCTCTTCCATGTTACCCAGAAGCCACTCTAGATAGGCATACTCTCTCCAAAGTGCCAGACTTCCTCGGTTATTGGGCTCTTTTAGCAGCCGTTTCGCTAGTCGTTTACTACGCTTTCCTTGAGACTTCAGTTGCCTTTTATTTCCACTGCGTAAACATCTCAGCACCTACAACAGAAACGCAATGAAGGTTACAGAATGATGCAAACATGGAATTAAAGAAGTAGAAATACGGTGAATTTCACAATAATTGTTAAAAAAATGCCAAAGCCGTAGATTTTCTATTAATATATTTATATTAGGGCTGTCAAACTTAATGTGTTAACGCATGTGATTAATTTCTTTCAGTTTAATGAGTTAAAAAATTTTGACGCAATTAACAAAGCATCCGTTTTTATGACCACACTATCATTCATACAATTTCAATTAAACCATTCAAACATGATAAAATGCAAAACTCTGTACTGGCTTGCTGTCTGTGAAGCGGTTCTCTGTGAACAAACACCCAAAATGCACGTACGCTAAATGCAGCTTCAGACAGAGCGCCAGTGCCGCATCGAGTTCTCTTTCGTGCTTGAACGGACAAAAACACAAAATTATGTCAAAATTCCCGTTTTGCACAGTCTCAAATTAGTTAAAAAGTGTTAAATGAATGTAAAGAGTTGTGAGAAAATGGGATGCGTGTCAGATCCACATCATCTAGGGTTGGGTATCATTTGAATTTTAACGATTGTGATTATGCTTATCGATTCCAGTTCTAGGTTTTAAAATCACATTAAAATCACTTTTATAAGCATGCGCTTTGGATCTGTGTGCTGCACAGAAAACAGTGTGCGGGTCTTCTTGCGCTTGAATGGTTTAAAGTCATATTAAAATGTACACAAAGGAATCGATAAGAGGAATCAAAATGCACACGTCTTATCGAATCCCCGGTTTTGGAACCAGTTCTCGATAACCAACCCTATCTGCATCAAGTCTTAAAGTGAAAGCAGCCTAATAAACCTGTAACTTTTTTTGTGCATTTTAGCAGGTCAGGTAAAAATATGAACAGGACTGAAAAAACAAAACAAAACAAAAAACCTTAGCATTGATCCCTGATATATTAAATGCACAGCTAAATAAGACATTTATTGGCACAATGGGTTTATCTAAAGATTTAAGTTCACTTAAATTAAAAGTATATATAATTATATTTTTAAAGCCTATTAAATTTTTATTTAAAATTGTTTGCTTCTAATTATACTGTAATGTTGAATGGCAATAATGGCTTTAATTAATAGAGACATCAGTGATACTGACCTTTATTCACAGTGCTTAGTAAAAAGATACCATTAAACAAATATTTAAAATGTCTTATGTTGTTTCTATATTATTTTGGAGATTCAATGTGAAACTATTACAATATATTAAAAACTTTAAATGTTATCTCGATTAATTACAGAAAAATGTGCGATTAATTCGTTGTTGTTTTTTAATCGATTGACAGCACTAATTTATATTCATATAATTCAAATGAACCACATGTTTATGATAACATATATTATAGTTTTTTAATTGTCATGATTTCTTATAATTATATAATTTTTTAATGTTTTTATTGATTTTGCATGTATTATGACTGTCAATTCTTTGAGATTGTATAATGAGAAATATCTATGAATGCAGAAATAATGGTTTATCATTTTTTTTCTTTCTCACACACACAGACCTTGAGTTTCTCATACTGCAGCCAGCAGAGAGTAATAGCAGCTTGATCCTGTGCAGAAACGAGCGGAAGAGTTTGCTGTAGAACGTTCTGGAGAAACTCCTCCCCTGCCTTACACAGCCCTGCCTGCCTCCTGCAGTCACTCAGAAATGTCATGTGACCCACTGCACAGATCCCAGCCATTGGGAGGTCATAAGAGGTCAGAGGTCGCTCCTGGTCTGGGCCCTCTTCAAGGAAGGCGAGATCGTCCAGTAGAATGTTTGAGGAAGAGGTTGTAGAAAACCTCCCTGAAGGTCCAGGCAGACCTAGGAACTGCAGGAATGACAGGATCACCTGCAGCTGGAGATCTGGTCTGTCCACACGAATCATAGATGGGCCGATATCATCAAACAATACCTGCACGGACAGAGAGAGATTAATGCACAATTAGAACACTTATAACATCTAATATTGACTGCATTAAACATATAAGCATATAAAATCCATTTTGCAGAGATTTTCCTGCAAAAACATCTGCAGATTTCATTAGGGCCAACTCATCAGGTTGTCAACAAAAGTCGCACCTGCCTGTCGGGGTCCTCGCAGTCCTCTTCTGATTGGCCCTTGGTTTTATCTGGTCTCCATGGCAACCAGTTGTTTGCCTCACGGGACGTCTCTACATCTAACCAGATCTTCCATTTAGGCCTGGTCTTGTCTTTGATCTCTGAGTCATCCTGCTCTTCTTCATCTTCATCATCTGCAGGCCAGAGTTCACTGTATGTTAGCTCTCAGAATCGATAAAACACTTTGATTTGGGGTTGGGTCATAGAAGTCTTGTAATTGTGCATCAGTTCTGAAAAACACTTGTGTTAAAAACTCCTTATGTTTTATCTTTATCCCATGATGTGACAGGCATTCGCTATTACCCATGTCCGTGTAGTCAGAAATACCAAACTCAAAAATGCCTTTGAACTAAATGCTGAACCAGCAGCTACATTATATAGTACATTGGCAATTATCTACATCTGTGTGTGTGTGTGTGTGTGTGTGTGTGTGTGTGTGTGTGTGTGTGTGTGTGTGTGTGTGTGTGTGTGTGTGTGTGTGTACTGTGTTTGGTTAGAACACCTGGCTCAGGTGGAATCACCCATCCTCCTCTCTCCTGCTGAAGCATCCAAGCATTCCATCCCCGAGCCCCCCGCTCCCCTATCCTGGGCTCTCCACTGTCCCAAAATGGCTCAAAAAATTCCACCTGGACACACAAAGAAATAGAAAAGATTATAAATATCCTAAAAAACACAAGTAGAACAACAAATAAAAGCTAACAATCCATCAATTTTCCAACACATTTAGACCAATAGATTTTTATGATTTTTCCATTCATTCATGATTTTTTAAAAACTTTTTATAGAATTTATACCCTTTCTTTATAAAAAATATTTAGAGCTAAGCATACATAGAAAAGCTAAATTTGCTGTAATGGATTCAAGCCTTTTCAGTCTTGAGTTTTAAAATACTGATGTTTCCTGGTTTTCACTCAGCAATCCGCCAAGGGGCGGCAGTGGCTCAGTGGTTCATGTAGGTTGTCTACAAACCAAAAGGTTGGTGGTTCAATCCCCGGTTCCATCTGACTAAGTGTCGAGGTGTCCATGAGCAAGACACCTAACCCCAGCTGCTCCCAACGAGCTGGATGGCGCCTTGCATGGCTGACACCGCCGTCGGTGTATGAATGTGTGTATGAATGGGTGAATGTGAGGCAATATGTAAAGCGCTTTGGTGGCCATTCGGTCTGTGAAAGCGCTATATAAATGCAGTCCATTTACCATTTGTAGAATCACTAGCAGTACGACTCTCATTCACATAAAAGTTATCACACTATCACCATTCGGCTATCACACTATCCCCCGGTTTCACAGACAAGGCTTAAAGGGTTAGTTCACCCAAAAATGTAATGTATCATTAATTACTCACCCTCATATCCTTCCAAACCCGTAAGACCTTCGTTCATCTTAGGATATATTAAGATATTGCTGCCTATGGGTGGTTCAGAAATGTTATTAAAAATATCTTAATTTGTGTTCCAAAGATGAACGTTCTTACGGGTTTGGAATGACATGAGGGTGTGCAATTAATGACACATTAATTAAGGCCTAATACGGACTTAATCTAAGTTGTCTGTGAAACCAGGCCTAAGTGCCAAAACTACCTCATACTGCAGTACCAAACTCAACCAGCACCAAGAACTTGCTCAGCCAATCAGAGGAAGACACCAGGAGTGGTAAGTCGATGACAGGATTATTAATGCAACAGTAATGTGCACATCACTAATTGATATCTCCTAAAATGTAAGGATAAGAAATGCAAAGAAATAAAGGTTCACAGATATCTACCATAAGTAAGAATGTGAGGTGGGTATAATAGGAGCAATCAATCACAGACTGAAATGCATATCACGTTTTTTAATAATCACCAACAATCAGCTTCTGAGGCTATCAAGTTCATGTTGAAAGTGTCTTGGACAGGGCACGATCTGACTTTCTAGGACTCTTTAGGTCTTGCTCAGCAGAATGTGTATGTGGCTGTTGACAGAACAGATATTTCTGCCGTTAAAGAAAAAGTTTTAAAAAGCAACAGTGCATGTGAATATGCCTCTTCAGCAAATCCTGTGACCGAAACGAAGAGGCCAGAACAACCACAGTTTCACATTAACACCTCTTCCTGTATAGTATATATACAATATAGTATATATAGTTATGCCTCTGTTGTATATACTTCTAAAATTGTTAAATATTTTCACCACAGATCTCATGTTTATCTTAAATGGACTACAGAGTTACAGTTTCACAGCACAGTAAAAGTGGGTTACATATTTTGAGCTGGTGGGTTGCCTGAAAAATGTCTTGGCTATTCTGTTTTAAGGAAGACCAGTTGAATTCCATGGGTTTCATAAAGATGCGTTCACAAACAATGAGAAAGAGCGCAATCGAATGAAACAGAATGCCAAAGACGTTCATCTTAAATTGTATGGCTGTAGCGACAGTGCTTCAAAGGAAATGAATTAAAGGACGCAACTTTTACAACAGCGTTTTAATGCTTTTGTATTCGTTTGTATACCTGCTGTCTAGTTGGCAGATCTTTCACACTGTCTGGCTTGAAGAAAGTGAAGTCCAGCAGGGCTTGGAAGAGACACACGGCTTTCTCTATGTGACCTGCTTGCCGCAGGAAATGGCACTGCTGTAGGAAGATATCTGCCAGAAAAGAGAGAATACTTTGTTTCACTTGAAAACAACACTGAAATACTTAATACTGCACTGCCACTTCTGAACACAAGAGGGAAGCACAGTGTCACAGGAATAATTTACCCAAACATAATCTTTCACCCACCCTAATGCTGTTCCAAACTTGTATGATTTTTTTTTGTTGTTGTTGATATTTAGAACATCATGAGGGTTAGTAAAATATGGTAGTTTTCTAGATATACATTTCAAACTTGATGTGTTCTTAGTATTCAACATTGGCCCTTCACATTACAATAACAATGTCAGACCTTTATTTGTATTGCACTTTAGACATTATACCTCATAATCAGTCTGGTCCAATCTGTTTAAAATTAATTGCATAATATGAGTGTAAATTTCAGCTCAGCAAATGTGGGCCCTGGGAGTGCTGATCCAGATAAAGGCTGCACATTGACCCGACCTATCGAGGTAATGGTTTAATTAGGCTAATTGACAATCCAGTGATAGAGAGCACAGAACAGCAAGCGGTCTGGCTCAAAATCTGATAGCACACACTGATTTTAATGGCTGTTTATTTCGGCGAATCCCAGTGCGGGGAAACCCAGGACAGTGATGTTTGTGTTATGACTCACTGTCTGTCTCTCTCTCTCTCTCTCTCTCTCTCTCTCTCTCTCTCTCTCTCTCTCATCTCTCTCTCTCTCTCTCTAAACAGAACCCCACAATACACCCTCTAAATAAGCTGACAAACAACATGACAATCCACTTCAAAAACACCACATCATCACCTTTCACTCATTCAAGCACACACACACACACACACACACACACACACACCACACACACACACACACACACGAGCTGCTTAACTCTACAAATATTTATGCATGTAATCAAAACTAGTTTACATTTTCCACCCAACTGCTGTCACAGCAACATAAGGGGAGGGAGAAGAAAAACAACCACGGATGCAAAAAGAAATAAAACCCAAACTATGACTATGCAAAAATGATCTGAGGACACTAGGAGACATTAGGAAAACTATCTATCAGTCTAAAAATTATACATTTGGCAAGTATCTACAATTGACAAATAAAAAAATATCACTGTACCCAAGAGGCCTTCCTGTGTGCCTGGAAGTGGAGGGTGAGACACCATACTCCCATCCTGGACTGCACTGAGCGTGCTCAGACATTTTCCGAATACAGCGTTGACCTTTGATACTGAGAAAGTGCTGAAATGACTCTGTGTGAAGAGGAGGTACTTCTTCCACAAAGGAGCACTGTTTGGATGGACAAACACTAGTTTCTTCCACTCTTTCTGCAGGACGACAGGCTCCCATAGTTCTTTGCACAAGCAAAGTTTCTTCAGTTTCAGGTCCACGTTGGCAGGGTTACTTTCCACCGCCCTGTCCACTATGGACAGCTTCTTCTCCAGCACAGCACGAATAGACATCTTTCTCATGTCACTGTTGCCATCACTGTCAGTAGAGAAAGACCCAGAACCGAAGGCCAGCTCATCCTGAACAGAGACAAAAAGAGAGATTTGGAAGATAGGTAAAAAGGAAACTGGTGCATTTCATCTCTGGAGGCATACCTGGAAGTGTACGAAGTCCAGCCACATCTGGATGTCTGTAGGATTCTCCCGTAGCTTCCTGTTAAACTCCTCCACCCGTGCGCTCAGAAGGGTGCTGCTGCTTCCTTGAACCTTAACGCCCTGCTGATCTCCCTTGACCTCTGGTTGACCCTTACCCTCCAACCACAGAGAAGTTCCAGGGTCATAGATGCCGAGCGGATTGACCCATGATACAGGTGCCTGGGTGGAAGAGCCCTGCTCTTCAGTGCAGGCTGGGAGCTTGATGTAGGAATCAGAGGTGGCGGCACTGCCCTCAGAGAGTCTGGGCAAAGCCGGCAGACTATCTGACCGGAGCCGCTGAAGGGTGGAAGGACAGAAATAGCGCTCAGGTTTCTTGACCAGCCGCTTCTTTTCTGGGCCTCTGTCGGCCCAGTTTACATCCTGCATCCTGAAGTCCAAACCTAGGCATGAGTCTCCCTTCCTCTTATACCTACAAAACAGAAGTTAGCATAAGAAAAGCGACAAGAAAAAGCGAGAAATTTGAATTAAATTGGTGGAGAACCTCTATGCTCTCCCCCCAAAATCAGTGCTGAAAACATGAAGAAAGATTTAGATTCCATCTGGGCCTGCTGACAGATGAAGGACAAAGTAAAAAACAGGAGTTGGCAGGTGACTGAGGGAGTATATAAGATAACTTGAGAATGTGAAGGAAAGAGATCGAAGACGAGGGATATCCTCTTTGAAGAAGCACTTGACCTTCTCAAGAAAAGAGTGCTGGGGTGCACCTCGGTAAAACAAACTCTCTTTGTGCATGATACTGATCAGCTTTAGAGTAATGTGTATGGGGGCATCTGTATGAGAGGGAGGTGTCGGGAGAGAGGGACGTGAGAGAGAATGTGAGTATTGATTGTAGTCTCTTAAGTTACAGATGGCAGCTTTGACACCAGATTAAAGCTGATAGAAGCTGGAGAACTGCCAGGCGTGAGATTTGTTGCCTCTGAGCAGCTAATAAACCCTGCACTAAAGCCAGCAGTGCCAGAACACTGGAGTAAATAATATCCAGAATGACACTTATGAAGAGCAGGGGCGCTGAACTTTAACTACAGCTGCAGTGAGTGCATTTACATTGATAACTATCAAAACCTACGAAAAAATAGCTCATAAAAAAATGCAAGAATATGGCATTTAACTTCAATTCTTTCCAGGCTATGGCACCAAACCGCAAATAGACATGTGCACATTAAAGCTTACCAGTAAAGATGTTTACATGCAGACCAAAACTGGGGGAATAGGTAAAAAGCTTCTGTGAGAACTTAACTCCAGTCCGCTAAAATAAATACAAATTCTATTCTATTTCACTTAGGGATGCTCATATTGACCGTTTAAACCGTTAACCGAAAGTAAAATTTTTGACCGATTAATACTATCAGTTAAACGTTTTTTTTTTAAAGCTTTTTATATATATATTTTTGCTTCATGGTTAAATAAAAAACATACTATATATAGCCAATATTTGTTAACTCACTGCGGGCGCGTCGATATGCGGGTTGCGCAACCACACGTGCGAACAGACATTATTCTCCCTGAGGAAGCAAAATGAAGCGAGCGAAAAGTAATAACTATGTGGACAGAAAGGGCGACAAAGTTACTTGCAAAATATGCTACGGGCTATTAAAATAAAGCAATAGTGCTAGTAGCCTACAATGCAATATCACTTGCTTAGCAAACACCCACAAGCAAATGAAAGGCGCTTCCCGAAGCTGGCCATTCCAGCGAGACGTTATCTCTGTGTTCCCGAACATCTGTGCCATCGGAGACGGTGTTCTCTTACGAGAGGTTCTCTCGTATTGCGTAAGCTAGCTTACGCTACGGGAAAGATTCCATCTTTCTGAGAAATTGAAGCCAAAAATTATCCTATAATTTTGTATCCATTGTCAACGCAGTTCAGCTGCAGCAGACCATGAGAAGGCTAGCTAGCCGCTCATTGGTTCGCTCACGGAGAACTGCTTAAAGGTGCCCTATAATGTGAAATTGAATTTATGTTGGCATAGTTAAATAACAAGAGTTCAGTTCATGGACATGACATACAGTGAGTTTCAAACACCATTGTTTTCTCCTTCTTATTTAAATCTCGTTTTTAAAAAACACCCCTGAAAAACAGGCGAATCTCCACATAATACCGACTGTGACGCAACAGTCGGGGATCACGCCTCCAAAGATTTGCATATCCCACCCCTCAATGACAAGCACTGCACAGCCGAGTCATCGGAACAAGCGAGGATCAGAGAGAAAATGGCAGATCATGGAAATAAATGCTATGTTCCAGGCTGTGCAGGGGATGTGAGGACTTTTCATACCCTTCCCACAGAAAAGAAATGTCAACAGGCGTGGATGATGTTTATCTATAATCGGATACCGCAACAGTTTAATTCGAAGTTGTTAGTTTGCTCTGCCCATTTCACCACGGACTTATTTTAGAACCTGGGACAATATCAAGCTTCTCTCAGAGTCTTAAACTGAAGAAGGGGGTAATTCCAACTATATTCCCGCAACCGGTAAGTAGTGATTTTATTAACGATAATTTACACTGTGTTAGACCCAGCGCAAGATCCTAGTACAGTAATAGCAAACTCCAAGTAACGAGCATAGCTGCTACATAACTAACGTTAAATAGGCTAATTCTCAGTGAATAAACTATACAGAAAGCGATCAAAGAACAATCCACACAGCGCGAGTTTATCTCTCTTGCCAAACTCGTTATGAAATCAATGACGCTGTTACACTGCACAACGAAGCTCTTACTGTATGTCATCATTTGCATTAGTGAAAGCATGAGAGAGAGAAACTGCGTTGTCTCGCGATCAACAAACTGTCATCTGCTTTTGCTCAATGCTCATCACAGCAACATTTTATGTGATGGGAATAGATCTAAATACTTTAAAAACATCTCATGATTCGTTAATCTCGATAGCTGTAATAGTTAAAACGTATTTAACAGCAGTAGTGAAAGTATTCGAGAGAGTTTCACGTGTCTCATTTCATATGCAAGCAGGTCAGCCAATCACAGCAGTGGCCTGTTCTCACAGCAGACACGCCCCTTCAAACAGAGTGTTCAAATCAGAGACTAAAATCAGGCTAGGAAAAATGCCTTTTATTTCTAAAGTATGACTATTTTTGATCTAAAAAACATACTAACATTATAAGGGCAACCCAGAAAACATTATTAAATAATTAAAAAAACCATTATAGGGCACCTTTAAGCCTATGAGGGAGCGCGGATGAACCCGCGACCAATGAGAGTCTGACTCGCTCTCATTACGTCACCGCCCCCGAAGCGGGCGTGGACGAGGCTATAAATACCCCGAATAGGCTGAATAAATCTGATTTTTTCATCCTTCAGCGACGCACCTGCATCTGCTGATCCTGAGAGAGAAGCCGCCGTCGTTGAAAAGGCACTTTCTAGCGAGCGTTTGGGAGACTGAGGAAGCCGGCCGTCTTCGCCACCTTCAGCCGTCCTGTGAGCTAGCGCCATCCGACGGAGTGTATCCTTTTACTCAGAGCTTAAAAAAATCCTATTGTATCTAAAAGAGCGAGCGTCTTTTTAAAGATGTCTCGAAATTCCTGCGGCTCCTGCCGCGCTCCTCTCGAGGCTGGAGACCGCCATGTCATCTGCGCCGTTTGCCTCGGACCGGAGCACGCTGAAGTCGCCCTCGCTGACGGCGGCTGCGACTTCTGTGATACTATGCCTATGTTGACCCTGCGGGCTCGACTGTTGGCTGCTAAAAGCGCTCCCAAGCCACCTCTGTCTGCGCCGCGGAAGAAGAAACGCCGCGCTCAGAGGCCGCCGGAGCCCCAGCAAGAAGCGTTCATCCCGCCGGAGCCTGTAGCCTCCCGCTCTCCTTCTCCGCCGCTTCCGGACGAACAGTTGCCGCCGAGTGGCCGCTCTGTTGCCTCCGATGACGCCGCGGACATCAAGGACTCATGTTCGCTTCTCGCTTCCGACAGTGAGGATTGGTCCGGTTCTCAGGTCTCTTCGAACCGCGAATCCTCCAGGACTCGCGCGGGCATTGAAGAGGAACTAATGCGCCTCCTCACGCAGGCCGTCGAGCGCCTCGGTCTTGAGTGGTCCCCTCCCCCCGAGCAGACCATCAACCGCATGGGCGGCAGCTATTTCCGCCAGCGCTCGACTCCCGCTGCCAAACGGGCTGCGCCCTTCCTGCCCGAGCTGCACGCTGAGCTCTCAAAGTCTTGGAATGCCCCGCTCTCTGCCAGGTCTAGCTCTGATTCTTCCACCCCGCTCCGCGTTGTGGACGGAGCCGCAGAGAAGGGCTACCTCACCATCCCGCCGGTTGAACACTTGGTCGCCGCACACTTATGCCCGCCCTCTGCTAGATGGCGCTCATCACCTGTGCTTCCCTCGAAAGCCTGCAGAGCGACTTCAAGTTTTCACGGCCGCGCATACTCAGCCGCCGGCCAGGCGGCATCTGCACTCCACTCGATGTCTGTGCTGCAAATCCTGCAGGGCGATTTGCTGCGTGAGTGGGATGAGGGCGGTAAGAACCCCCCGTCAGTCGCGGATTTGAGAAGCGCCACGGACCTTGCCCTTCGCGCTACAAAGTCTGCTGCTCTAGCCTTGGGGAAATGCATGGCCGCCATCTGCGTGTCTGAGAGACACCTATGGCTCACTCTCGCCGACATGGGAGATTCCGAGCGCGCCGCCTTTCTCAACGCCCCGCTCTCTCCAGCCGGCCTCTTCGGATCCGCTGTCACGGGTATCGTCGACCGCTTCTCCGAAGTACAGAAAGCTTCGCAGGCCATGGACCTCTTCCTGCCTCGTCGCGCTAGCTCCTCTGCAGGCCGCCCACGTGATCGGCCTCCTGCACGAGCCCCACCCCAGCGCACAGCTCAGCACAACCAGACTGCTCAACGACGCCAGGGCGGCCGCCCGCGTTCCCGCTCTGACAGCCGCCACAGGCCGCCGCCTCCTCGGGGGCCTCGGCCTAGAATCACGCTGAAACCTGAGCAACCAAAGTCTGCCTAGCACAGCTGAGAAGAAAAAGACGGCGCTCTCCCGCTGCGGCCGGACCGCCGTCAAAGATCTGCCCTCTGTTAGTCCCCGCCCAGGCGGTTACTACAGCAGTGTTTTCTGCCATAACCAAGCCGGTCTCTCTTCCCGCTTGCATGAGCACAAACGCCGTTTTCACGGCGACCCAGAGAAATCTCAAAAAGAGCATAAAAGCCTCTTGTGTACGAAATGTGCCCGCAACACTGTGTTCACTCATACACAAAAGCACTCCAGTTCCCCTGTCTCACACAGAGTCCACTCTCATAAAACGGGCCAAGCCCGATCGAGTCCCAGAGTACATAAGCGCGCCCACAAGCCCGTGTGCGCGTCCCACCTCTGCTCACTCTGTTACAGGGCCCTTAAGCTCCTCTCCAAGTGTAAGTCCCGCTGTTATAAGCACTATCAGCGCGCTCACGCAGCCCGCGAAGTGCGACAATGGGGACCATGTAGCCATTCACCCCCTAGCGTCACGCTTCAAAGCGTGGGAAGCTATTCCAGGAATTTCCCAGTGGGTGTTAAACACAATAAAGCTAGGCTATCGCTTACAGTTTCGTCGCCGCCCCCCTCGCTTCCGAGCGCGGCTAGAAACTACGGTGAACCCAGAAGCAGTGTCACTGCTCCGTTCAGAGATAGCAAGTCTGTTGTGCAAGAAGGCTATAGAGAGGGTGCCTCTGGCTATGAGCGAGTCGGGGTTCTACGGCCGTTATTTTCTTGTTCCCAAGAAAGACGGCGGTCTCAGACCAATATTAGACCTCAGATTTTTGAACAAAGCTCTCATAAAGAGACCGTTCAAAATGCTCACTATCAGAAAAACTCCTCGCGCATGTGCGCCAGGGGGACTGGCTCATATCACTAGATCTGAAGGATGCATACTTCCAGATCCAGATAAATCCCCTTCACAGGCCATTCTTACGTTTCGCCTTCGAAGGCCAGGTTTATCAATACACCGTCCTCCCGTTCGGCCTATCCTTGGCACCCTGTACGTTCACGAAGTGCATGGATACGGCGCTCGCCCCCCTGCGGAGTCAGGGGCTGCGAATTCTGAACTACTTGGACGATTGGCTGATTCTGGCACAGTCTCAGGAGGAGTTACTGTCTCATCGTACAGTTCTCCTCAACCATCTGAAAGCTTTGGGCCTCTCTGTCAACTGGACAAAGAGCGTACTACAACCCAGTCAGACTATCTCCTTCTTGGGTATAGAGCTGGACTCGGTCACGATGACGGCGCGTCTATCGACGCAGCGCGCGCACCGTGTGCAGCGCCTCGCCGCATCTTTTCAGATGAACAGACTCACGCCTTTGAAAACTTTTCAGAGAGCGTTGGGTTGTATGGCCTCAGCCTCTGCGGTGCTCCAGCTGGGGTTACTGCGCATGCGCCCGCTTCAGCTCTGGTTGAAGAGCCGTGTGTCTCACCGAGCGTGGACCTCGGGCCACCAGCTGATAAGGGTAACGCAGACCTGTATTACAGCTCTGCAGCCATGGTTAGTGGCAGAATGGTTTCAGCGCGGCGTCTCCATGGGGACTGTTTCATGCCGAAAAGTCATCTCGACAGACGCCTCCAACACGGGGTGGGGGGCGGTCTGCGAGGGCTCACCGGCCTTCGGCCCTTGGTCAGCTCAAGAGAGCCTCCTACACATAAACTGTTTGGAGATGTTGGCGGTCGAGAACGCGCTCAGGCGGTTTCTCCCGCGCATTCAGGGCCATCATGTGCTGATCCGTTCGGACAATATGTCCGTGGTCTCCTATCTAAACCGTCAGGGCGGAGTCAGATCCAGGAATCTTTTCCGGCTGACAGAGCGCATTCTAGTTTGGTCTCAGTGTCACCTGCTCTCGCTCAGAGCGACGCACGTGCCGGGACAGCTGAACGACGGTCCAGACAGCCTGTCCAGGAACCCCATTCCCCCCGGGGAATGGTCCCTGCATCCTCTTACAGTCCAGAAACTGTGGCGTCTATTCGGCAGAGCAGAGGTGGACCTCTTTGCCTCGGCGGAGAACACCCACTGCCCAATATATTTCTCAAGGAGCGAGGACGCGCTAGCCCAAACCTGGCCCAGCCGCCCGCTTTATGCCTTCCCTCCGTTCTCTCTGTTACCACAGGTGCTTCAGAGAATCAGAGAAGCGCAGCACTCGGTGCTCCTCATAGCCCCGCACTGGGAGGGTCAGACTTGGTTCCCGGAGCTCACGCAGCTGTCTCAGACAACGCCGTGGCCCATTCCAGTCAGAGCAGATCTCCTCTCCCAAGCTCGCGGCTCGATCTGGCATCCCCACCCAGAGCGCTGGGCGCTTCACGCGTGGGTGATCAACAACTACCCGTTGCTTTGCCAGAGGGAGTGATTAACACGATCATACAGGCTAGAGCGGCTTCTACCAGAAGGCTCTATGCGTCAAAATGGTCTGTGTTCTCGAAGTGGTGCACAGATAGGGGTCTGGACCCGCGGTTATGCGAGGTTCCCTCCTTACTAAATTTTCTCCAAGAGATGCTGGACAAGGGCAGATCCCCGTCCACTCTTAAGGTATATGTGGCAGCCGTCGCGGCGTTTGCTGAACCCCGACGCGGCCAGTCACTGGGCAAAGACGGGCTGGTAGTCCGCTTCCTCAGGGGAGCTAGAAGGATGAATCCCCCGCGCCCCCCTTCGGTGCCGATTTGGGACCTTTCCATAGTTCTTGATGCTATGAAAGCTCCCCCTTTCGAACCGCTAAGCACCGTGGACCTAAAGTACCTGTCGCTAAAGACCGTTTTTTTACTCGCGCTCGCGTCAGTAAAACGGGTGGGAGACCTGCACGCGCTGTCGCGCTGTTGGACCTAATGACTCATTAGTCGTTCTCAAACCTAGGCATGGCTATGTTCCCAAGGCGATTGGCACCCCGTTCAGGGCACAAGTTATATCCCTATCGGCGCTGCCTGCTTCCGATAGCGAATCAGATTCTAATCTCCTATGCCCGGTCAGGGCTCTGAGATTATATGTCACTCGCACAGCTCCGATCAGACGATCCGAGCAGCTTTTTGTTTCGTTCGGCGGGCGCACCAGGGGGTTGGCCGCCTCGAAACAGTCCCTATCCAGATGGATTGTTGATGCCATTGCAGCAGCATACGCATCGAAAGACCTGCCATGCCCTTTGGGCATCAGGGCTCATTCCACTAGAGGCATGGCCTCATCGTGGGCATGGTCCAGTGGGATTTCCATTCACGACATTTGCGTGGCAGCGGGATGGGCTTCCCCCTCCACCTTTATCAGATTTTACAATCTGGAAGTACCCGCTTTGCAGGCTAAACTACTAGCAGTCTAGTATGTTTCAGCTCTTCTGGTTGAGCTGCACTATAGGGGGTTAATTCACACAGACCGAGTTCGCTCTGTCCCTCTCTTTTATGTGCTTATGTACTACACAATCACCGGCCCGCTCCGCTGGCCGTTTGTCACTGATACATATATTCATTCCCACTTTCGGTGTTCCCCGGGATGCCCCGCGGGACTAATAGTGGATGCTTAGCACGCACGGCGTTGACCATGGGTTCCCGTAGCGTAAGCTAGCTTACGCAATACGAGAGAACCTCTCGTAAGAGAACGAATCGGTTACCTAACGTAACCTCGGTTCTCTCTAGATGAGGGAACGAGTATTGCGTTCCTGGCCGTGCTTGTGCTACTGGCGATGTTCGCTTCAGAATTGAAAAAACCAGATTTATTCAGCCTATTCGGGGTATTTATAGCCTCGTCCACGCCCGCTTCGGGGGCGGTGACGTAATGAGAGCGAGTCAGACTCTCATTGGTCGCGGGTTCATCCGCGCTCCCTCATAGGCTTAAGCAGTTCTCCGTGAGCGAACCAATGAGCGGCTAGCTAGCCTTCTCATGGTCTGCTGCAGCTGAACTGCGTTGACAATGGATACAAAATTATAGGATAATTTTTGGCTTCAATTTCTCAGAAAGATGGAATCTTTCCCGTAGCGTAAGCTAGCTTACGCAATACTCGTTCCCTCATCTAGAGAGAACCGAGGTTACGTTAGGTAACCGATTCGTTTTCTGCCGCGGGTCTAACAATCCACAGGCTGCGCTCCAGACTTACACAACAACAGCATGTAGACTGTAATGCTACTTTTTAAAATAAAAACTAGACAAGCTGTGGATTGAGGTAGGCCTGCTATTTTTATTTGACGGAAAAACGTCTGATGGAGAAAAACAGAAGCCAAAGTGATTCAGTGTTTTCTTTTTGGCATCGTAATTTGTTAATTATTTAAGCTAAATATATATATATATTTATTCTAGGCTTATTGTATGTTTTTTATTTATATTATTTTATTCTGTTTTTCTCTGTTGTCACTGTCAGAAATGCGGCCGGTGCGTGGAAATTTGATTTGAATCCTGTTTTTGAAGCTGTTCTGTTGTTGATCTGTTCTGTATGCTGCTATTTGCACTTTGCACGTTAAAATAAACCCTTTGATAAAAACATATTTTTTGGGGTATTTTAATGGGTCACAGATACGTCAATTTTATTTTTATTTAATGCCAATATAATCTTATCAGTTAACGGTTAATAATCGATTAACGAGTGGCGGTTGTCGGTCGGGAAAATTAACCGAAATGAGCATCCCTTCCTTCATCTATGCTCTCGGTTCCTTAATCCCTCCCTGTTCTAGCTTGCACTAATTCTGAACGATGGCTGAAAATTTTTATTACTAGCACTTCATGGCCTGGTTACACAGACAGAGCTGAGATTAAGCCAGTATTATGCTTTAGTTAAATTAGGTTATAGCTTTTGTAAACTTGCCTTTGAAAAAAACATTACTTATGTGCATCTTGAGACAACAATGGCAAGGAAACCTATTATGCCCTTTTTTACTAAATAAAAAAATAAGTCTCTGATGTCCCCACATATTTTTTTATAGCATGTTAAAATTGGCACTTTTAGGGTGTGAGCAAAAACTGTTTTTGTGTTAAATGCAAATGAGCTAGTGCTCCCAGCCCCCTTTCAAGAAGAGGGCGGGGCTTCAAGAGCTCATGCTCCGGCATACCGGCAACAATAAAACAGGACAATCTCACACACTGAAAATGTGGGAAACTGTCACTAGGAGGGTTCAGCCTTATATGTTTGAATCAGAGCTTGCGCACAAAGCGTTGATATTGACCCATCTTTCAGAATCAAGTTTTTCCCCCCAAAATCTAGCGTTGAAAAGACCCTCAATTGTGAAGCAGTCCGGCGCAAAATGATTGGCGCAAATGTGTAAGACTTTAATGATTTTCTTCTGGACATTTCCTTCAAAAATGAAATTGAACCACAATGTCCTCAGTGATTCAGATGGCGGGTCTATGGAGACTCTTATTTAAGCATTGGTACATCCCAAAACATACTCTTGTAATGCCTCTTTGGCCCAGACGAGAGTTCAAGAGATTTCCAGGACGCATGCGCGAGAAGCCGAGAACTGAGATGAGGACGGAAGAAGAAGAACGTCCTTATCTCAGTTCTCACGCATGCGTCCTGGAAATCTCTTGAACTCTCGTCTCAGGCCCACAAGGAAGTAATGGAATAGTCGAATAAAGTCGTTATTTTTGGGGTTTTTTCCGCACAAAAAGTATTCTCGTCGCTTGATAAACTTATAGTGGAGCCACTGTAGGCACATGAAATATTTAAACATTTTCTTCAATGACTTTCTGGGCCGTCAAGTTTCAATCCCTTAGGAAGCCTATGGAGGAGTGACCCAGCTCTCAGATTTAATCAAAAATATCTTCATTTGTGTTCCGAAGATGAACGAAGGTCTTGTGTTAAAAAAAAAGTGTTAAAAAACTTTTTTAACACAAGAAAAGTTTCTTGTCCACATGAAGATTTTTTTTTAGTTTTGTTGCAAATATCACATTAAATTTTTTGTATTAAACAAAGTTTATTTTTGTTCAAAGTTTGTGAATTCATTGCAGAAAAAAAAGAAGAGAAACCAAAAAGTGCTTTTGAAGTTGCAGATGCAGACTATGTCATGTGGATTTCATACCTGTCAAGTTTTGGATTTGAAAATAAGGGAAAGCCCCCCCCCGTCCCCCCCCATTGATCGCAGTATTTACATGAGGGTTTTTTTTTTTTTTGGCCGGAGTGCCGGAGTGTCCGTCTCTGTCATAGCGTCCATCATCCGTCTCTGTTTTTCCCCGCGTTGTCACTCATCATCTGACCTCACACACTAACCTCGCGACAACTGTCACCTACAGTACCTGTAGTATTGCGGTTATCGCGAGGCTAGTGACAGAGCTCAGTTTAGGAATGTTTTTTTTTACTCCGCCCGGCGGGGTATTTTTTGTTTTTTTAAAAACGCAGGTTAAAATACGGGAGATTTACGGGAAAAGACTAATACGGGAGGACGGCGGGAAAGAAGGGTAAAATACGGGACTTTCCCGGCCAAAACGGGATACTTGACAGGTATGGGATTTTAATGGGTCTCTGCAAACAGAAGTTTGAGTTCTAAAAGCAGTTGAAAGAGACACATGAGCACAATACACACTGCAGCCCTCTCACACACACGGTCGCAGTGCGTCCCTGGATTATGGAGAGTCTGGCACTTGCTGCTGCTGCCAAACAGAAAGAATGAAAGAGGAGAGCATCTATGTGTGAGACAGACAGACACACAGAGATGGTGAGTAAAGTTACCTGGCTATGTCTCCTCTATAAAGGGATTTGTATTCCCAGTTGGCACGGTCAGCTCTCCTGTCGATACAGAAGGGGGAATCAGTGGGGGTCTGGAGGTCATCCAGCCACATAAAGATCTCGCTCACCCGAACCTGAGCTTCCTCTCTGCAGCCAAGAGGATGAAAGACAAGGACATACATTTTTTTTTTTTTTTTAAAACACACACACACAAACAAAACAAGGCAAACAGAACAACCTTTGAAGGGAATTAGCTAATATTTTGCACAAAAAGACACACATTCTGCTTCTGTTGTCTAGAAAAGAGTTGCAAATTAATTCTGCTAAACGTCTACTTTAATGTTTAATTATAAAAAAAGGTGAGTACATGACAGAATTTTGCTTAGGATTTTTCTATGAACACACCTGTCAGCATTGTCCTTTTTTAGCAGGTCGCTGGGGTAAATGGTGTCGGATTCAGAACCACTGCTCTCAGAATTATCTCTGCTCCTCTTCTTGTGTTTTTTCTTCTTCTTTTTCTTTCTCTTCTTCAATCCGCCATGGCTATCTTCTCTCTCTTTCCGCTTCTGCTCACTGAATAGACATAAAAAAGGAAGTTATCCTCTCTGATAAAAAGTCACTTTTTAACAAGAAAGTTAATACAATAGTATATTTAAATGCGTGTATGTGTACATTTCAAGCCTGGTCTATAACAGGCATATAGTACTATATTACTGTACATACATGCATACATAGATATGACGCCTAAATTGCCATTTAAAGAAACATTATATATGTACAGATTACTATACTTGTGCATGACAATTTAATGTGGGAAGGACAATGAAATATTTAGCTAACTTCAGCTTTGGTTGAAGTTAAATTAAAATTTTATTTATTTATATTTATCATTTTATTTTAACAAGATTTACTTGAAATCAAATAGCTGGCATATCCCCCTTTATAATCTATTATGCAAGTTCTTTAAATCACACATTAAGTTCCACACAGATGATAAAGTTAATTTATTGAGTCAATAACTGCACTGCGCAAGGATCAGATGACCTTGTGCCTGCTGGTTCCTCTGCTTGCACTCTGTCTGTGGCACGCTGGTGAGTCTTCAAAGCATCTTCTCTGTTGAAGCTCTGATTACTCAGCCATTCCAGATCTGCTGGAGCTGAGAGAGGAAACATTCAGTCAAACCAAATTAGCTCTGCCAGCCTCTTAAGAACTGAATAAATCAGTCATCATGACAGACAGCCTGTCCAAATGAAGTGAAACCTCAGAGGAGTGCATCTGATGTGATTCACACGCAAAAAAAAACCTGTCAGTTAAAGAGAGTTGATTCCCTTAAGCAGTGAGAAGGACAGAAGCATGATGCTATCTGTTATTCTGTGGACAGCCTGGGAATCAGCCAGATGCATTGCTGACCTGGCCGATATTCTGCACAAATCCCCCACGGCAGCAAAGGTGATCTGCATGCAAGAGCAGTTTGTTCTTTTCTACAGTACTCAATGTGAGAATGGTCCTTTCCCAATAATTTGATATTGATTAGTTGGGATGTGCATCTTCATCTAGTTAACTGCTCAAAGGAACCACTCATACGGAATGGCTGACTTATTACATTGTGTTGAAACTATAGCCAAATAGGTCGAGTTTTTAGCATTCAAATCATTTGTTTGTGCATAATATGTGCTATATCTAGCGGTGCTTGTAAACATCACTCAATCTATTGCTCACTTTGAACAAACCCCTATGCATTAAACTTTGCCGTGTAACTTGTCCAGAATGTTTGTGTATGCACTAAAGATGATGCTCCATAAAGGTTTCAGTTCAATGCAGTTTATTCCAACAGATTCACCACAAATCACTTATCTAGAAGTACTAATAACTATACTACAGATGATTCTATAATACAAAAACATAATATAGCTTACCTCTATCCTCAGTAGAACTGTTAATGCCTGACAGTTCAGCGCAGGACGGAAACAGAGCCATGTTGCTTCATTCAATTCAAAACAGACGCGCGCCGATTGCGTCATCCGTCTGCGACCTAGCATGAACGCATGCAGTGATGAGAAGTCCGGTTCTTTTAAACAATAACAATTATTCAGAAATAATTTTATGTCATGGTATTATTACAACATGAATTATGAATTATATAACTTGCAGCCCTGATTCAGCTAATTTAGAGCAACACAAAAGGGGGGTATACAATGATTCAATTTGCATTTTGCACACAATACTAAAGTTAATATTTTGCAAGTTTTATAAAATGCTATTCAAATACTAAAGTTAATATTTTTGCAAGTTTTAATAAAATGCTATCTATAAATGCCAACTCTATTTATTGCGCGTGTTGATAAAAATGTCACACAATATGTCATATTTCACATTTCATTCTAAGACATGAGTCGTAAACATATTTTCCAGTTTGATTAATTAACATTTCTGCTATTATAGTAGGCCTAAACTCCTCATTGTCAGTTAAAATCACCCAAATCCAATAATCTTAATGTCATTCTTCATCATTCATCCAAATTACGAATCGGGTTCGAAAGAAACGGTTCTTGGTTAAATAAATCAGTGAGATGATTATTGGAAAATCGCTCAGAAATCGGTCTCGTTAAGATTTCTGAAAATTAATTTTGGGAGAAATGTTTTCCTTGGCGATTACTAAAGTTTACGCACTTTTACGCACTTAGTTAAATATAAGAACAGAAGTTTGTTTATTATAGTAACAGTTTGGTCCTCCCAATAATTGTAGCCTAATTCTTTCATTCTTATCATAACGGATAGATATATGCATGTATTTATTTCCGTTGTCGCAACATTTATTTCATCCAGATTGAAGTGTTATTGTCCAAACCGGTTATTTAGCCTGCAAAGAGGACAGCAGTCTGTGCTTACCACAACTTTCTAGGGAAACTAAATTAAAGCTTAACTTTCTTGAAGTAAAGAAGGCTCACGGTGAGTATATAATATGAGATCTGATCGCGGGAGAGAAATTGAATCAGCCCTTGCTGTCTTGTCTAACCGAAGGGTTTGTTGGCCCGCCGGTTCTAGTGCTGCGTGATCCGGGACACACAGAGCGCAATGGCTTGACGCATTGCAGGTCTAACGTAACCAATCAGAGACTCTGTTACAGTCACGAGCGGATTGCGGGTCTCAGCTGGCCAATCATAAAAGCTGTGACATGCTGAGTCGAAATCTCTTTAGCGTCAACAAAGGCACTGAACTTGATGCAATAAGTAATATTCCGACGAAAGAAACTAGTGCCTTTTTGAGAAGTAGTCCCTCAAGATGAAAAGAGTTCTTAGACCATTTATAGTAATGTGGGCATAATAAATTACATTTACTGGTTGTCGACATGTCCTTATATTTTATATATATAATCTATTATTTTTAAAACAATGTTATTTATAATATTATATTAATATAACCTATAATTATTTTCATGTTTTATTTACTACTTATTAATGAACATTTCGTTTTCAAATGTTGGCTAGCTGTTCACTGGCAATTATTTAAATTAATAAATTAATTGGAACCAGTCGAATACGTTTTCAATTATTAAGAATATTTTTCTCTTCATTTCTTTTAAAAAGGTCTTAATTCACACACACAAAACACTCATTCTTGAAGTTCATTTTTGAATGTGAATGTTGAATGTGTTTACTCTTCTTAGCCAACATTTTGCCATGACTTTGTCATATATAGGCCTATTTTTTTGCTTGTCACATTATAATTTTGATTGTCTATCAAGCCCCCTGCATTTTTAAGGGGCCACGCTATTCCTGCAGGTGTTTTCCTCCTCATTACAAATTTATACTGGATGAATTTACTTTAGATTTTAGTTGGGTCAACTTCTGTTTCTACACAACTTATAGAAAACATTGATTGGTCATGGGAAGATTTGGGTCTTTAAACCAGAATTATCAGCATGTGAGAACGCACGCTGTGAGAGGTTTGAAAATAATCCCATCTTTATTTTATCAAAATATCTTTGTGCATTGTTATTACAACAATGAAGTGTATGTGAACCTTTGTGAGTGAGATATTTTTTTTACTCCAGTAGTCATATTACCTATTATGCTACATACAATAACAGTGTGTAAAGTGCTCTAAGAAATAATTACATATAACATACACACTATTGATTTGTATTGCGTGCTTATTGAAATTATTTAGAAAGAAAATACTAATTAGGGTACTAAACTTAAATTATTAATAAGTAATATAATATAATATATTATAATAAACCTGTTGGTTTACATAAAAAAAAAACATTTAGGCCTACATGCAGTAAAATGTATATGCTGTTTGTTTTCTTGTAACAGTGCTGAAACTCCTATGACATTTTCATATAGGACTACCAGAAAATGTCATATTTATATAATAATACTATAATACATTTCTCCAAATAGAATTATTACATTTCACTAGTATTTTATATATATATATATATATATATATATATATATATATATATTATATGTGATATATATATATATATAATATATATATATATATATATATATATATATATATATATATATATATATATATATAATATATATATATATATATATAAACTAACACTTTCTCTTGTCTGGACTGTGCTGAGGTGGTTATGATAATTAGATGGGCGGGGCTTATGACTGCACTATGCGGAAGTGAGTGATAGGGATACGCACGGCGGAGGAATACACCGATGTATATAGAACCGGATCACCTTCAATACTCTGCGAGCGACAGTCGCACGGTAGAGCTTTCAACAGCGGAGCATCGCTGCAGTCTAGTGTAGATTTACAAACCTAGCCTACTCTCCAACCTCAGATATGGTACGTATAGGCTTTTGTCATACACTACTCGTTTATGAAACGGTGTTAATCTTTCATGTATTTAACGCTTTGCGATTAATATGCAGATACGACTAACCACCTGCTTGCTTGACACTGCTGCGTTTTGCGCTCTGTTCTCGTGCAACATCAAATTTAATTTCATATGCATTACAATCTGTTCTGTATTTCAATGCACTTCGCAAGAGATGGTTGCGTCTGTTATTATTTTGAACGTGTTTCAGTGTTATTGATGTCATAGTGCGGCAGGAAATGTGACATATATGCGTTTTATTATGGTGTGATGTGCTAGACAGCAACAGACAGATGATCAGTGTTCACCTCCTATTAAATAAAAACACATTGTGCTTGCCTTCCTATTTGGCGTGTATGAGACAATATTTGCTTTGCTTTTGCAAATGATTTTTGCTATCTAGACATAAATGACAGCGCCTGGACAAATCAGGCCAGTCTTAATAGAGAGCATTGAAAGACCTTAAAGGATTAATTCTCCTAAAAAATGTCACTTAAATCATCATTTACTCGCCCTTATGTCGTTACAATGCAAACCAGTATGACTTTATGTCTTACCTGTAGCACAAAAAGAGATGTTAGAATGACTGCCTCTGTCGCCATTCACTTTCATTGTGTTGAAAAAGATGCAATGAAAGTGAACGGTGACTGGGACTGTGTCAACATATCCTATTGTGTTCCACAGAAGACGAAAAGTGTCAAATTATTGCAAAAGTTCAATATTTGGTTGAAATATTTCTTTAAATGTTCAGTGTAATGAAATGAATGAGATCTATTAACCAGTTGTCATGCGAGGTGTGTTGGCTGTAGATGGTCATTGTTTAATTTTTTAAGAAAAGGCATTATGACATGCATATGTGACCTTGTTATTTATCTCAGATCCTTTTTTATTGAGCTTTTTATTATTAAAGTTTGCATAACTTTCAGATCTGTCGAAGTAAGCAGGATTAGAATTGCACATTGGCTTTATTCAAACAATTTTTTTATTGATTTTGTGCCGTATTAACTTGTTAATACAACAGGTCTGTTTGTTATCTGTGCTCCGGACTTTTTGTCCACTGAAAATTTTTTTTCTCGTAAGAGCTCAAAATGGAGTGCATAAATCATACGGCTGTATTCCAAATGAGAAAATAAACAAACCTTTGTTTAAATGGTGCATTTTAGCTCAAAAAAGCAAACATTGTTCGTGAAGCATGCAAAGAATGTCCCGTATGAGTTGAACAAAAGTCAATACTGACTCAATGAGTCCATACAAACGTTTCTGTTTCAGCTTCTCCACCGCATGCGGCCAGAAGGCTCAGTGTTTTAAAAAAAAAAAAAAAAATTCTGGGTTCTAGGCTGTGCTGTTTGGTGAGAATGATCTCAGTTCTTTGATGAACTATGAATGGTTAGTCGCTGAGAGGTGTTTGAGGTGTCTGTTTCCTCCCTGGTTGCGTCTTCAGGATCTTTCTGACCCTGTTGCAGCTCTAATTTCATTGTGCTGCCTTCACAGGCAACTGTGCCATTAGATTAATTGGGTACATGTGGGGAAAATAGTCATGTATTCACGCAACAGTCTGCGCTTCTTTATATTCTTTGGGGTGTACCTCTGAAATGACAGTCATGCTAAACTGCTTGAATGCTAGAACAATCAACAGTCTTTTACTGTGTATAAGAGCTAACCAGCTGTGTTCAGTACTGGATTAAAACTCTAACTCACTATTCCTAAAGAATGTATTGGTAAACCTTGTGTCTAAAATGGACAGATTAGCCTTAAAAGTATGGCTAATTCAGGGCTCACTGTCTTTACGGCACACAGTTGGTGTGGCTCATAAGGAAGCCGCCTTCACAGTTGTGGTCGTGAGTTTATATTAAGCCATCTTCCTGTCTTGGGTGCTAAGTTGTAGGTATATTTGTATTTGTTTTGTGTATAAAGACAGTTACTGGAACTAGAGCATCGGTGTGGCGGCGTGATGGTTCAGGGCCTCGGGGACTCCCATTTACATGGTGTGAAAGTGGCAATACCACACTCATTATCGTACACTGGGCGTCCTGAGTGCCAGGCCAGCCTTTTCTCAGCTGCTCCTGCCGCTTGGCGGCTCATAAATCAAGGCCAGATTCCAGGCAGCGTTGCGCAGCGTTTCAGATCCAGGCCAAATTCCTGGCAGTGGTGTGCGATGTTTGAAGCCTTGCTGGATGGCAAATAGCCTGGAAGGTTTCCAATAGAGGTGCAGGATCTTGTTCTCCCCTCCCATCAGCTTGAGAGAAGAAATTATCCTTTATGGGCACTTGGGCAGGGCCAATGGGGAATCTGTGGACATATTCCGGGGGGAAATCTGCATAAGAGTTCTACACTTTTATTGGTAGCTGAAAGCTTCAAGTTGTTGAAATGTTTATTAGATGAACACTAATGTGGATATTGTTACAGATTTCCTTATTAGTTACGATTAAATTTGATTAGGATTAATTTGGGTAGGCCTATATTTAATCTATATTTAAATATAATGTCCATTCCTTCTATAATAGCTATAAATTACACAGAGCTGTATCAGAGTGATTCAAACCAGTAACTATTCATTAAAGTCAAAATGTAATTAAAGTTGACAATTACTTTTCTTTTTTATTTCGTCTCCTGAGACCACAAGAGTGCACAATGAGCAAAATAGTTCAATAGTCAAATTCAAAGCAATGCAATAATGACTGTCTGTAAAAAAAAAAGTGGATAATGTTTTAAACTAGCATTTATGAATCAAATATAATTTTGTAAATTGGATAAACAATTATGAACAAAACAGCATGGATTTATGCAGTTTAATGCAAAGAGCCAAAGCGTCAATCACAGCGTACTTTTTGCGTTTAAAAACATGAAATGCAGTGGAATGGGAAAAAAAAGCCCACAAAGTCTTGAGACGTATTTTAAAAGTTGAACTTCTTTTTGGCTTTCTAAACATACAGGCCTCTTGTGCGAGACGCAAGTGCAACAGTCAAATATGTCAGTCTAGCGCATGTTTACATAGAAAACAATGGAAAAGCAGCGCAGAAAAAGAGTTCTGGGTGAACGACTTGGTTACGGTTTTGATGTATCCAATATCTTCACTGCATTGAGCTTCTCTATTTCTGCAATGTTTTAATGAACAACGCAACAGTGCCACATTTTGTGGGTATAACTGGGTAGGCTAACAAAAACAACTTGCATCATCGCATCTCATGTGCCATTGAGAAGGCTTTCTGACACACCTAAAATTCGAATGCACTCTTTTTGCATTTAACAGTGGAAACAATCGCTGCAATTACCAAATAAAAAAATTCCAGTCAATATCCGATGGACAAAATCAAGTTCAATCCCTCCATATTTTCTCACTAAACAAGCCATATTATTCTGATAAATACGTTACGATATGGAATAAAAGACGATTACAATGTTTTGCTTCATGTTGACTTTAAAAGAATTGCCTCATAAGATTAATTAAAGTTAGCAGAGCTTTTTTTGCAGAGCTTTGCAGGAATACTGTTGGTGCAACCAAGGATAGAGAGGAATCATCACACTTGACTTGCACATATCACAACTTTTGACAACAAAGTTTGTTGTTAAAGTCATCATGAAATGATAATTCACTCTTTATTTTATAAATACATTTTATATTAGAAAATAAAACAATTCATCCATGCATGTGTTTCTAGGTTTTTTTTGTTTTGTTTTTTGACCTCATAATTTTTATTCAGAAACTTGATCTTCCTGTGAAAATGATAGACTTCTCTGGTGACATGCGGGACTTCTTCAATCAGTTCATCCTCATAAACCCCATCCCTTTCTTACAATTGACCACAAGCTCACATTCAGATCTCAATCCAATCAACAACCAATGAACCCTGAGCAACAATTTTAAATTTTCATCCCTAATGTAAGTCAAAATATAGAAGAAAAGATGTGTGGTTACATCCGTTGCATTGCGACTTAACTACCAAATTCTTAAGAGCAAAGGATGTATGTTCATATTTAGGTTACATTTCAAGGGAGTTAAGGACAGCACACTAATTGGAACAACATGTGCCGAGATCCCTTGCACAACAGTATAGTCATAATAGCGCAGGAAGAGACCTTTGTAACTCTCCAGGTCATAGTTTGTCCCTACTTGAATTTGAACTCAAAATGTTCCTGCTAGCAGCCCAGATCCTTAAACCTCAGGCTAACAGGACCCTTAGGGAGAGACGGGGTGAGAAAAATACATTTGATCACAAGCACATTGAGACAGGTGAGATAATGCATCCACGCAGGGAAAGGTAAAACCTGCCATTGTGTTCATAGACGAAGAGGTGTTGGCACAACTAGCAGAGATGTGATGCCACTCAGATGGTCAAAGAGATATAAATGTAAACCTACAGCTGGCTGTAAACTGAGATGACCACAGGAGCAGGTAAAGTGACGAGCCGTTTGATTTTGACAGACAGGCCTTAATACCCTTCTTTGATTTAGCTGTCACTCTGTGTACCTGCCGGTCTATCTCAGAATACTTTGCTTGAGTAACCTGATGGGATGCCCATTTGACGAATCTCAAATAATGTAAATGATCCCTGACCCTCGGCTTTGTAACCGCAGTGAGCTGCTGACATTAAGCTTCTCAAAAAACGGCCCAATATCTTGCTGTACGATACCCAATGCGGCCCAGGAGGTTGGTACAACAACATCGGCCTCAAGGGTCAGGTGATCTCTCTCGGGGTCCGTTGTTCTTCAGCCTGATCAGCCAGAGTCAACGCTTAATCCTTCAGGTAACGTCTGCTCAAAGAGACCAGAATGCCTCCGAAGAGACCCATCCTCTACTCTGAGAAGAACTCTGTGTCGTTGTCCATGATCTACGATCTCCTTGACCAGCAGCAGTTCTTTTATAAAGAGCTGATGAGCTACAGGAGAGAAACTACAAGTCATTCCTGCAGATGCTGGTGGACTCCACCAACAGCCGCATTGACAGCGTGGTGCGAGATGTACAGGATTTGAAGAACTGTCTGCACAGTGCAGGACTGAGTTGGGGGATGTCAGGCGCCAGGGCACACAAAACGCCAAGCGGGCCGAGTGTCTGGCAGAAGGACTGGTGATGGTTCGAGGAGTGGTGGAAGGCCTGACTTCATTGAAAAGCCCTAACGTTGAGGTCAATCCCAGGAAAGCACCAGTAAAAATGGACAGGCAAGATATAAAGACAACTGATGGCTGGAAAAACGAACCTAAAGCAAAGAGGCTGGTGGCTGACCTGACCGATATTCGGTTTGATGGCAAAAAGGTTGCATTAGCATTAAGAAACTTTTTTGTCTCTGAATACATTTAATTGTTTTTGTTGTGGCATTTAAGGATATATATTCACCATTAGTTTTTGAATTGAAGTGGTATTTTGTCTTGTATGCTGGAATTGATTGGTCAATCTGGGACCTTGAGTTTTTAAGTGGAAGCTTTGGGTGTCAATATCAGGAAGTGATGGCAGATGAAATAGATGTTTATTTTTTAAGAAAGCCTTATGAATAGCTTTTATGGTGCTGCAGTATTTATTTCTTATTCATGTTACGGTTGAGCTCTTCTATTCCTATCTTTTATATTTTAGACTGTGGGTGTGCAATGACTTGATCTTGCTTTTGAGTCTTGCTTTTCTTTATGACAGGACATCTGTGCCTTTAGGGTTTGCTCAGTTCCACAGTAAAGTGTACAATAAAAATAAAATGAGTTATGGTTATGACATCCGTTATCTAATCACTTTTTTTTCTTCTTCTCTATTTCCAGGCTGACCAACTCACCGAGGAGCAAATTGCTGGTAAGCCAATCCGTATGCTTATGTTGTATTTCATCAGTGCCGAGGATGAAAGTCACATAGTAGCAGCTTACTATCAGCACACCTGCGCTTCTTTCAGCCAGACACTTATGGAAAATGTATCTTTCTTGTGAAAATAGTTTAAAATGGGCATGAATATGAGGTTTAAATGTTGTTTTCATCCATTTCCTTACAGAGTTTAAGGAGGCTTTCTCCTTGTTTGATAAGGATGGTGACGGTACCATCACAACCAAAGAGCTGGGCACAGTGATGCGTTCGCTCGGTCAGAACCCCACGGAGGCTGAACTCCAGGACATGATCAACGAGGTGGACGCTGACGGTGAGTTGGATTTAGTTCGGACTTCCGATTGCGACAAACAGGAATGCTATCAGTGTGTGCTATCGATGCTATTTTAAGGGTAAGGTTAGGCTTTCAAGTTAGAGTTAGCCTAGTTGTATCAGCGTAGTCAATCAGCTCTTTGCGCTTAACTGGTTTAAGAAATTTTTTTATAGTTATATATCAAGTGTCTAACAGCAATATCAAGTATTCAGGTAAACATCTAGATATTGGGATTTATTTGGCTTTATTTTAAAATACAACAGTTCTAGTGCATAGATCTGATATTGACATATCACAATTGTTTATATTTCACTAAAGACATTACCTAAGGATACATTCCCTTTTAATTTTATTTTAGAAATCAAACATTCTTATCTTCTTTTCATTTTATTATTGTCTATCATTAAACTCACTCCTAACACCTTTGTACAGAGAATCTCACCTATCGTTCCTGGCTTCTAATGTTGACCTTTGACCTGTATCGCTCTGTCTCGTTATCTTGATTTGGAATTAGCTTGTGTGCAAGCAAGCTTTCAAATTGCACCAAATATAATATGCCTGGGATGCCTCTCTTGTTACAGAGCTGATGTAATTATTGTTCCAATAGGCTATGGTGTCTTTAGAGTGTCTTTTAGCGCTAGTATAGCGTTTTGTTAGATTACGCAGAGCACGTTGGGTTTCTGATATACTGATTATTTGCAGATGGTATTGTGCGGTATGGAGTCGTTTTTGTAGGTCAGACAGCAGTAAAGCCCGTTGAATAACAGCAGGTAATAAAGACCTCATGGAATCCTTTACATAATCCACTTTGGCAATGGCGGCGATGGAATCGAGAGAGTGTTTGTGAAGAGCTCCAGTAAGGAGAACTTGCAATGTGAAGAAAAACACACACACATACGCAACCACGTGTCTACACCTACATTGTCAGATTACACACGCAGTGTGAGCCCTCTGGGAATGGCTGTAGTGATCATTTTCACACATGCATGCACACAGGAGGATGTCATATTGTTCTGTGTAATGGAAATGTCTCACCTCAGCTTGGTTAAACCTTGAGGGTAGCAAAACACCCATTTCAGCCTGAAAACCCCTGACCTGTTATTTTTCCTGCCTTGTTTAGATTCAAATTTGCAATGCACCAATATTAAAAACCAGGCCAGAAAGAGTTTATAAATGGCTGATAGTAAAAATCTGCATTATTTTGTCTAAATAAATTAAACACAAAAGTCTATTTACTAAATGCTACAAGCATAGTACAGAAGGAAAAATGGATGTTCATTTTAAGATTGCTAAAGATTACATTTAACTGTGTAATTAAATTTATTAAACTACTGTTTTAAACATTAACTTTAAAGGTGCAGTATGTATATATTGACAGTTAGTGGCTGAAATGGGCACTGCAGTCCAAATTCAAAATATTGGAGAGAGTTGTTTCTTCCGCCTCTCCTCATCAGACTCAACACTCAGGCTGGTTGCCAGATTGAGGACACGCAACAGGAACGAGCGCAGTTGACAATAGAAAGCGACTGAGCACTGTAAGTTGATGAGATAATGTATACGTTTGCAATGTTTTATTGACGATGCTTTTTTAGGTCTGGTAGAATCTTCGAGTTCGCTTGCTGGCTTCCGTGGCTGCAATGCGCTGTGTTTTCTGACATCTGGCAACCGAAATACTATTGGGTAAAATGACTGTGGGACGGGATGACACAGACCAGAACAAAAACAGACGGAACGCACATTTCAAAGTAGAATAACTGGTTGTTGCGTTGTTTTTTGGATAAAGAAGTGTTTGAACTTAATCCTAAATCTCTGCAAATATATTATGGTATTTTTATGCTTTAGTTCAGTCAAGAAAATTACATACTGCGCCTTTAAATGAACATAAGATGACAGCAAAGGTAATAGAAGTAAAAGAAAAAGATAGAAGAATGAGCATTAACAATTAAATGTATAATCTGATAAGTTAAAAAAAACTCTTGATATGTTGTGCATCAATAATTTAATGTTTTATCTCACAATATAAGAATATAGATTCCTGATACCATGCCCGTATGGGGTTTTGTGCATCCAAGAGAGTGTTGGCTGTGGTTTAACTAGACCCAAACTCACTAAATATGTGCTATTAGACCTCATTACTTCTCATTATGCCCTGTTTACTGCCCCACTTTCTTTTCCTGCATTCTGCTTCCTGGATGCTTTATCTGAGTTTTCAAACATCTCGGACCAGATCTGATGATTTTCTCTCTTTCTTTCAGGTAATGGAACCATTGACTTTCCTGAGTTTTTGACAATGATGGCCCGGAAAATGAAAGACACGGACAGCGAGGAGGAGATCCGTGAAGCGTTCCGAGTGTTTGACAAGGTCAGTGCTTGCTGAAAACAGGGAAAGATTATGTTTTTGCTTCCATGGAAAGAGTGAGGAGGCAGGAAAAAACAAATAAAATTTGGAAAACTAAATAACAAGCCCTTGTTCCACATAAAGCTGGTTTCAAGCGATTCATGGTGCAATCATTTCCACAGTCATACATATTCCCTTATAGCTTTGCAGGGACATTTAATTGTCAAAATGTTTAAGAAAAATCATCATTGGCCTCTTTTGCTTCCCTTTGTTGAATGTTACCCTTGTTGCCCGTTTTCCCTCTGCAAGATACGTCATTACTGATTTTGAAATCGCCCACTTTGGATTTAGTGCTTTAATATTTTTAAAAGCATGACACGGCTTACTTACTGATCTTGTCTATCTCTGTCAGGACGGGAACGGCTATATCAGCGCAGCAGAGCTTCGCCACGTCATGACAAACCTGGGCGAGAAGCTAACAGATGAGGAGGTGGACGAAATGATCAGAGAAGCTGACATCGATGGTGACGGTCAGGTCAATTACGAAGGTACAACGCAGCTGTGTGCTTTCCAGATTATCTGGAAAGGGTCACCGTTTTATGCAGATTAAATATTACTTTTACGAATTGCCAATTCAATTACAATAATGTAGTTTGGATTTGGATGATGCAAGGTTATTTGCGTGTATATACAAAAATTGGAGATTAATTTAAAGGAGCAGTCCTAGTAGGTTGTTGTTATGATCTTATGAGTGTCATGTCTGATGTCCACTTCTCTTTCTGTCCACAGAATTTGTACAAATGATGACGGCAAAGTGAAGCTCTTCTGTTCTCTCCTGACCTCTTTAGAAGACAAAAAAAATATCAGTCAAATGTTTTACTTACCTCTTACGCAAAAATATTCATTTATTCATACTGTTTCTGTATAGAAAAAACTGAATGTTAAAAAACAAAAATGTCCATATATAGAAAAAAATATATGAAAAAAAAAACAAAAAACAAAAAAAAAATGACATAAACAAACATAAATGACCTGCATGTACTGGTTAGTGGTCCTGTTCCCAAAGAACTGCTTAGACATCTACAAAAAGATCAATCAATTAATCCTGATATCAAACCTTCAGAAACTAAAGTAAAAGCATCTGGTGAACTGCTTAACTGGTTCCATTTGCTAGTGGCGATGTTTGGGCTGGCCAATCGTCTTCTACTTCCTGTTTCTGTTCTACATGCATGCAGCTTGAGTCCGGAGCCGCTATTGGGGCGGAAACCTCAGCGATGTCTGTTGGAGTGTTCAGGGGGTGAATTTAAAAGAGGGTTTAATATTGTTTGGGGGAGGTGGGATTGGGTGGCGGGTGGGTTTTCAGAATCTGCATAGAGGACGAGTGAATGGGACCTTTGCAGTTTGCTTCAATAACTAAATAAAGAGATATTTTTAAGAAAAATGAGCAGTTAAGAGATTTTAAACTATGTTTGGCATGTCAAGATATTTGGAGTTTTGTTTATTTGTGCATTGTGCCCGAATAGTAGGGGCGTTTAGCGGGAGGGAGTGGCTTTGGAGTTTCAGGGCGGGACATTTCACCTTACGTGGAAGCGTTTTCGGGTAAGGGCAATGGTGACTGTACCATAAATGTTTTATCTTTAGTTTTTCTCTGGGCTCTGACTGTGAGCTTGTCGATTACTCTGGAGAGTGCAAAAGAGGGCTTTGGCTGCCAGGGGTTCGTTTCGACTGCCCACCTTCAGTTCTGTTTATGTTCATTCCAAGTTGTATATGCTTGTCTTTTGATTTTTTTCTTCTTTTTTTTTCAATAAAAGAACATGAACTCGAAGCTCTCAACCTTGTTTGTCCTTTTTGTCATCCTCTATTGAAACGAACATTTAGGGAAGCTTTTGCAGCCAGCCTACAGAAATTGCCATGGCAACCGCTCTCTTTTTCTGTATGTCTCAGTATATATGTGTCATGTTGCATGAGCACTGATCTATCCAAGCGCAGACTTGAGCGCGTCTGTCTTTGGGGATTTTAGGGGTTGCCTGGCAACCTGGATCTATGGCTCTGGTGGATGGGGGAGATATCAAAAACCATGTGGGAGCTGGAGAAGAGACTCTGGAGAGATGGTGTGTGTGTGTGTGTGTGTGTGTGTGTAAGGCTACAGCTGATTAGATACACCTCCTGTAGTCAGGCAGAGTTTATCCCTGCAGCAGATCTACAGTATGTTCCTTCATTATTGGAATTATTAATTTGCATTTTTCCAGTCGAAGCTTTACCCCATCATTCGCATCAGATGTATTGTGAGGTTTTTTTTGCACACAATTTTCAAACTCGCTCTTAATTTACAGCTATTTAAAGACTGAGCTCAGTGACAGTGTGCTCGGGGGGTGTGGAGATGATTGTGCGTCTACTATGTGCTCAGCAGTGAGAAACAGGATACAGTGACAGGCGTGTGGGAGGAGAGAGAGAGTGCTAACAGCCCACGTCTCTCTGCCCTTCTGACTTATGAGCTGCACGTGGCTGAGCGTGTGTGTGTATGTGTATTAAATATATTTCTTAATCCAAGAAGAAGAATCAGAGAATGGCTAAAGACTTCAGAAAATGTTTAGCTGATATATGCAGAAAATGCCCCTTCGGTGCCTCTCTCAGATATGGTAGAATGTCTTTTTGTCATTTGGTTGCAGGCGCTGGTTGGTCACACTCCCTCTATCCTCTCGGGATTTACGGGAAGAATCTGAGCAAAAACAGCCAAAATGTCCCACATAAACAGAGAATGTTTCACACTGCTCAGTGCACCACACGATAAAACACACACATGTAGGGGGGTCCAAAAAGAGACCACATTAAAAATATGGGGTTTTACTTTAAAAACCCTTTAAATAGTTGGTTTTCAATAATAATAATAAAAAATTATATTTATTTAAAATATTTTATATTAATATTCTTAAGAATATATTCAATTTTCTACACAATCTCACTAATGAAATGTTAATTTTTCTAATAAACTTCTCCCTCTAATTGATGCTGATAATATAATTTGTAAGACATTTTTGTTACACTTTATTTGAAGGTGACGTAGCTACATTGTACTTAAATAAGTACTGAGTAACTTAACTTCATGTACTTACTATCGTATTACAGTTAGGGTTTGGTTTAGGGTTAGTTACTTGTAAGTATGCATCATTTACTGTTATTACTATAGTTAGCACATGTAGTAACGTTTAACTAAACTGTCACCTTAAATTAAGTGTGTTTTTATGAAATTAGAAACACACAAAAGATAAGCTTGTTCCCTAATGGTCTCTGACTTATTTTGCATTTTCTTATTTTGCATAACCTAACCACTTTTGGGGAATTTTTGATTGATTTAGTGTAGTCAAGTCTCAACTCTTGGCATTTCAATTAAATAAGTTAAAAATGAGATTGCAGCTGATGTTACTTCTGGTCTATTCATCCATTACATAATAGTAGGTCAAACTGAGTGCATTGCATTGTGGCATACAGTATTACACACAATGACAAAATCATTCAAGTAATGCCGAAAGGCATTTGAATACTGCTATGCAATCAATGTTTGTGCAATTCTGAACATAATAACTGGCACAAAACATTTGTAAAGAGCTTGTTAGTGGTGTAAACATATGAAATGTAATACTCAAACACATTGATTCATTTGCTTTCAGAAACGCAAGTGAGCTTCAGTTCCCTGCTGTGACCTCAACCGAGCACAGAGAGCGAGACACAAATACATAGTTTATTGGGACATAATGCACTTCTATGTAGATATAAGATGACAATCAGAAGGTTATAGATTAAAAATCCACAGTGATGCTGAAATTACACACTGCAGCTTTAACTCATGTTGCTCCAGGTGTTTTGTTGTGTGGCATATTCTATTCAAAATACAGGCTTACTCATGCATGGCTGAACATATTTCATCAAATGCTTTTCACCATATAGGACCCATGCTTTCCCCCTCAGCAGTGCTGAATATATAGTCTCTATCTAGTGTGCCACTTTAAACCACATGCATAGACGACACTTTAAAGGCCTGTCATTCACTCATTTACTCTGTATTCACGCAGTGCCAATAAGGTCATCTTATCCCGACGGCTCCCTCTCGACCCCTGAGCTGGCAAATCATCCGGCAGAAGATTTTTAATTTATAACTGACCGAGGGTTCAGCAACATTAAAGGCACATGCAGTTGTCCAAAAAACAAAAAACGAAACATAAGTACTGCAGGCTAACAGCTGTTCAGAGATATGCATGAGAAAAAACCAGACTATGGGTCACACGCCGACTATAACTCACGGTGCTACACAGAATGTATCATGATTCATATCATGTTTGTGTGTATCAAATGTATCAGGGGCTTTTGTCATCTGTTAACCTCCCGACCTGCTCAGATGGAAAGAAAAAGAATTCAAACCATACATGGAGGTACTAGGGGGGGGCGGGAGTATAGTATACATTTTCTGTATAGAAAATATACAGTCAGAAAAAGTATGTGGACATTTCAGTCGCACTTAAAAATGCATCATTGTGAGACACACCAGTCTCGAGTCCCACGTAGGACAAACACAAATTACAAGGTCAAAACACGTGAATTTTCATTTCGTCATCTTCAAGTTTTTAGATCAAATAGGAGATTTTTTTTTTTTTTTACATGAAAAATTAATTCTGATTGGTCAATATGCTATTGTGCAGTGATTTAGGACTAGATGCCTTGTCAGGCTGCCTTAAACCTATATCCATGTATCCAAAAATGTATCCATGTCGCTCATAAAAAGATTTCATGTCAACACAGCGACCTTGTGAATCTCCCAAAACCCTTGGTTAATTACCAAGTGTATTTTATTGTACACGCGCGCTGCAGGTTCTGCTCTACGGACTATCACTGGAGTTGAATAATTAGTCAGTGCGCTGTGTGCACAAGTGTTTGGCACAACTCCAGAGTGGTCTGGGAAAGCCATGTGTGTTTGTGGTGGGGAAGCCCATATGGTGGAAGAAAAATGCACAGCGGGGGAAATGAGATATGAGTGTATAGCAAGTGGGCAGTTGAAGAATGCAGCCATTAGCATTTGAACTGTCCCACCTCGTGCTTGACTGTGCCTGTGTGTTTGTGAGGGAGTCCCTGCCCTGCTGCACCGCAAACAGAGAGAGTGAGGTCATCCTACAGATGGGACGGGCCTTATTGATCGACAGGCTGCTCTGTGGGGTTAAATGATGCGGAAGTGAAACACTGCATTAATATTTCACATGCACATACACATTGCAGGGCAGCAACAGACTGGCCACTGAAAGAATACAGGCTTGCATTACAGTAACACGAGACACTGAACACAACCACGTAAACACACACTATCAAGCAGGCTTGAAGCAGCACAAAGGATAGTTTGGCGTTCACACTTACACACATAGCTACATGGAAAGTAAAGGCTGTGTTGTTGATTGATATTGTAAAAATGCATCCACATTTAGGAACAGCATGTTGTAGCCTATCTCAAAATAACTTGCACGATGTGTAACAGGCTAATGCCATTGCCATCACTGATATATCTTCACTCAACCTTTGAAGGACTGATGTATATAATATTATTTTAATTTATAATTAACATTCTGTCATTATTTACTCACCATCACGCCGTTCCAGATGAAAAGTGAAAGAGGCAGTGACTGTCAAGCTCCATATCATCCGAAAACTATTTCTAATTATTTACAAAGTAGTGAAACTGTTCTCTATACCATTACACTCGAAATATAATTCACGTTACATTCAAATGTAGCCTGGCCTAGTCTACTGGTGCTTACGCCAGGTTTGTCGTCAGTCACTAGAGACATCAATGACATTTCACGTCATTTTTGGACCTCATTCATTCTGCATCTGCATCCAGTTTTCCTAAATATTAATTTCATTGGTAACACTTTACAATAAGGTTCGTTAGTTAACATTAGTTAACTACATTAGTTAACATGAACTAATAATGAACTACACTTATACAGCATTTATTAATCTTTGTTCATGTTAATTTCAACATTTACTAATACTTTATTAAAATCTTGTTAACATTAGTTCATGCTCTGTGAACTAACATGAACAAACAATGAATAGCTCTATTTCTATTAACTAACGTTAACAAAGATTAACAAATACAGTAACAAATGTATTGCTCATGGTTAGTTAATGTTAGTTAATGCATTAACTAATGAACCTTATTGTAAAGTGTTACCATTTCATTTAAAGGGCACCTATTATGGAATTTTGAAAATTACTTTCATGTAGTGTGTAACATAGATCTAAGTGAACGAAAACATCCTGCAATGTTTTAAATATAAAAGTTCACCGTATACAAAGTTATTGGCTGTGTCCGAAATCTCCACTCAAACCACTACTCCCTAACCCTATGTATGGGGTAGGGAGTAGAGCACTATATTGTGAGCTCACCAGCATAATAGAAACACCACTTTCGGACACTACTCCATCGTCTCTCGGCGCCGTTGATTACGACATTACTGTCGCAAATTCGTATGTCGCGCTGCTCTCCTTGACATCCATCCGCCTTTTTACGATCAGCGCAATGCATGATGGTATGTAGGGCTTGGGTTAGTGACCATCGGTTGTACACTACTTTTCAAAATGCATTCTGGGATACATTGAGTGGACTATATAGGGTATAATAATCATCACTATACATTCGGACAGCACTACAAAATGGCGAGCTCACTATATAGTCCACTATATAGTGAGTAGTGGGAGATTTCGGATACAGCCATTGTCTCTCAAAAGTAAGAGTCGACTCTGAGTCACTGATATGAATCGATAGACAAACGATGCTTTTTCTCTGTCTAGATGACGTCAACTTGACAAGTTATTTGAATAAGATACGCCCACTCATTGTGCTCATAGACGCCAGGGAATCATGTCGACGAGACGCTGTGTTCTGAAGTGCGAATCAAAAGAGAACTTTTTTTTCACTGCCCAGGGACGAGCATGTGAAGAATCAGTGGCTAGAATTCATATTTCAACTATACCACACAAGTATAGCCCAAACCTTGTGTGTGTTCGTGTCATTTTAATGAAGATTGCTTTACAAACATAAATGCTTTCAAGTGTGGATTCGCGAGCCGGCTGATACTGAAGGAACGTTCAGTACCAAGTTTATTTGAATCAGCTTCCTCCTCCGAATCACAACCTGTAACTAAGTATTATTAATAATTTTTGCTTTTATGGGTTTTGTAGCATGCTCAATAAGTATGTGCGTGAAGTTACGCTCAGCGTAGGTCTAGGTCTCTAGGCGCAGCTTTTAGGTTCAGATTTCACATCTGAAATATGTGAAATGTTTGTCGTTGTTATTGGAGTTGTCATAAAGAATAGAGCGTATTGTAGTACTGCAGTGCTTTATCAATATGTTTATGCATTGGGCTAACGCAAACAATAACTGATTGGGTCATCTGACCAATCACCGCATTAGCGTCACGCAAAGAAGGGGTTTGGAAAAATGAGTCGTTCAATGAATCATTTGGGAGTCGGTAAGCAAATCAGGTAAAAATAAATGCATATTATAAGACAACAAAAGTGTTTTTTGTCATTGCATGCATGTAAAACTGTTGATGGGGACTCCCAGAACAATATTAGGAACATTTTAAATGCCATAATAGGTGCCCTTTAATTTACAAATATTAGGATTACACAACTAAGTGCAAATAAAAGTGGTCTTGGGGGAAATAAAATACTGACGCATTCAGTGTTTACAGATTGATCCGATGAATTTCTTCTGATGACCAGTTTTCCCTGGAGTCTTACTGTCCCCCAGGACTACAGCTCAGTGTCTCTTTGATCTATTCTCCCCATATTCTGCTCAAGCGGCCCTTGCCAGGATGTATTCTTGTGTCAGTCTAAGTGCATTTCTTTGCTTGGTTGCTCACTTGGGCCTTTATTCCTGCCACTTTGTAAAGCTGCTTGGAGACAATCACCACTGTTATGTGTGCTATAAATAAAGTTAATTAACTTGAATTGAATTTCTTTCTTTTTTTTAAAAACAGAGTACTATGAGTCCTTCCCGTAATCCCTCCCCCCCACTCTCCCTCTTTCTCACTGGGTGTTCCTGCTATGTCCATCTCTTTCCCCAGTCTCCATCTGTTCCTTCTCCTCCCACGCTTCCAGGCGAGGGATGGATGGATGGATGGATGGATGGATGAGGAGATTGTAAGGCTTTCGATATGTGTATGTTTCTGTTTGTGTAGGAAGGACGTGGTGATAGGACAGTCATCTGCTGTTACAAGTTTGCTAAAGAAGACTGAGACCCCTGTGGGAAAATACATCATTTGTACCACCTTGTGTCAGCAGTCTTGAGTAACTTCAGAGTGGAACAGCAGGAAGAATTAGTGTGTGTGTGTGTGTGTGTGTGTGTGTGTGTGTGTGTGGTTCTGATAAATATAGGTATAGGGTGTATGATGGGTATAGGGTTAGGGGATAGAATCAGTTTATACAGTATACAAATCATTATGTCTTTTGAATAAAACATGGAAACCTGACAAGCGTGTTTGTGTGTTGATTTGTATTACTGGTAATTACAATAGTTATACAATTCTTAGAGGGTAGAAGAACTTTTAGACAATTTAACAGATGCACCGATTATTCAAGTTAGCAGTAACAAATGTATGACCCTTTTTAAATACCAAAATTGATCATATTCATCAGCAATTCATTTTCCAAAATAACATGGCATGTGATCCACTGTATCTTCATATGATCCTCTCCTTTCTTCACTCTATAATTTTGAACTTCCAACTGTTGAAGAAACATCTGGGCCCGTATTCCTAAAGAATCTTAATGCAAAAAGTAGCTCCTAGTGACACAATTCTAAGAAAATTCTTAGAAATGTGGGCGTTTACTCTTAGAATTAAAGAAAAAATCCTAGTAAAGAAAAAAGTAATTCAGAAAGCATCTTAACCCTTAAAAGAGGTCTTAAGGTCAAAATTGTTAGGAGCACGGACGAGGACTTTTAAGAGGCTTAAGAGTTTCTTTAGCAGAGGAGAAAATGGCAGAAAGACGAAGAGAGAGAAGAAATGCGTGGCAGACAATGGATGACAGTGAGTTTGGTACATTAAAACCAACATTCAAACCACCACTTAAATAGACACACCAGTAATCAGTGTAATTGGAAAGAGTGGAACAATTTTTATCATTATAAGCCAAACAAATACCTTATAGGAAATAAACAGCATTGAAAATAAAAAAAGGATTTATATACACATATATATACTATGTGTGTGTGTGTGTGTGTGTTTGTGTGTGGTGTGGTGTGTGTGTGTGTGGGGTGTGTGTGTGTGTGTGTGTGTGTGTGTGTGTGTGTGTGTGTGTGTGTGTTGTGTGTGTGTGTGAAAACGGTCAAATAGGAAAAATTATGCATGTCATTTCAAAGTGAAGGCTTAAAATAGACCCTACAGGTGAAACTGGAAAAATTAGAATATCGTGCAAAAGTTATTATTTTGATGATTAACTACAGCTTATGAAAACCCCAACATTCAAAATCTCAGAAAATTAGAATGTTACATGAAATAAAAAAAGTTAAAAATAATTTTAAACATTCCACATCTTTGGAATTCTCTCCCACCTCACATTCGTCACCTAGACTCTCTTCTTCAATTCAAATCTCAACTTAAAACTCATCTGTTTAGATTAGTTTACTCAACATAGATTTTCATCGGGATTTCATTTTACTTACATTTTTTGATTGTACTTATTAATTTGATTTTACAAATGATATTATTGTTGGGCTAGTATTAATGTTCTGTTTAAAATTTGCTCTGTAAGGCGTTATTGGGTGTCTTGAAAGGCGCCCTGAAATAAAATGTATTATTATTATTATTATTATTATTAAACACAGAAATGTCAGTCCTCTGAAAAGTATAATCATGCATATGTTTATAGTTATATATACTAAATAGTTTCATATTTTAATTTTAATTACTGAAATACATGAGGTTTTGCACGATATTCTAATTTTTCCAGTTTCACCTGAATACTTAAATCACTATTTTTTTCCTTCTTGGACAACCAACCAATCACAGTCTTCAAAAGATTGTGTCATACATAGCAACGGGGTCAACCCCGCCTCCTTACTAAGATAAAAGTTTTTGTCTTTTCCTTACTCAGAGTTGCTCTCAGATGGATCCCGAATAGCTCTTAAGCTAAGACTCCTACGTAAAAGTTTTTAAGCTAAATTAAGAGTTTTCTAAAAGGAATCTTAGATTCTTTAGGAATACGGGCCCTGGTCTTTTTCAACAATCCAAGTCTTCCTGTCAGTCAGACCAACTCCACTCACTTGGTCAAAGCATGTATACCTTCATTATCTGGTCTAATAACAAACATCATATTATACATTCTTCTCTTACCTCAGGTGTTGTTCCTTCATCTCTTAAGACTGCCGTAATAACTCCATGGCTTAAGAAATCTGGTGCTGACCCTAATAATTTTGCCAACTTTCGTCTAATTTCTAATTTACTATTTCTATCAAAATATTGGAAAATATTGTTGCAGCTCAGGTCCGTCTGTTTGTACGTTTTAAGTCTAGTTTCCATCCATTACATGCACAGAGACTGCTATGGTAAAAGTTACCAATGATCTGTTGATGGCGGCTGATTCTGGACTCTTAACTATACTTATCTTGCTTAAAGTAACACCAAGTATTTTTTCCTCTTCGGTCGCCCTGCTGGTTGGAAACGAAATTGTCCATTGCCGCTGTCGTAAATAATTTAGTCTACCGTTGCACGCACACTCGCTGTTTATCCAGCACCGGCTTTAGAATGAACGATGTCCACAGACAAGGTAGAGTATGTTACATGATTTCATGAAAGGATGATGTATTGCGACATCAGAAACGAAGAAAAACGAAATAATGACTATTGTAGCGCTTGACGTAAAGAAGTCGAATTTTGTAGTTCTTTTTGTGCACGGGTTCCTACCCGAACCCCGAAGTTACATAGTGCCAGTATAAGCGATACAGACCCCGTCAGGCTATGGCAGACGAGTCATTTAACTTATTTTAAGTCGATGTACCATCACAAGGGTCTTGGAAATATATTATGTGACGGTCTCGGACCTGTCAGCTCCTCCTCCTTTGCGTTGTCTGTTCATTACGTCTCCCCTGCAGGTGAGAGGAGCACAGGTGTGGCGTGTTGCAGGTGATTGCTCCAGGTCCGCGTGTGGTTGTTTCCAGTATCCTGGGTGTTAAAAGCTCTCCAGACGTGGTTGGGAGAGGCCGCCGCTTCTCCTTCTCTCCCGCACCGTTTTGCTGATTTTGTTTCTTTTTGCACGACACCACACATATCCTGATTGCATTTGTTCTTGTTTCGAGTTGTACATTTATACTGACTTTAATTATTTTATTTTACTTATTTCTTGTCTTTAATAAATATAGTCCGCTAGTTTTAATAAAACTAGTCCGCGTGGTCTCCCCTCTCTGTTGCATGGGCCGGCCCGGGCTGCATGTAACAGATTGGGGGCTCGTCCGGGATTTGAACGTTCGGGATCTGAAACAAACAGACTGGGGGGCTCGTCAAAGTAAGGATTTGAAAAGACATCGGTAATTATATTTTGATGCTTATAACTAGGTTTTGAATGGCCTGGACCTTTGGAAGCTTTAAATATATTAGGACCGTTTCATTCGGGTACGTTTGATTTGGAAAGTGCTTTGATACAGTTGTTCATTGAGTTGAACGTTTAGTTTTGAATCATTGATTGGGAAGATGCATGTGGACTAATTTGAAAATTAGTTGCGTTTAAAATTGTTTAATAATTTGTTTTTGTTTTGTGGGGGAGGAGGAGGAAATATTTTGGTTAAATTTGTGCCTGGGCTGTTTTTTTGGAAGCCAGGTTGAAGATTTTGCGGTGAGCCATTGTTTGGTAGGGGTGGGTCTACACTGTGCGTGCAAGATTGAGTTTATTGATAAAATATTCGATAAGATAAATATCGGAGATTTGTGAGTGCCCTTAAATTTTTATTGTTTGTTTGTTATTTTTATTTTGTTATTTTTGTGCTATCCTGGGCAGAGGGCACCGTCGTGGACGCCTGCTTTAACGGCATTTTGTCGGGGGAGTTAAGGCACCGCTGATATTGTGTATTAAAAATCTCTGTCCTTGGGATATGCATGAAGAGGATCGTTGTTTTTCTTGTTTTTTTGTGTTTTGTTTACAGGGCAGCTCCATTTTGTCTCGTCTTGATGCACAGTGTTGTGGACGCACTTACCATTTGAAAAGGTGAGCTCGTTTGTTTTTCTTTTTAGAATCTGTAAGAATTGTATGCTGTAGAATTAGTTTAATTTTTATGGCTAGTTTGGAGGATTTTTTTATAGCTCCATCTGTGGAGGTTCTGAATAATTTGACAAAGGATCAGTTGCGTCAAGTGTGTGAACATTATAACTTTGACTTGGGTTTACCCAGATCAGCGAAATTAGCCCAGATTAGAGTGTCCGTTCAGGCGGAATTGGTCGTTAGGAATATTCTTTCGTCACCTGCATCTTTAATTATGGAGGAGTTAGAGTTCGGTGAAGCAACATCGACACCTCTTTCAACCGAGTTTTCTAAAATGTCACTTACGTTTGAGCAACAAAAGGCGTTGATAGAAATGCAACAGAAAGAGAGAGAAGCTCAGCGTGAGGCAGAGCAGAAAGAGAGAGAAGCTCAACGTGAGGCAGAGCAGAGGGAGAGAGAAGCTGAACGTCAAGAGAGAGGGGCTGAGCGTGAGGCGGAGAGGAGAGAGAGAGAAGCTCAACGAGAGGTAGAGATAGAAAGAATAAAAAGTGAACGTGACGTGGCTTTAGAACGGTTGAGACTGAGGGCTGAAGGTAGGCTTTCAGTTGATGAAGGTGAGGGTACTGCTCTTAGGGGGTTTGTGCGTTCTCCTGATATATCTAACATGGTTAGGTTGCTGCCGAAATTCAATGAGAGAGATCCCGATGTTTTTTTTTCCTTATTTGAGAGTGTGGCTGATGACCGTGGATGGTCTGACTCTGAGAGAACGTTGTTAGTCCAAAGTGTTCTTGTAGGTAGAGCACAAGAAGCGTTTATTGCGTTGTCTGTGTCAGATAGGAAAAATTATGTCAGAGTAAAAGAGGCAGTGCTTAAAATTTATGAATTAGTTCCTGAGGCTTATCGTTTGCGGTTTCGTAGTTGGAGAAAAGGAGACAAACAGACCTATACAGAAGTAGCGAGCGAATTGAATGGCCACTTTAATCGTTGGTGCTCTGCAGTGGGAGTCACTACTTTTGAAGAATTGTCTAACTTAATTGTTTTAGAAGAGTTTAGAAACATCCTTCCTGAGCGTATCGCTACACGCATATCTGAGCATAAGATGAAAACCGCAGCGGAAGCAGCAGTCGTGGCTGATGATTTTGCTTTGACACAGAAGTATAGTTTAAAAGAAAACAATACAGGTAAGGTTTATCAGGAACAACGATTTGGACGTTTCCATAGAGTTTTCGGGTCTTCTTCGTTGGGTTCATTGGAGTCAACTACTCAGAGGAAAATAGATTCTCACTCAAATCAGACACACAGAGGTGCTGTGAGTTTTCGCAGAGACTCTAGGTATTCTGCGTTTACACCTGGTGGTCAGGCTAAGAACGATGCTGATGTGTGTCGATATTGTTTAGAAAAGGGGCATTGGAAGAAAGACTGTCCTGTTTTAAAGGGGAAAAGTCAGAGAAATGGTAGTGATGTTGTTAGGGGCGTCACACTTGCTGTATCTGAGTCAGTTATACCTGCTAAAGTTTTGGTGGGGGAGACTGAGGTTAAAGCTGAAGGCGTTGTGACTTCATCTCAGACATCAGGCCTGAGTTCTGCCGAAGCTAGTGAGAGAAATGGTGGGGCTGATTCAGTTGTAACGGATGGAAGTGGTTACTTTCCTTTTGTTACAGATGGCTTAGTTTCACGGGTGGGTAGTTCCAACCAGGTGCCTGTTAAGATACTTAGGGACACAGGGGCGTCTGAGTCTTTTATCTTGGCGTCTGTGTTGCCTTTTTCTGCTGACTCGAGCACTGGGAACAATGTTTTAGTCCGGGGGATTGGGTTGCAGGTTGTTTCTGTTCCTTTGCACAGAGTTAATCTGCAGTCTGATTTAGTACAGGGAGAGGTAGAAATAGCAGTCCGCCCTTCTTTACCTATAGAGGGTGTCCATCTTCTCTTGGGTAACAATCTGGCTGGAGGCCGTGTCTGGCGTGATATACCACCCCCTGTAATTGTTAAGAATGTTCCCTCTATTGCAGATGACAGTGACGTTCATGGTCAGAAATTGTCTGTTTTTACGGCTTGTGCAGTGACACGGGCTATGAGCCGTGCCGTTAATGATGATGTTTGCCAGACTAGAGAGTTTAAGTCTGTTATTGTGCCTAATCTACCACCATCTCTCTCTCATAGTGATTTTGTTGCAGCTCAAAAGGAGGATGTGACATTAAAAGATCTGTTCGTTGGGGTGTTACCACCTGAGGAGTTGCGCAATGCAGTAAGGGGTTATTTGGTTCAGGACGGGTTGTTGCTCCGGAAGTGGTCATCTCACACTGACGAAGGGGTTGAGGATCCAGTATTTCAGGTGATAGTACCAGTTAAGTTTAGAGATTTGGTCCTACAGACAGCTCATGGGGAGGTAGCTGGGCACTTGGGGGTAAGGAAAAACCTATGACCGTCTTATGAAGCACTTCTATTGGCCTCGTTTAAAGAAGGATGTGGCATCCTTCATTAAGACGTGCCATGTATGCCAGTTAACAGGGAAGCCTAATCAGGTGTTAAAGCCAGCTCCACTTTACCCTATTCCAGCTGTAGGTAAACCATTTGAGCATCTGCTAATTGATTGTGTGGGACCATTGCCTCCATCTAAGTCAGGGTGTGGTTACCTGCTGACGGTGATGTGTCAGTCTACCCGATATCCTGCTGCCTATGCTTTGCGAACAATAACAACCAGATCGGTGGTGAAAGCTCTCTCACAATTTATTTCTATTTTTGGTATCCCTCATACTATACAGAGTGACAGAGGATCTAACTTTACGTCACGCATGTTTAGAGAAGTGCTTGAGCAGTTGCGTGTAAAACATCAACGTAGTAGTGCTTATCACGCCCAGAGCCAAGGTGTTCTGGAGCGGTTTCATCAGACACTGAAGTCGCTTCTCAGGGGTTATTGTGTTGAGCTTAACAGAGACTGGGAAGAAGGGCTCCCATGGCTAATGTTGGCAGCACGAGAGGTAACCCAGGAGAGTACGGGTTTCTCGCCTAATGATCTGGTCTTTGGGCATAGAGTTCGTGGGCCTTTAGCAGTTTTACAGGGGGAGTTGAAGTGTCCTGAGTCTCCTGTTAATCTTTTGGACTACGTGAACGGTTTTCGTCGTAGGTTGTTTTTAGCCTGTGAGATGGCGACGGACAACCTGACTAAAGCCCAACAGAAAATGAAGAGTTGGTATGACCGTCGAGCTGAACCAAGGGTCTTTAGTCCTGGTGATCAGGTTTTGGCCTTGTTGCCTATAGTAAACTCTTCTTTCCTTGCTAAGTACACAGGTCCTTATAGGGTCATTCGACAGGTGTCAGACCTGAATTATTTACTTTCCACACCAAATCGTAGGCGTTCTACTCAGCTCTGTCACATAAATCTGTTGAAGTCCTATTATAGCAGGTCTTCAGTCTCTGGGACAGCAGAGTCTAGTGACCGAGTGATGCCCGTTTCTTTAGCCGCTGCTGTTGAGGCTCCTAGGGCCTTGGAGACTCCCTACACGGTGGCAGCGCGTAGTGGTGAGGATATGGTAGGTCCTGATGACGGTATGTTGAAACCTCGTCTGAGGAACTCTGAAAAACTGGGGGAGTTGAATACATTGTTGGGACATTTGCCAGAGGAATGTGTATTCGAACTGTCGTCTTTGTTGTCTGATTTTCCCTGTATATTTTCAGATACAGGGCAGGGTCAATTGAAGCCGGTCCATGCTAAAGTGGTGGCTGTTGATAAGTTTCCTGTTCCTACCACCAAAACCGAGTTGCGGCGCTTTTTAGGGATGGTAGGGTATTACCGTAGTTTTTGTTCCAACTTTTCTACGGTAGTAGTGCCTTTGACCAACCTGTTAAAAGCTAAAGTGAAGTTTGGATGGACTGTGACCTCTCAGATGGCTTTTGATGTATATTTAGCTGGGGGTGCTGTTCCTATCACTGTTTATTCGGATCATAATCCACTGACATTCCTCCACTCTTTGAAGAGTCCTAGTCAGCGCCTTATGCGCTGGGCTTTATTTTTACAGCCATACAATTTGGAGATACGGCATATTCGGGGCGTGGACAACGTGATGGCTGACGCTTTGTCCCGTGCTCCGGGTGGGCTGGAGTGAATGTCTTGTCTTGTCCCATCTTTCTCTCTTCCTGTTTCTACACTCTCTTCTTCTGCTTAGTCTCCTTAAATGTAGCTTTCCAGGTACCGGGATTTGCTGGAGTTCTGGGGATGAGGAAGGGCGATTGGAGTTGCTGGAGGGTAGGGGGGATTTGGGGCCTGTGGACAAGAGTTATTCTGCCCCATCTATGTATGCGGATGATCAATATCCCAGAACTAAAGTTAAGTGCTCACTTTTAGATATAGAAATATTTTTATAAATTTAAAAATTGTTTATTTTGTTGTGTGAGGGTTTGAAGGTTTTTGCAGAGGCCTTTTAGGGGCCTCTGTTTTAAGGGAGGGGGTGTGACGGTCTCGGACCTGTCAGCTCCTCCTCCTTTGCGTTGTCTGTTCATTACGTCTCCCCTGCAGGTGAGAGGAGCACAGGTGTGGCGTGTTGCAGGTGATTAATCCAGGTCCGCGTGTGGTTGTTTCCAGTATCCTGGGTGTTAAAAGCTCTCCAGACGTGGTTGGGTGAGGCCGCCGCTTCTCCTTCTCTCCCGCACCGTTTTGCTGATTTTGTTTCTTTTTGCACGACACCACACATATCCTGATTGCATTTGTTCTTGTTTCGAGTTGTACATTTATACTGACTTTAATTATTTTATTTTACTTATTCAGGGATTAAAGTGAAAAAAATTCTTCTGACTGAAATTTTTTTCAGGCCAAGTCATATTCCTGTAACTTTATTTAAATAGTCGAGACCAATAGCGTTTTAAGGGGAGATGTTTTAAACCGCTTTAATATTGCCAGTTTGCGTATTTTAAAAGCTATTTTAATCTATGAAAAACAATTACTTATCTTGACAAATAAACACATCTACATTACTTTTCAGTGCATGTTTTTATTTATCTTATAAGACCAAACAATGCTAAACTATATAATATATAGTTTGTTCTATAGTTTGTCAAATCGTTTTGGCTGAGAGCAAAGTGAAGTTTCATAACTTTATATATTTATATATGTAACTTTAACTTTGTAGCCTATTAGAGAGCTGACTTATGTTTGACTGAATTGTTTGCTTTATTTCTCATTGTATAGCTTATTATAGCCTACCTATTAGGCTACTTATACTTTTGAACGGGATATTATTGATCATTAAAACTGACATTTAACAAAAAGAGACAGGGTTGTGTAATTTTATATATTCTAAAATATGTAAAATATTCTTTATATATATTTACTATGCATTCTCTTGTACATGCACAATACAATAAAAAGATATAAAAAGATACAACCCTGTCTGTTTGTTAAATGTCAGATCAATAATTTCATATTTTTAAAATGAAAACAAAAAGCAGGGTTGTGTTTTATATTTCGTGTTGTTATAAATATATGCAGTGAAGATAATCAATGTACGCGTTGCCTGCACTGGACATTAATATGTTTATGATAATATGTTCATTTATAAATGAAAAGAGGCAGAGTTGTATTTTATACCATATTTCGTTTTATTGTGTTGCCTAAAATATACATAAAGAGATAACCGGAGTAGCCAGAGCGAGCTGAGTGACGCGATCAAGAACGCGCTGTTCCATTAGCAGAATAACCGGACTCGCGTCCTCGGGAGTTCGTTCTCCTGAGCCGAACTTGGCAACTCCGAACTACCAGGACGCAAGTCCGAAGTTTGCGTACTTGGTAGGCTATTGAGAAACGGCCAATATTGACCCGCGTTCTGTTTTCTATCATGCACGACGCTCGGGCTCGGACCGCAGCAAACGAGCTGTAGCCTGACATGCACTATTGAGTTTACACGGAGCAGTTTTTCCGTGAGCGGGAATTGAAAACCCGGAGTAGACCATAAGCGAAGTGATTACAGAGCGCTTAGAGTGGAGAGAGGAACGTGCTTTCGCTCCACTCCAGGCTTTATCACAACCCCTCAGCAGGGTGAATACACCTCGTGTTTCCTTAATTTAAGACGTATTCAAACTAAAATTAAGACATTTATCACACTATTTGAGTAATGAAAGCCTATTTACAGCCTTAAAATTATGAAAAGTTAATTTAAGACATAAGGACAGACGGGAACCCTGCAATTGACGGAAATCCGTCATAGACTCGGTGCAATTAACGGAAATCCGTCGTAGCGACGGAGAACTTTAATCCCTGCTTATTTCTTGTCTTTAATAAATATTATTTTGAATTCAACTAGTCCGCGTGGTCTCCCCTCTCTGTTGCATGGGCCGGCCCGGGCTGCATGTAACAATTATGAAGGTTGAAAAACTACTTAGTGTTACTTTAATCTAGGTGCGCCATTCAATACCATTTCTCATCAAGTTCTTTTAGATCGAATAATCTTTGTTGATATTACTGTGTCCCTCTTACTTGGTTTAGATCCTATTTCTCCGGTCGCACTCAATTTGTCCAACTTAATTTCATATTCCTCATCTATTACCACTGTCTTTTCTTTATTATCTACTTATCACCTCTTGATCAAATTTTTAGGGAATCTGGTATTAATTTCCACTGCTATGTGGATAACCCTCAGCTCTATTTGTCCTCTGAGCCTAATTGTACTCTTCTTTCTTTTTCCCTCTTGGATGGTTTAGATGAAATCAAATCCTGGTTCTCGTGCAATTTTCTCAAGCTAAATACTGATAAAACCGATGTTCTTTTTGTTGGCACTAAATCCATTTTGAAAAATTCAACAGCTTTTTTCTTATTATAGATAATTCCATAATTTCCCTGTCAAGTTAAGAGTTTGGGTCTTGGGCTAAAATCTCTGAAATGATGCTTGATACCTAAATATGAGGAAGACATTTGGTTATGCCCAGTTATAACTGCGATACTGATCCAAACGTTAACACAAGACTGCACAGACCTGAGTGAAGGGTCACGACCCCCGAGAATGCTCAACGCGTGACACTGTGACACCAAGAACGGTCATGCTACAAAACAATCTATGTCTCTCTCTCACACATATACTGACTAATCTGCTGGTGATAGATGACACATTGCTATCAACACTTTAAGTCTGTGAAACAGCAGGAGTCATGGCTAGAGGTGTCACCTTACACAGTTTCACTAGCTCACAAACTTTCATTAAGACACGCTTTTCCTACATGTCCAAAAGCCAGTGCAAACTATGGGTACATTGTGATTGTGAAGCTGTTGTTTGGACAAATGACAGTAAATGTCCTTGTGCTATGTCAACACCTCTCACTGCGATAATCGCCAGCGAACATGTGGATGAACATGCGAGCGGAGGGCATATGAATCCTTTGGCAATCACCATTGCAGATTTTCTGGAGAAATAACTGAATGTGTCAGAAACTTATTTGCACCAAAATGAGGGGTTGTTAATTAAAAAATAAAGTCTGGTGTTCCACAGAATAAATAAAGCCATATGGGTTTGAAACATGATGACAAATTCATTTTCGATCAAACTATCCCTTAAATGCTTCTAATGGTTCTGTAAATGCCTTGACAGGACATCATCCTGAATGCCATAGACAAATTTTCCCATTGCTGTGGGAGAATGTGAGCTCACCCTATAAAAATCAAACTCTCTGAAGTCTCTCGTATTGATTCAGTGTTCTCTGATGTGAGAATTGACTGGGTTGCCAATCAATGACAGGATCAGAGCAGTAATACCAATGAAACACAAGCCACCATCCAGAGAGAACAGAGAGAGAGACCACTGCAGAGATGAGATTAAAATAAAAGCTTTTCTATATCACATAAATTAAATTGATTTAAAATCACTAGATATTCACAATTTCTAAATACTTTCACTAAACATTTCATTACATTTTACCTTATATTAAATCATCACAAATGTGACTGATTCTTGCCCATGCAAATCTTGCTTCCACAATGCAAGGGTGTTCTGGGTGGTCACCTGGGTGCATCTAATGAGTAGCTAAGGTCTTCTAAAAAGTTTTTAGCTAAAGTGTTTGGTATGGGCATTGCTAATTGTTTGTTAGGGTATTTTGCCAGGGCATTGCTAAGTGTTTGCTATGATCTGTGTGGTTGCTATAGGGCATATGTTGGGTGGTTTCTAAAGCATCGCTAAGTGTTAAGGTATTGTGGGTGGGAAGTATTCTGGGCTGAGTTTCCCGAAACCTTCTTAACGCTACGTCGTTCTTAAGTTACACCTTAAGCTCTACCTTATCGTTAATACGTGTTTCCCGAAACGCTCTTAGTTAAGTATAACTTTTGTAAGTCATACTTTCGGAAGGTTGGTCTGGACCACTCTTTACCTAATCACTGTTAACGGTCTATATGAATATAATTATGAAGTTTTAATACACCCAGACAGTGTTCAATTAGGCTAATTCAAGTGTTTTCATGCAAATAATAAAATTGTCATTACACTGATTGTTGTTAGAATTTTATATTATTATATATAATAAAATGTTATACATTTATTTTAATTAAAGAGCGCTTTTAAAGGCCAGTGAAAGCATAGGCTACTGTCAGTTAAGTGCTATTCGGACGCTAATATTGTTTATCATGGGCTCGTACGGTATTTAAAAAATGTACAGGGGTAAGTCGATTAATTTAGTGCCGTCCGAATCCATAATATCAGTGTTTTTTCTCACCCAACCCGCGTAAAAATCTCTGTCCAAATTACCTACTGATTTTTGACAAACAGGTCGTGTGGTAATTTAATTGCCGTCTGAATCCATCCACATCTCTGAGTTTACAAGAGATTCAAAATTCACTTAAACGTACAGTATGTAACTTTTGGCCACCAGGGGTCACTCAATCAAAATACTAGTAAAAGACGTATTCTGATGACGTCGTGAAAGAGCGTGTGCTCATGGGAGTTGTTGTCGTTGTCGAGAGAGAGAGAGAGAGAGAGAGGGAGTGCGCGCGCGAACCAGCTATACGATGTTCATTGGGACACGCGCGATCTGTCATTCATTCCCCAGCCATCTAGCATCTCCAGCAGATAACATTCACTGACGAGGTAATGTGTTGTTATTTATATTATATCTCTATTCTTGTTACGTTTAGTTACGGCTATTAACTTTATGTAATGCCATTGTAATGAACACGCGCGCTCTGTCGCTCCCCACATTCCTCACTCATTCTAACTTAGCTGCTAGTGTTTTTAAAATCACGTCTCTTCGAACGGAGAGATATATGAATTATCAGGGCTATTGAATCAATATTCCATCTAGCTAGTATTAATAGATGTTAAAAAACACGGTCACCTTTCGTTAATAATTATAATTACGTTTATACTATGATATTGAAAAAGATGGTGAACTGCATATGAATCTACTTTCTGCAGCTATATCTACAACAAATGTGAATTTACATTATACTGTACATGAGAGCTAGTCCGTCTGCGTTTTACACATGCCATCATCGTTTCACAACATATAAGTTACGGATAGATATAGTTAGCTGAATGGGTGCTTACTTGTTTATTAGAATGCAAGCGAGATCGGCATCTCTCTGTAGTTCCAGTTTGTTACGAAGCTCGTGGAAATGCAACTCCAATAGTAACGCGAGTCATGTCTCTTCTCCTGTCCCAAACCCTTCTCGAGTCATTTCTGTCACCCGTGCGTTTCCGCTTCACGGATCTGCCTCCAGCAGCAGAACGTGCAGGCAAAGCATAATCATGGTCCATTATTGATATCCAACTATTGATTCTTTATCGTCTTCTTTTATTTTAGTGACGTGCGTCCGGTGTTTACATTTGCGTTTGGCGGTTTTTCGCCGGGATCCGCACGAAGTTAGAGAAACTAGAGTCAAAGGTTATATGACGTCATAGACGGGCGACGAAACGGAAATAAAGACACGGCCCGTGTCTTCAAATTAAAATATAAATTTCTCCGGATTTGAAAGTTGGTGGGAACTTTTGGGATAATGTTAGTACACAACTAAAAGAAATATATAACATAGATACAGTTATTTTTGCTATTTTGAAAGCCGAAAAGTTCCATATTGTGCCTTTAAATTCTTTTTGATCACTGCTGAGCACCGTAGATACGTGACGTACACTTTTATTACTGAAATGCTTGAAAGTATTTACAAGAACAATATTTCATTGCAGCTCACCTCAGCGAACAAAAATGGGAAAGAGAAGAAAGCACATAAAAATTTAAATGGTTATTATGGCAGCAATATATGATACAATTTTAAAATATGTAGGCAAGGCTATTATAGGCTGTTATAGTTTGGATTATTTTTTAGAATATCCCATGAGTCCCATTAAATGCAATTTCCACTATTTCTGAAGTGCTTCTTTTATAAAGAACAACGCTTTCTCACATAAACAGCCCCTGCACGAGTGAATAATTCATTCTCGAGTCATCGATATCAACAGATTCAGCACCATCTTCACGGACAGCACCGGTAACGTCGCACGTAAGAAGGTATATCTTAAACAGCTTTCTAAGGTATAGTTCGGGGAACACGCCTAGAAATGGTATACCTTCAGTTAAGTTATACCTTAAGAGTCTTCGTAGCGCGCTAAGAGACAACGTTATCGGGAAACTCAGCCCAGGTCTTTTGAATGATTGCTAGATCATTGCTATTTAAGTATTTGCTAGGGTATTGTTTGGTTGCTAGGATGATGCTAATTGTTTGTTAGGATATTTTTGGTGGTTGCCAGGTCGTTGCTAGGTGTTTGCTAGGATGATCTGTGTGGTTGATAGGGCATTGCTAAGTGTTACGGTATTTTGAATGATTGCTAGGGTGTTGCTAAGGGTTTGTTAGGGTATTGTGGGTGGTTGGTTGCTATGGTGATGTCAAGTGTTTGTTATTGTGTGTGGTTGCTAAATTGACCCTTCGCAAAGACCCGCCCTCCTTAGTTACTGTCGCTATGTTCCGACAAGCTATGCTGCTCTCATGCTCTCACCATGTTCTCACGCAGTGAAAAATACATCGCGGAGCAGAGAGGAGACTGACAACACGCGGACAGACAGGACAGACCAGGTTACTTTTCGGTTACTTTTGATATTAAACATATTAAACAAAGTCTCAGCTTTCAAATGTGGTCATTTTTTGAAAGAAATTTAAACAATAAATACCGTTTTGGGGCTCTTTAATGTGCCGTGACAGATCGCTGTAGAGCATCCGTTAAAGCTGCTCCTGATCCGATCATCTCTTCCTTCTAGTTCATTTATAGCATCAAATAAACATGAACGAACATAAGAAGTAATGTTGTTTTAACCGCGGAAAGGCGTCAGTATATTCATTTTACCAAGTTAAAATGCTCCTAACTCTACTAGCTGCTTTTTCGGACAAAATGGCGGATGGCGAAGTATGATTGGTTAGAACACCTGTCAATCAAGCTCCACGCGAAGGGTCAATTGTTGCTAAGTTTTAGGGTATTTTGAATGATTGCTAGGGTGTTACAAAGGGTTTGTTAGTGTTATATGTGGGTTCTCTGGCATTGCTTGGTGTTTCTTGTTTTTTTTTTTGGGTGGTTGCTAGGGTGTTGCTAAGTTTATTACTGAGGATTTTATTTATGATAACTAGGACTTTGGAAATGTTTGTTAGGGATGATATACTCACTGAAGTTTAATATTTAGGGTTGTGACAAACCCCTAACCGACGGTTGCCTTAGTAAGCACTTCAAATTCAGTGTTTGTTTGGGGGCCTGATGTGGCTAGGCCTGATGTAGCCTACATCAGGTACCACATTGTACAATGGTCAGTGAAATACAGCTCAAAACTCTCAACCATATTTCAGGCCACATGAATGCTCTGCAACTGAAAATGATCAAAGGAAACCCCTCAGAGATACACTGGTCAGGACTAGTTTTCAGTGTTTACAGAAGCCAGGGGAATAATGCTGTCACTGAGGGCTCATTAGGGTTCAACATGCTCCTGACCCAGATCAAAGATCCAGCATGGGGCCGTATTGGGCTGTTTATAATGTTTCGCCACTTTGAAGCAAAGAAGAGGTCTCAAGAGGCATAAACACTTTGGCAGACACTAAAACACACCTCTTTAATAATGACCAAATTTTTGCTGAAGCTCTTTTTACGTCCTAGGTTGCTCCTGGGAGTGCGGCCTGTCCCGTAAAGCAAGCGGCAAGCACTCATTAGTTTAAGGTAGGCCTATAAGTGCATTAAATAATTCACCTTCTACATTTCCCACCTCAGATCCTTCTTTCTCCCTCACTCCTTTTTTATTAGGCCACATCTAGTATACGCTAGTTTTCAGAGGCAGCTGCCCTCGTCTTTTCTCTGTATTTTTTTTCTGCTTCTGAGCTTTTGGACCTTCATCAATCTTTGAGAGCTTTTTAAGGTATTCATCCGTACCACAAGTCAGGGGAACAGTCATTTAACATGCATGAGATGATGTCAGCAGCGCATGTAAGGAAACGTGAGTGAGTGGCACAAAAAGAAATTAAACAGGAAAAGTAGGGGCTGAAACATACTCTTAGCGTTTCATAAGTCAATGCAAAGGCGAGTTCGGTTTCACATTAATGTTATGGCAGAGTAAGAGTAAGGTGTGGTCACATTTACAATTGTTGTGAAATTTTGCAGGCTAAATCCAGTCATTTCAATAGGAACGATAAGGAGGGGTGAAATATTTACAAATGCAGATTTCACTTCAGGTTCAGTTGGTCATGCAAATGTGCCGTGTTGACCAAAAGAAAGATGCTGAGATTGAAAGTGACATTTGTGTGAGCTGTGCTTCATACACTATTGACAATCGACCTTTTTTGTGCGTCAAAGTTATTTAATGTGAGCGGGACCATCAGACTGCTTACATATTTGTAGCTAGTTACCTGAATAATAAATCCAGTTTACTAGCACAGACATGTAGGTATCTCGATCTCCCCTTGAGGGCAGACTGTGATTTTTCCCAGTTCCGATCACCTAAAATAAGAAATAGTGACATTTTGAGATATGCAGTCGCAACTATAAAAAATATACACAATTGTGAGATATAAATATGCAATTGTATGAAATAGTCACAATTAGGAGAAAATTTGGTAGCAGTCCTGTTCCCCATGTACATATTAAGTACTTGCTTTAGTAATTGGAATAACTGGGTAATAACTAGGTACTAACCCTAAACCTACCCTAAATCTAACCTTAACCCATGCAGTCAAATCGATATTAGCTGTCCTAAAATAAAGGAATAACAAAAAAAACACAGACTTTCACAATCGATCATTTATTGACATCATAAAACAGCTTTTCCAGTTGTGTGTTTGGCCCTGTGATTGACATTGCTAAGACTTCAAGTACACGCATACAATCATCCTCTTTCTCTCTCTTACGTAGCTGAAATCATTTTGACCATTATGAAGATAGTTTGCATATCGGAGAGTTCAACGTGTCTGTCTGTAACAGTCTAACTCCCCTCACGTTCGTTCTCTCAGGAACACACAACACACACACACATATGGAATACATCTTCACCCGTCTAACACATGGCCACTGAGACACAGATAAATAAACATCTAATATAACACATCTCTGATAAATCAACAATATAAATCTTGACCTCTCAATCATGACAAATGTGGAAAAATAAACCAACAAACAAAACGAAATGTCCAAAACTAGATTTATCTTCTCTTTTAACGAGAACCAAGATAAAATATTTGCTTTTAGAATAGTTGTTCTTTTGGCATCCGTTCCATTTGCTCTAGGTGATTCTTTTGTACATAGAGTATATAAACAATAGAGTGTTTGATCAGGTCATAACAGAGTCATAACAAGGTTGACACACCTGCCCTCAGGAACAACAGCATGGAAACACAATCTATTACACGTGTGCGTGTAACAGGGATCCACTGTAACAGCGTGTCAAGTATTCCATTCAAAATAAGCATGCGCACACACCACAGATTCTGGATAGTTACACATATAAAGGACACACACTCTCTCACCGTCCATTTAACTCTGCACAAACACACAGCACACGTATAGACACTTTTGACTGTCTCTGTGTCAGTGTTATTATTGGTTCGTATGACACACAGCTACTAGAATCTCGAGATTGTATGTTTCAGGACATGTTTCGGGCAAAAAGGAAGCACTGTGGTTTGAGGAAACCGCTGCATCAATCACCCGCTTCACGCTTGTACAGGTTTCTCATTGGTCCAATCATACAGTGGCGTGAAACTAACCAATGAGAGTGCTGAAGGGAGCGGGGATTTAAGATGGGCAGCACCACTATGATGTACAGAAGCAGGAGGACATTCTAGCAGGGAAAAAAGGAAGGAAGAGGGGAGGGTAAAAAAAACGAGTGAGTGAGTGCAGTGTAGAAGAGTTCACACTGATAACCGTGTCAGTCGGAGTTTATTTTTCTGCAGATCCACATCTGAGAACAGATAAAAAGTTTTAGAGGGGTGGGAAAGGCATTCCAGGATAGAAGAGAAGTTTCAGGGTCGGGCGTTTGTGTGCGATTAAGGGCTGTGGTTCATGCACGACTCTCGGACAGAGGTTTTTTTGTTAGAGGGTGCGGGGAATGATGGTGAAAGGTAAGATGGGGCAGCTGGCCTCCAGCTCCAGGGCAGTGAGGAAGCATTCGGTCGCGGCGGTGTCGTTGCCCTGGGCTTGCAGCACCTCACCCAGACTGTTCCACACGTCATGTGCCGTACTGTTCACCTGCACAGCATCACGCAAGAACTTCTCCGCAAGACTGTACCTCTGTAGCTGATGCAATATCAGCCCCTGCAAAAAGACAAATCAAAAGAGGAAGAAGGTTTTTAACTATTGCTGGTAAATAAAAAAATGATACATCTGCATACCCTTTAGCCTCAAATTTGACCCACATTAAAAATCATTATAAATTCATGAATTTGAGTACAACATAGCCTTTTTAGAAAACATTTTATATTGTAAAACTGATCTAAAATATCGATAAGTAACATATATGGACAACGGTTTATTTTGATTCAATTATGTAATATAATATTATATAATGATATTTATATATTATATTAATAATATATTATTATTTCTTATAGTTGATATAATCTGTGGTTTTTGAAAATGGATAGTGTGAGCAGCTCTGAGAGTTCAGATGCGGTCCACTGTCCTGCTGTTCGAACCGTGTCAGACACATAAACAGACACACACACAAAAGAAGGTCAGAGAGAGAGATTTGACAGAGACAGGGGCAATACTTCCTCCTGCAGCTGTCTACTACGGTGGAGTTCCTTTATGAGACATGACATTTCTGCTTACTATTAAGACACACACAGACACAGTCTGACAAGTCTCAACACCCTGGACTCATTGTCTGCTAAATAGTGACACGGGATGAGATCTTGTCTCTCTCCTCAATCTCAGCTGAAATAATTGTGGGGAGCAGCCAATTAATGGCTTAATAAACATTCTAAATTATGCCTTAATGAATATGTAAAACCGCACCAGGTTTGTGTTAGCGGGTAGAAAACTTGCTCACCATTCTCTGCATGGTCTTGACGTGGGTGGGGCTGATGGACAGAGCCTCCTCGTACCAGCGTTTGGCCTCGTCCACGTTCCCCCGCAGCTCTGCCACCTGACCCTTCATAAACAACACGTTATGGGACATGGGGAACAGGTTGGCTGCTTCCTGCGTACACGCTGTCGCCTCCGCCGCCTTTCCCATTCCAATATACACCTCCGCTATGGAGAGACAGAGAAAGAAAAATAAGATATAAAGAGGAAATAGAGAAAGAAGCATTGTTATCTCGAGTCACACAGGAAATGGGATTCTCAGACAGGCTGTCAGCTACATCATCAGCCTCAAACCGTTTTAATAGTTCAAAAACGGTGATGAAACAGAGGAACTGATGGGGTGTCCTGCCTTTTCAGCCAACCAACAAACTCAGGGAAAGTGACTACTAAGCATGCTTCACTCTTGACACCTTTCTCACCCTGCCAAGTCCTGCTAAGGTTCCCTAACTTGGCTCAGTGACCGCCAAGCTGGTTAAAGAATAATTAGTCTTAGTATCCAAGTTGATTGCTTTATACTGAGACAACAAATTAAAGGATTTTTATTTGAGAGACGCTTTTCCCAATTTTAGTATCTCAATTTCCTCCAAATTTAGTATTAATGAATCATTAATGAATCAGTCAGTTTGAATGATTCATTCAATGACTCACTAATTAAGAAACTGATGTGCTGTCACTTACTGGTGGTTTTAATTTCATTTTTAAAGTATCATTTACTTTTTAAAATTATTTTACATTTAAATATTTTAAATTTGGAACAATAACCTCATAGTATTATTTAAGCAATTTGTAATTGTAGTGTTAATTCATTCAGGCCACCTCTGAATAAGGTTAAACAGTTGTGTAACTACATCTAAAATAAATGCCACTTCAGTTGCAGCTGAATGTCACAGAAGTGTCATCATCGACAGAGATGGCTTTTGTTGATCCTAGTTTTATTTGATTGGTAACAGCCCTATAGTGTCTTACTATTTTAATTGAATTAAGTGTTTAAAATATATTGGAATGTGGCATTAAAGATGAAAAATGAACCCTCATGTCGTTCCAAACCCGTAAGACTTTCGTTCATCTTCGGAACACAAATGAAGATATCTTTAATGAAATCTGAGAGTTCTCTGTTCCTCCATTGACAGTCTACACAACTACCACTTTGACGCTTCAGCAAGTTCATAAAGAGTTTGTAAAACTAATCCACTTGAATGAAGCAGTTTAGTCGAAATTTTCTGAAGAGACACAATCGCTTTATATGATAAACCGATTTGATTTAAGCTTTTATTCACATATAAACATTCATCAATGTACACATCAGTTGTGGTACACAGAAGCTCAAGTACGCTAGCTGGACATGAGAGAACCAATGAGGTTCATTCTCGTGTGTTACGCAGCACGATGGAGCTTCTGCAATATTTATATGTGAATAGAAGCCTAAATTCAATTTGCTCATCATATAAAGCGATCGAGTCTCTTCAGAAAATTTATACTAAACTGGCTGATTCATATGGATTAGTTGTACAATCTTTTTATGAACTTTTTGAAGTGTCAAAGTGGTAGTTGCATAGACTGTCAATGGAGAGACAGAAAACTCAGATTTCATCAAAAATTCTTCATTTGTGTTCCGAATATGAATAAAAGTCTTACGGGTTTGGAATGACATGAGGGTGAGTAAATAATGACGCAATTTTCATTTTTTGGTGAACTAAACCTTCAATGAAAAAGTTTAGTTTGTTTCACAACTTGTTTCACAGCACATAATATGAAAACTTCTGGAGTCAGCTGTCCACAATAGGCCTAAAAAACCCAAGGTATCTGCATAAAAAAACTACCCCTTTTATCAGTACTTGCGTAGCATATGAATCGAACCAATGGCCTTGGAGTTGCTAGCATCATCTTCCATGAAGACGCAGAACTTTCCTTAACTTTATTGCATTTAATTCAGCCAAATTCACAAATATGCACAACTGCTTGTCTATCTGTAAATGCTGATTGTAGGCAGAAGGCAAAAGTATCCAGATGGGTAATTTGATCCTGCTGGATGTGGTTTCCCTAATGTATTTGTTTGGACAAAGGCAGCTATTAATAACAACCTGGGTTCACAAAGCAGTGAGGAATAAGCTTTCTATATTTGAACATGGTGTACTCTTACAGTTTGTTTATAAATGAAGTAGGTATTTTATAGCAAGACTACAGAATTTGCCGTTCATTAAACCTGGACCTCATACAGTGCAAAAACATGATATGGGTGTGGCTTATGTTAACAAGATGCAAATGAGGGCTGTGTTTATACCTGCATGCAGCCAGATCTGGGCGAGGGTCATCCAAGGGTGGAGCGGGTCCCTGTTTTGGAGCGCTACTCTGGAGGGAGGAGGCCACCTCAGACAGCGCCTGTTCCACACGTGATGCTGCAATAGACGTGGCGTGGACGGAACCTGCCGTGGAAATACAGACAGTCAGCAAAGACATTGGAACTTTTCTACATATATGGCCACTGGCCAGCCCATACGTGCTAAAAATCCACTACACACCAGCCTTTAGGGGTCATGCCTCTCAGAGTGAAAACATTGACATGAAGGCCAAATAGCAGTTGATCATAACTAAACCCTGTTCTCAGCAGTGTTGTTATTGTTGACTTAAACTAAAATTAAAACTAAAGCTATTAAAAATTGTTTATTGAAACAAATATTAGATTCAATTCTTTAAAAAATTAAACAAAAATTAAATCAAATATGTTTAAGTTGAAGTAATAAAATTACCAAAACTGAAATAAATAAATAAATCAATTAAAGATAAATAAAACTAATAAAATGACAAGCACATAATGAAATTACTACAACTTTAAAATTAAAACTGAAAACACAAAAATTCAAAATATGAATAAGCACTATAAGAGTGCAGTAAAATAATAGTAACATAACACTGGTTCTTATATATTTAACACACAAGAGTTCGGGTTTGAAAATATCTTGATTCCAATGGGATGCATATGAAGAGGATCATCTATTGAGGATCAGTGATTTTTCCATTCTAACGTTCATTCTAAAAAAAAAATATGGCAAATTAACACCAGTCATCTGAATGAAGGGCCTTTAGGAAGCACAAGGGTAAAGAAACAGCATGACAAATATTGGGCTCAACTCTCAGGGTTCCTAAAAGGTAGACAAAATTTTTAACAAAAACATTTAAGGCCTGTTTACACCAAGAACGATAACTATAAAGATAACTATATTAGGGTTATTTTTATTATAAGCACGCACTGCAGTTCGGTCATCTGCCGTTTGTTTGTGTTCTTTAAAGCAGGATGGATTCTGATTGGCTGTGAATGTTTTTATCATTCAAAATCGAACAATTTGTAAAACTATATATATATTGTTATAGTCCTTGGTGTGAGCGTGCCTTTATACACACCACTTAAAACACACACAAACAGCATAAGATTATCAATAGTAAACAATGAAGCACATTTGCTGCTACTTTCCACACGTTTTCTCTGCATGTTAAAGTGCTGGCTGCAACATACAAATTTCAGCAACAGATCAACAGAAATGAGGTTGTTTTCCTTTCTGCTCAGTTTGAATATAAGTGCCTTCAATTAAATGGATAGTTCACCCAAATGGACATTTCGGTCATCATTTACAATCATTTTTCATTTGTGAATCTGATCAAATGATTCACTGAAAAGATTAGACTCAAAAGAGCAATCCAAGCACAAACCAAATATTTAATAATTTTCAGTGAATGACAACTAAATGTCTAGGTTTGTTCCTCACATATAGGTATCAGAAAGTCCATAAGTCATAAAGACCACTTTAAAAGTACCCATACTTTGATAGATTTTCATAGACTTTGATAGAAAGATCTTACTGAACCCAAACTTTTGAACAGTAGTGGAAGTCATTTGGGTTTGTAAATGAACTTTGAGTTCTGGGTGAACTATTCCTTTAACCATTTTATCAATGAATTCCAGATTTGGCCTCAGTTCCTTTTCAATTAGCCTGATTCAGGAGATGAACTGAAGACTAAATATCAGTTTTCTGAACTGGGTGAACTGAAATGAAAGTGCCCCCTGCAGTTCAGCGATCAGAGTCTCTATTTGTCTGGACGTGCAGTGCCGGGGCATCAGTGTGGTCATTAAAGTCTCTGTCGGGGTTCAGAGGAACATATTAAGATCCTCAAGAGTCTCTATGAGTCACAGGCTGGACTTTATCGACCAGACCAGCAGGACATAAAACACATTCACACTGAAATCGATCCCTGTACATCTCAGTTTTTTATTCAGTTCCTATGTTTAGCTTTTCTATGGCGACAGTGGACAAAGCCATGGATCACCGGACCAAACACTGAGAATCTGACCCCATCTGTTTGAAAGGCTTCCAGGGGATCTCTTCATGAATGTCCTATGCAACAGCCTTAAAAAAAACAACTCATCGAGGCCAAAAGAATGAACCAATTTAAACCGTGAAATAGAACATTTAATAAATGAGGAGACGATCATTAATGGCTGTCCTAGGTTGTACTAATATACAAATACGATCTCTTGTTAAAAGGTAGATAGTTCACACAAAAATGAAAATTGTCATGTTTCTTTCTTACTCTCCTGTTGTTCCAAACCTTTGTGACTATTGTAGATTTAAAATGAGAGTATAATGTTACGAAAGATTTCTATTTCAAATAAATGCTGTTCTTTTGAATCGTGAAAAAAAAATGTAACTAAAACTACTATTTTCTACATTGATAATATTAATAATTGTTTCTTGAGTAGCAACTCATCATATTAGAATGATTTCTGAAGGATCATGATTCATGTTAAACTGAAGACTGGAGTAACGATGCAGAAAATTCAGCTTTGCCATCACAGGAAAAAAAAACCATTACATTAGTTAATTAATAATTAAAAAGTCATACAGGTTATAACACGAATAAATGATTCTAAATTAATTTCTGTGTGAACTATCCCTTCAAGTCTCTATTTAAATGCTTGACTGAAGTAGGGGAAGATATCAGGCTGTTGAGGAGTCCAAGAGCTGCTGTCACTCTGTAGAGCTGAAGTTGATGACTGACAAGTACTTTCTAGATAAACAGTCAACAACTTCTCATCTCTTTTAAGCACATGCGTGTGCACAGTACACGCAAACTCAAACAGACACTCATGATGCACCAGACCAGGCTGCAGAAAGAGCGTGACCATGAAGCCACATGCTAAGAGTGAGAAAGCATCACCACACACACATAAAAAGCAGCTATGTTTTTAAAGAGACAGTACTTTCTTCACCAGAACCTACAGTAAATTACAACAAGTCTACATTGGTTTGTAATGCAGCCCCTCTTAACGACTGTAAACTGCAGATGTCAGCTTTTTTTGTGCAAATGGGCACATTCAATAATTAAGTTGGAATAATTTAAGTCTATGAATTTATTTCTGTTAAATACAGGCAACATCATTTCCCAGGTTTTTTTCTCCATTAAATTCGTCTAAAAAGTTATCATCTTAATTCAAAATATTTGCAATCAATTTCCCTAAAAACAGTTAATTCCACTTTTGTGGGACAGAATACCTAGCGTAGATTTTTACAGGCTACGATTCTTTCCGGATTTTGTGTCCATCGCAATTGGCTCTAAATGAGCACCTCTCAGCACCATCATGACACCAGTGCTCCCGTCCTCTTAAACGTTTCATCGCTATGTTAACAGAGCCAGGAGTTTAGAAACAGCTGCTAAATGTGAGACGCTAAAGGAAATTAGAGCTCGTAATCTACGGTCTAGAGACCTGGGTGTTATTCCATCAGATATCGCACACACACTTTATATCAAATGTCCCTAATGACAAATAATCTACATTTAAATAATAACCGTTGAAATAATTAGAGGATCAGTAAAGGTCCCTCTAAATGTTGTTGACTTCACTCAGGTTTCAAATAAAATGAAACAATAATCTTAAACTGGGATTAAACTGTGGACTATCAAATGGAATTAAAAGGGCTTAAGTGTAATTTTGGATTAACGGTAAAAAATAAAATGAGAACACATTCTAGACAAGGTCATTCAATGCTCTTGAGGCACTAAATCTATTTAGAATAATTGATAAAATTTAAATCACAGCACCGTTGCTTCATATAAACTGAAATTTTTGTTTAAAAACAAACTAACTGTCAATGCTGGAAAGCTTTTATAGAGCTATTGTGTGATAACGTGTATATTAACACATACACTAACGTTCAAAAGTTTTGATTCTTTTATGAAAATAATACCTTTATTCATCAAGGATGCATTAAATTGATCAAAAGTTAAAGTAAAGACATTTGTAATATTAAAAAGACTTAAAACAAATAACAAATACAAATATTTCTATTCCTCAAATAATCCAGGAAAAAAGTGTCATGGTTTCTACAAAATAATGTACATTTTAAAATATATGAAAATAGAATTTTATTTTAAGTTTTAATAATATTTCACAATATTACCGTTTTTACAACTTTTCATCAAACATTTTTTTGATAAAAATGCAGCCTTGGTAAGCATGAGACCTCATTCAAAAACAAATTAACATATATATATATACACACACAATATAACTTTTGAACAGTAGTGTAAATGTGCAGGATTAAAGTGTCATTCATCTCTGTAGCATAAATGACGTACAAGTTTCTAAGTAATACTAAGCGCTGTTCATATTATATCATATTAATATACATATAACAATAATTAATTATATAGTAATAATAATACTTGCCATACCATTAATAATAACAACATTGTGGTAATTATATAAAAAAGTATCATTAAAACTATAATAATTTGTTTGCCTTAAAGGAGCTGTATGTGTTTGAAAGGCCTGGAGGAACACAACTGTCTCTTTAATTATTAAGAACTGAGGCCAAACGAGTGCATTTATGTCTCTCTCCAGCACAAAGAGGCCTGGGACACAAAACGCCAGGAGAGGAAACACAATAAGAGGGCAAAACAAAAGGTAAGACGCAACGCGCCTATTGAACACATTATGGCGGCGTGTGTTGGAGTCTCGTAACAGACAGGTGGTGAGTGCACTCTGCCAAGGAGGAGAAGGCCAGTGAGGCAAAAAAGCAGGTGTGTGTTGAAAAGTGTGTGTAGAGATAGAGCAGTAACGACAAGAGCTACTTACAAACCCCAATAAAGGAGTCAAAACCATGAAAGAAAGCATCTGGAAGGTTGCCTTGGAAACCAAAAAGAACAACAAAATGGGGCAATTACTCATAAAAATTAGGAAGAAAAAACAACAACAATAAACACAACAACAGAAAGTTCACAGAAACACAAAGAGAAATATAATAGAAAAAAAAACTGTTTCTGTCTGACTTTCTATACACCACAAACCAAAATGTCCTGAGCAGGTAACGGCCCTGTAAACCCTGTATGTGTGATTCACACGCTCAGTGAACAGGAACTGGCAGGTGTGTACCACTGTGTGTTGGCCAGTACGTGTGTTAATACAATGATTTCAATGCACAAACACGGCAAAAATAGTTGCAACACATCACATGCACAGCATTACAGAAGACAGACAGAGAGAAATAAAGACCCTGTTTACACCTGGTATTAATATCAGTCCCGAGTGCTCTGATCATATGTGGACAGTGCTGAAATGGAGTTAAAAACCAAAAGGTTATTCATCCTGCATACTCTGTCTTGGACAAGAGTGAAGGACTGCTTACACACCTTTCCGTTATCTGTTGGGCTACAACATTTAACCTTTGCTGGTTACCTTTCACTATAAAATAACCAACTTTAGGCATTTAAGTTCAAATGTCCGAGTACACTGTTCATTTTTCTAATTTAATTGACTTTTCAGGACAAATAATATTTTCAACATCAATTTTTGTGAAAAAATGTATTTCTATTAATAGTTAAGGTCACAAGTTTATTTTTGAAGTCACTTTTTTTGTTCTTTTTTGACACACTAATGTAAGTGATACACTACTGTTTAAAAGTGTGGGGCTGATAAGATGTACGTTTTTGAAAGAAGTGTCTTATGCTCACCAAGGCAACATTTACTGGATCAAAATACAGTAAAAACATAAATATGCTGAAATATTATTATAATTTCAAATAGCCATTTTCAATTTTATTATATTTTAAAATGTAATTGATTCCTGTGATGGCAAAGCTGAATTTTCAGCATCATTACTTCAGTCTTCAGTGTCACATGATCCTTCAGAAATCATTCTAATATGCGGATTCTGTGCTCAATAAATTATTATTTTTTTAGCAATGTTGAAAACAGTGCTGCTTAACATTTTTTTTTCAGGATTCCTTGATGAATAGAAAGAAAACATTTATTTGAAATAGTGCTCTTTTGTAACATTATAAATGTTTTTACTGTCACTTTTGATTCATTTAATGTCTCCCTGTTGAATAAAATAATTAATTAATAAAAATAAAATAATATAAATGTAAATACCAGATGTAAACAACAATCTGTCTCGCCTGACTGGATTACTCCAAACAGATGTTTATATAAAACGTAAACAGGGCCAGAGGAGGAAAGCATATTAGATGAAGAAAAAGAAGACACAACTGCAGTATGAGTGATTCTGAGTAACATAGGAACTCTCTCTCTCTCTCTCTGATGATACAAGTGTGGATATGATCCCAGGTCTTAAACAGCTAGCTGATAGCAAGTGTCACTGCTTCTCTGTCTTTCGTTTTCCCAGGAGCCAGTGGAGATTAAGAGCTTAATGTCAGTCTCACGGGCCACTGGATCCCCGAACCCACACCATCACATCATTCTCCCAGTGGCATTTAGAGTCTTATAACAGCCCTGTACTCAATTAATGTCCTTTTACAGCTGATACAAGCCATAACTGGACACACCATATAAATAAGGCTGAGTTACATCTAACTCCTCTACAGATCTTGAAACAATAGTACAAGTACTTAAACGCTTATTCACATAATAACTTGAGCATTTTGATTCTTCTACTTGCCATCAGTGCACTGTAAAATTGCTTCTTGGAATGGTTAAAATCACATTAAAAACCCATTAGTAGCCTGATGGTCTTTAGAGACTGAAATCTTCAAAAAGGCCTCTAAAAGCCAAACACTGCTTCAATACCACTTCAAACCGCAGCAGCAAACAAGTCACCAAACACACTTAACCAAATCCCAAAGGAATTGGGCTGGTTGGTGGGGCTATTCAGACAGTGCAGTTAGTGGCATGGCGATTGGCTAGTGAGAAGAGACGCATGGCAATCTATTGGTCGAAAAACACACACAAGGTGCACAGTGCATTACTGGGGGAAGAGAAGCGTCGACGGGGGGCGTGGTCACAGAAAGCATGGCTGCTGGGTCGCTGAGTGGATTCAGTCTTGGGTGGAGGATAGAAGGATGGAAGAGGAAAAATAGGAGATACAGGTTCTGACCCCGAGAGGGAGGAAGAGGCATGAGAAGCTAGGAATAAAAATAAGAAAATGAAAAGGATGTGATTTAAAAAAAAAATTAAAAGAAGAACAGAAGGAAAAAGACAATAAATATTTAGGGCTGTCATCAGGACACGTTAATTCAGCATGCATCTTAACTACATTAAAGACAATGTTAAAAATAACTCAACATAACTGCATAACTCAACATAAATTCTGTAATATTTAAATGAAATGAAATTAATTTAAAAAGTTTGATTGACTGACAGCCCTAAAAATAATGGAAAAGGTTCAAATAATAAAAATAAATAACCAGAACTAAACACAGCTGGAGAAGTTAGATCAGATTGTAAAGAAAATAGGTAACTGCTGAATCACGGAGACGAGACATGTTTACTGTCTGCATACACAGCAGAGAAACTCTCCGCCATCACTGCTGTGCAAACGCAGCAAACAAACACCTGCGCTCATCTCAGCCCTCTTTATCTAATTACTCTACTCACTGCACAAGATACTGGGAATAAAATTCAATATGACCCATCAACATGGATTACAGCTTTAAGAATTCAAAATGTTTAAATGTACATTAGAAAATGTATTAACCCATCATCTTATTAAGCCATTCATTCTAAATCTAAATTGGTGTGTTTGAGAGAAAGAGAGAGAGAGAGAGAGAGAGAGAGAGAGAGAGAGAGAGGAGAGAGAGAGAGAGAGAGAGAGGAGAGAGAGAGAGAGAGAGAGAGAGAGAGAGAGAGAGAGAGAGAGAGAGAGAGAGAGAGAGAGAGAGAGAGAGAGAGAGAGAGAGAGAGAGAGAGAGAGAGAGAGAGAGAGAGAGAGAGAGAGAAGAGAGAGAGAGAGAGGAGAGAGAGAGAGAAGAGAGAGAGAAGAGAGATGCAGAAATACAGATAAAATGACAGCAAAGCTGATGTCTGTTGTCATGGTTATGCAAACTCACCATAAAAGGTGGGGAAAAATATCTGTTAACACAATAATTAGAGATATAGATAGGGACATTAATGTGTGTGTGTGTGTGTGTGTGTGTGTGTGTGTGTGTGTGTGTGTGTGTGTGTGGTGTGTGTGTGTGTGTGTGTGTGTGTGTGTGTGTGTGTGTGTGTGTGTGTGTGCGTGTGTGTGTGCACATGCACGCTCACCTGTCTCTGGATCACTGAAGTCAGGTAGTGACATGGCGTTCAGCTGGCGACGGTCAGCAACAGCTCTGTCTAACAGACTGCTCCCCCTCCCAGAATCACTACACACAGAAGATAAAAAGAGGCAATTAAGACATTAAAATTAGAGACAGAGCTCTAATGCTCAAGCACACAGACAGGCGACATGATACTTGCACATCAATACACACAGAATGATGAAACCCTCAGAAATTTCACTCAGCATCTCATGGTACACTGCTATAGCACACACACAACCACAATGCTCCTGCAACACTGTCCATCTGAAAAGGAGCGTAGAAATAAGAAAAAAAATCAGAGGAAAATGTTAGCGTGAGAAGACTTGGGTCAGGATGGTAGGGTGTTACGTGTGGTTATCAGGACAATGCTAGGTGGTTGCTTGTGTACTCTCAATGACTGCAAGGGAATTGCTAAGTGGTTGCTTACTGGCCCAAATCAAAAGTGCCCAAACTCAAGTCATGATGATCCCAAGATATGAGATCATATGGGAATGCACGTATAATAGAATTTCCCCTTTTTCATGAACAAAAGCAAGAAAAACTTCTAGATCTAGATAAAAAAATGGAAAAAAGAAAAAAGACTGAAAAGTTTATGTTGGAGGAGACCAAAGTCGCTTTATGGCAAGTCAGTTTACTCAGGGACAATCTTGGGGAAAAAACAATTCAGATTCATTCAAAACAATTCATGATTCAAAGAAGAAGAATATTCAAAGAAGCTGATGAAGAAAATGTATTATGCTGATGCAGAATTTTATATATAAAGAAAACACAAGTGAATCCGTATATTAGATCAGTGCATTAGCTCTTAAATTGACAGCAGCCTAATATACCTCTTTTGTTTATCAACCATTTACGTTAACTTAAGACCTAAACCACTTTGTTTATGAGGATACTCGCAAAGAAGGGCATTTTGACATATAAGTGTGTGTATTTGACTGTTCAAGCCCAGTAAGGCGTTAGAAAGTAGTCTAGGCACTAAGAACAGTGGCTTTATGTCTGAAATTAATGAAATGGGGGCAAGCACTTTACAATCTATCCTCAACCACCACCAGTGTGCAGCATCCACTTGGATGATGCGACGGCAGCCACAGAATGACGTGCCAGTGCGCTAAACACACACCAGCTATAGGTGAAAGGGAGAGAGAGTGATTGAGCCAATTCAGTGGATAGGGGTTATTAGGAGGCCATGATTGATAAAGGCCAATGAAGGGAATTTGGCCAGGACACCTACTCTTTATGAGAAGTGCCATGGGATTTTTAATGACCACAGAGAGTCAGGACTCCGGTTTAACGTCTCATCCGAAGGACGGATGCGTGTGCGCATATACCGAAATTAGTTCTCTTTCGCTGCTTTATGCACTTGAATGGTTTAAAACCACTCGTTTTTTAACCGCAAGGCTTAAAAACGCATTCAAACGATAAGCTTTTGAGACGGCACAGAACAGCAGTGTCCGCGATAGAGACGATAGTCCAAATCGGTTGTCTCTATCGGTTGATAGCTGTCATACTGAGCATTATTGTGTGGTCACATTTACTGCTGTTCGGCGAATTTTCACTTAATCTAGTCGATAGGAATCCACATGATCAGGGATTTCGCAATGAGTTGGTTATGCATATTCACAGTGTTGATAAAAAGAAAACGGTTTGGTTTGAAAATGACTTCTGTGTGAGCTGTGCTTCATATGTCGCTACACTACAGACAATACAGAACGAACAAGAAGTTTTACCAAAATTTCACTACTCACCTCTTCCTCCTCCTCATCATACAGTCTCTGTAGGGTGCTCAACAACCTCTGATAGCATAGCATGACTATGAGCATGTATTAGCGGTGAGGTTAAGGGAGGAAGAGCTCAATTGGACCTGACACAGTGGCTCTACCCAGGGTTTGGAGGGAGGGACTCTGAATATGTGGCAGAGTGGCAGAGTTTGGTTACTGTGACCGGACACTAATTGGTCTCCAGTGGATTGTCACCAGGTACGGAGTTCAGGACAGTTTGACGGGAAGAGCTGGAGTGTTCTGACAGCGGGGGGTTGGTATTTCAGCCATTAGAATGAGAGAGCGAGTGAGAGAAAGAAGGACTGAATCATAGTATGCAGCACTGGTACGAGCTGTGCTTTTATTTATTTTTAATGAAGGAGTGGTTAGCTCCTCACAGTCAGCGAGACATGCTGTGCTGTCTTATGTGTGATGGTGAGTGCAGACACTTGAGCTTCTAGCATTCATGTATCAACAACTGGACGAGAGAGAGACAGGGTGTGTGTGTGTGTGTGTTTTACCTGGGGTTGGTGAGGTTGTAACAGGATTTCCAAATCTGCAGCATGCGTTTGCAGGAGAGCAACGCCTCCTCTGGGCCTCTACACAACGTCTCCAACTTCACCTTTGTAAATAAAAGACTACAGAGACAAACAAAAAGTTTATATTCACTCTCCTTCCATCTGAAAGTGTTTAAAAAACAGAGAAGAGCTTATTGAACACAAATAAAGACTAACTAGCGTAAATCTCCTCTTAAAGCCATATTAAATACAAAACTTTAATCAGGGTCAAAATGATTCTGGCCTTTCAGCTGAGATTACTTAAAAAAAACATCAACAGGGCAGATCAATAGATTTCTCAATGAGAAAAAAAATTTGAACAATAAGGAAAAAATCTAAATAATGAATAGTGTGTACTGTATAGAGAAATCAATTCTGATTTGTTAATCCATAAATAGCCGATTTTAACATTGTACACAATTTTGTCTAAATACATTAAAAATAAAATATTAAAGATTAAAATCAATCATTTGAAATGCTTAAATTTAATTTAGGTATCACAAAATGAAAAGTACAGTACACTACTATTCAAATGTTTGGGGTTTGTAAGATTATTTTTTTTTTTAAATAAATAGTTTTATTTAGCAAGAACGCATTAAATTGACTGTTTGAAAGATTTCTATTAAAAATGCTGTTCTTTTGAAGCTTCTATTTATCACAGAGGGATCATGTGACGCTGAAGTAAGTATGACTGCTGATAAATTAGCTTTGCCACCACAGTAATAAATTACATTTTAAAACATGTTCAATTAGATAACAGTTGGAAGAATTAGATGACAGCTAGATAATCTAAACATAAAAATAGGAGAAATACACAATTTAATATCCAATATAACAAACATTTATCCATTAATCCAAATTATGTATTTGTGTTATATTGAGTGCTGTGTTGTATATTGTATATGTGTATGGGAGTTTGGGGTGTATTGTATCCCGTCTAGAGTTGCAAATCTCTGCTAATGAGTGCACACAGAATCCCCTGGTAACACCTGTATTTCACACACATTTCTGCAGATAGTATTTCTGCTTGCATGGAGTGAACATCCCACCATCGAGAGAGCAGAGAGCATTTCTATAATCAGATATGGCAGTGTGTGAGGAGATCCAGGTGGTGTGTGTGTGTGTGTGAGTGAAGCAGATACCATATTTTGAGGTTGATCTTTAACAGTTGGTTGTCGTTGGTGCCTGAACCGAGATCAGCTTTAGCTGATACATGTGCTGCAGTCTCTGAAGGCCACGCTGATATGAGTTCAGCCAATTCAAAGCACTGAAGGCACATTCTCATCAGCCGCTCTTTCATCTCTGCTGTATTTGCACGCTACACCGCTAGGACGCCCACACAAGCACTGAATTAATCTTGTCGCATGTGTCTGTGTGTGTGGAATAAGGTGGGCTGGATGTTCTGGTGCATTTCCATTCAAGGCAATGAAGCAAAATGCATGGAAACACACACACACAAACTGGATAAACACACACACAACACCAAAACGCTTCAGGAAAAAAAGAGGTTAAAAAAAAAAAGGCCATATGATTGGAGGAAAAAGCTGTTGTATTTTTTTTTCTATTATGTAAGTGGCCGAAGCACACAGCCGGAAGAACGACACACACACACACACACACACACACACACACACACACACACACACACACACACACACACACACACACACACACACACACACACACACACACACACACACACACACACACACACACCACACACACACACACACACACACACACACACAACACACACACACACACACACACACACACACACACACACACACACACCACACACACACACACACACAAACTTTGAACAAATCGAATGTGAAGGGAATTTGCGTGGGGACTGCCCAGTGCTCCAACCATCCAGCACACACACGCATGCTTCTAACTCGTCTAATTGAAGATGCCAGCAGCAGATATGTACCCATCTATCCCAGCTGCTACAGCAAACACAAACATTCTCATTAGAGTGGGCATTGTGACATGCCTCTAAATGTCTAAACACTGCCTGCTGCTGTGTGTTCATGTGTGTGTGTGAGGCTTTACAAATGCTGTGCAAAAGAGCTGATTGGTTCTTATCCAAGAATGCCCTTTCTCTGATTGGCTGCTGACAACTGTATAAACTCAGTGCAGTCAAAAAACAAGGCTACATCCAACTATAAGTTGGAGAGGTTAGTTAAAGTGTGACAGTGATTGTGAGCGTGTTGGACTCACATGAAGTTCTCAGGGTATTCGCTGAGGGCCATCTCGATGATGTTGAGAGCATCATGGTAGTGTTTCTGAGCTGACAGCAGCAAGGCCAGCAGGTGCAGTGAATGAACATCATCGCCCTGCAGCTGTAATGCCTGGCGAACATAACCGAGAGCTTCTGGAATCTGACATACACACACAAGAGACGATTTTATTAGATGATTGTTTTAAACAGGGTGAGAGAGAAATGAAAAGGAAAAATAATAGACTGACATTTGAGAGAGACAGACTGACAGGGAAATAAGGACAAAACAATCGTCATATGGTAAGAACTTAAAGAGTGAGATGTGGATAGGGTTGGGAGCTAAATCAATAATGATATTTATTGAAAAAATAAAATTTTTGATAATAAACTTTTGAGCAATTTAGCCAACATGTAGACTAACAGGTCTAAAAAACATTTAATTGGGGCTCCATATTTCTTTCTTACATTCTTTCATGTTCTAACACACATGTGTAGTGCACGTTCTTCATCATTAATGGATCATTAATGAATATTGTGATAAATATCAATATTGAATGATATATATATATTAAAAAAACGCATGTAATAATATTTTTGGCCATATTGCCCAGCTCTATGTGTCACTTGAAGCAGTTGAAATTAGCCATATTCAATGCTTACAGTCACCTTGGTATCAAAAGCAAACTGGAGGAGAAATGTGTCGTGTACCATCATCTGAATGTTGAGATGTTTTAATTCTCTCTACCTGTGTGTAAGAAGCAGATGTTGATTATCTTACCTGTCTGGATACAGCCAGTTGCAGTGCCAGATAGAAAACAGCCAGATGATCAGTGGGGGACAGACTCTGTGCTCTGAGAGAGAGAGAAACAGAGTGTTTCATCAGTGTGTGTGTGTGTGTGTGAGAGAGAAAGAGAGAGAGAGAGAGAGAGAGAGAGAGAGAGAGAGAGAGAGAGAGAGAGAGAGAGAGAGAGAGAGAGAAGAGAGAGAGAGAGAGAGAGAGAGAGAGAGGAGAGAGAGAGAGAGAGAGAGAGAGAGAGAGAAATATCACCTCTGGAAAGCACTCAGTGCTTTCTTCTGATACTCTTCCTGCATTCCTCGAAGGGATGCTGTAAAGACAGGTGACAGAGATGTGAGAAGATGGTAAGGACAAGATAAAGCAGGAAACTAAGAGAAAACTGTAAGGTTTCAGATACCTAAATGCTAGAGAAAGGGTATCAGGGGATTATAAAGTGTGTAATAGAGGGAATAGATAATGTGTAGATGGAGTGATTATAAAGAGAAAATGTCGAGACCATTATAAATTATGTAATTGTCATTACAGAGAAGTACAGAGTGTGTTATTTAAGAAAAGAAATGGGTTATAAAGTAAAAATGGATTCTAGAAAGGGTATAGTGCAGGTAATAGAATGTAGAGAAAGCATATAAACCATTACAAAAGGCATTACAGAGAGGTACAGAGTGCTTAAAGAGTGTGTTATATAAGAACAGAGAAAGGGAAAATTAAAAAATCGACTAGGGAGCTTAGAAGTTTTTGGCACGGGCACACATTCTAATTATATATATATATAAAAAAATTAAAGCCTAACACACACACACACACACACACACACACACACACACCACACACACACACACACACACACACACACACACACACACACACACACACACACACACACACACACACACACACACACACACACACACACACACACACACACACACCACACACACACACACACAAACAAACAGACAAACTGAATCTGGTTTAATTGTGTATAGTGTTATAGAGTATATATTACAGAGGGCAGAAAACATTTGAAAAAGATTAAAGAGAAGATACATTTTGTTGTAAAGTATTATAAATGGATTAATACAAATACATAGAGTGTGTTATAGAGGATACAGTAAATATTACAGTCGTATAAGGGTATAGAAATGGCATATACACTGTGTCCTTGTGCAGGTTTGCTCACCATCTGTGGCTTTCAGACTGTAGACGAGACCAATAGCAAGATAGCCTTTGGCCCTGAATTCAGCAGCCTTCTCACCCATATCAATCACTATTTTAGCGAAGCGCTCACCTTCTTCCAGCTAAAACACACAAATACACACCCCATGTCATCACCATCTCACTGTTCGTGGCCGGTCTAACAGTAATGGATTTACAGAGTCATAAACAGGTCAGTGTCAGCTCTCCAGTTGAGCCTGTGCATATTTCCCATGATTCCGCTTTCATTACCCAGTGCAGGTTTCCAATACACAGCTTGACGGCCAGCAGAGGGATGGTGGGATCGTCTGGCTTCAGTCGTATACACTCCTTCAGCACCTTCACAGCTCGAGCCGACTACACACACAAACACAGAGATTGCACTGATAAAAAGTAATTTCTAGCAAAATATTAGATATATTTATTTTATAAATAGTATATAAGGATATGTTCAGACTACCAGCAAAAATCAGATTTGAAAAAAAAAAAAATCTTTTTCAAACCACATTTGGAGGTGGTTTGAAATGCGACTGCAATCAGACATTTACAGATGCGTCTCAGTCTGGATGCTCTGGCTCCTCAAATCAGATTTTAAATAGTCTTTTGCATCACTTTTAACGTGACACACAGCTATAACGTCAAAACTGGTGTCGGAAATGCCGACATTTCACCATTACCAATTTTCATAGGCCTTGAAATCACAACTTCACAATCGCCTGATATTTCCAGGTTTTTGCATGACCATGGAAACTTTGGGGTACATAGGAGTTGTAAAATGGAACACTAACCTTCCCAGCGGCCATCAGGGAGAGAGCGAGCTGAAACCAGAGATGAAACTCCTCAAAGGCAAACTTCATGGCTCTTTCGAGACACTGTGGAGAGGACACATTAAGTTAAACCTCAGATAAGAGTTGAGAACAATAATTATGACCCTACCAGATACAAACACAAAGGTCAAACACAGAGCCAGGCCATGTCTCCTGCTGTAGATTACCCAGGGTGCCACAGGCTTTTCAGTGTGTCTCTGAGGCATTACAGTTAATCACACTAGCAGCTTAGCAGAAAGCAATTCATTGAACAATTAGATCTATATAACAAACATCTACACAAACACACATGACCCTGCAGAGGGCACACAATAAATCTGGCAGGCTGCTGGGGCCCTGCGATTGCACAACCGCAAAATCCTTGAATATAAAAGACACAGCAAAAGTTATTCTGAGTCTAACATTAGCAACAACAGCGTGATCAACAGATGGAGATGGGACAGAAAATTATGCCCAGGTACACTAATGAAAATATCACAATACAAAACACACACACACCAAAAGTGCCTTTTTTCGTCTGCCCGTTCTGTCCTAAATAGGCCAGGCTTCTGAAAACACCCATTTCAGGTTTGTCCATGGCTAAAATGAAACTAAGTAGAAAGTTATAAATAATGCTGTATACTTAAAGATTGGAACAAAACTGTGACATGCAGACTTCTGCTCTAATACTAATTCTGGGTTAGTTCTAAATTCATAATATAATAATATAATAATCAGTTGAGGCAGAATTCTGGCTTGTTATATGGTCACAAACTCAAATAAATGTTGTACATAACCTCTAGACCAGTCACAGACACACACACACAGAGAGAGTGCAGTCTAGAGTACATGTCTGGTCTCGTTACCACAGCAACCACACCAGGAGGTTTAACTCGTCCCGCTGAGGGAGTATTCCTGAGCGTTCCCATAGTGATGAGTGTGGGCAGGACCTCACCTCTGAGAGCATCTCATATTGTCCACGACGGCCAAGCGCGATGGTCAGCAGGTCGTACACCAGCGAGGCGCTCTGGAGGCTGATGATTCGGTCATTATTGTGTTCAGGGATTCGACTCAATACGGCGTCTCTGTTAGCCTACGATGAATACAGAAGTTAATATACTCATTCACACACCACACTACCGTTCAAATGTTTGGGTTTGGGAAGATTTTTTTGAATGTTTTTCAAAAGAAGTCTCTTATGCTCACCAAGGCTGCATATATTTGATCAAAATACAGTAAAACCAGAGATACTGTGAAATGTTACAATTTAAAATGACTGTTTTCTTATTTTCCTACATTTTAAAATGTAATTTTATCCTTTAGCTGAATTTTCAGCAGCCATTACTCCAGTCTTGAGTGTCACATGGTCCTTCAGAATTTCTTCTAATATGCATATTTGGTGATTTGATCAAAAAATCTTGACATTATAATTAATGTTGTAAACATTCATATTTTTGAGTAAACCAGGTTCAATATAAATGACAGTAACGTGATACATGTTTTCAGAATTTTCTTTATGGATATTTGAAATCTTCTGTAATATTATAAATGTCTTTACTGTAACTTTCGATTAATATAATGCTTCCTTAATCAATAAAAATAGTATTTTTTCTTTTAAAAAAAAGTAGCGTATACCAGAACTATTGATAATAGATGCTACTGATAATATTAGACAGCTTATTTCCTTATAGGTCACTGTAGTAAAGTAAATATGTCTATGAAATAAAACACTGCTTGATCACATTGTGCCAAAGTAAAAACCCATTATAACAGAACAGAAAAGCTGCTTTCAGTGCTATTATGATGGACATTCTATGCTAAAAAACCTGCAGCGACCTGTTCTAGCTGCGATGCTGGTGGTCACACAACAGCAGTTCAGAAGGTCACAGGATTTTTACTGCTACTCACCATGGACTCACTGATTAACAACAAAAGTAAGGCCTCCTCTGTGTTCTCCTGTGGACAAAACAAACTAGACAGAGAAAGAAAGGCTATATCATGAACTTTTCTATCCATGACATCATGAATACAGTAACAAGAAACAAACTACCAGAATTCTGGGCTGAGTTTCCTGATAACGTTGTCTCTTAGTGCGCTACGAAGACTGGTAAGGTATAACTTAACTGAAGGTATACCATTTCTAGGCGTGTTCCCCGAACTATACCTTAGAAAGCTGCTTAAGATATACCTTCTTACGTGCGACGTTACCGGGTGCTGTCCGTGGCGATGGTGCTGAATCTGCTGATATCGTATCGATGACTTGAGAATCAATTATTCTCTCATGCAGGGATCACATTTTTTATGTGCTTTCTTCTCTTTCCCATTTTTGTTCGCTGAGGTGAGCTGCGATGAAATATTGTTCTTGTAAAAACTTTCAAGCATTTCAGTAATAAAAGTCTACGTCACGTAGCTACGGTGCTCGGCAGTGATCAAAAAGGATTTAAACAGTGAATTTTGAATCTCTTGTAAACTCAGAGATGTGGATTCAGACGGCAATTAAATTACCACACGACCTGTTTGTCAAAAATCAGTACTAATTTGGACAGAGATTTTTACGCGGGTTGGGTGAGAAAAAACACTGATATTATGGATTCGAACGGCACTAAAATAACCGACTTACCCCTGTAAATGTTTAAAATACCGTACGAGCCCATGATAAACAATATTAGCGTCCGAATAGGACTTAACTGACAGTAGCCTATGCTTTCACTGGCCTTTAAAAGCGCTCTTTAATTAAAATAAATTTATCAAATTTTATAATAATAATAATAATATAATTAAAATTCTAACAACAATCAGTGTAATGACAATTTTATTCTTTGCATGAAAACACTTGAATTAGCCTAATTGAACACTGTCTGGGTGTATTAAAACTTCAGAATTATATTCATATAGACCTTTAACAGTGATAAGGTAAAGCTAAGAGTGGTCCAGACCAACCTTCCGAAAGTATGACTTACAAAAGTTATACTTAACTAGCGTTTCGGGAAACACGCATTAACGATAAGGTACATCTTAAGGTGTAACTTAAGAACGACGTAGCGTTAAGAAGGTTTCGGGAAACTCAGCCCAGATCATTTCATTGTTCCCATTTTTTATACTACATCATAAAAAAAAAACAGAAAATTGCCCTAATCTGGCGAGATGCAACAAGAGCAAGAAATTCAAATGGGTCTGTCCACACTAAACAAGAAAAAGCTGAGCCAAATTGTTGCCAAATCACAACAAACCCTGTGTTTTTTTGTATTATTCAAATACTACTATTTAAATAGTATTTTTTTAAATTAGCTTTTGTTTTAAATTTTTTTTTCACTTTTCATGTCAAAATTAGTTGAAGTTTTAGAAATTTTGTTGTGTATTTTTGTCATTTTTATTAGGGCTTTCATCTAGTTTTATTTCAGTTTTAGAAATGTAGCTTTTCAGCTCTGAAAGGTGGTGCATTCGGCTGTACATTAAGGCCTGGTTTCTCAGACAAGGCTTAGATTAAGCAAGAACTAGGCTTAATAAATGTGCCTTAGAAAATAACATTACATTACTAGTGTGCATCTTGAGACAAAACAATGGCACTGACATATTTTAAGATACGCCAGTACAAGTTTCTTTCAGTTTAGACAGCTCAAACATCCATTTTAGTCTGGGACTAGGCATAAGCCTTGTTTGTGAAAACGGGCATAAGTGTTTGCGTTACAAAACTTAAGTATACTTCAGGCTTTAGACATGCCACTTTAAAAATGGGAAGAGAGAAGCGCGATCTAGGAGATCTGGAGATATGTCCTACTTCTCTCCTGAGTAGATGCGTGGACGGCGGCTGAGGGCGTAGTCCTTTATGTGTGGGTTGTGTCTGAGCGGATCATCCAGTGGGGAGTGGTGAGGGGGTCTTCAAGGGGGTTCCAGTAGCTCTGTTCACACATGCCCCTCAGCAGGATCTCTGCAAGCTGCCTGGCAATAGTCTAAACACAAACACACATAAACATATACCTTCAGAGTAGTTCTCAACCAGGGGGTCGGGGCCCACTACGGGCCTAAGCAAACTTCCAAGATGATGTAAAGGCCACATACAAACTGTAAATTTACAGGAGTGACAAATGTATTTACATACATGAATGAATCCCCTAAATTATCGTGACATGTGTAGGGAAACTGACTCGCTCCCAAAATCAACCACAGCAACATTCTGCCATGTCGCATGTTTGGTATCCGCTATAATATATTCACAGACCACACACTTGAAGTGTTGCCATGTCCACTTATTATGAACATTAATAACCAGTTGTTCAGTTCGGTTCTGTACACACAGCATATCATTTTTTGTAAATGCGATTGTCATTCCCTGCATATTTCAGAAGTTAATTTGGTTGTAGAATGCAGTTGTCACTCCAGTAAATGTGTATTGAGCACTAAAAAGTTGAACTTACAACCAAATTGGATTTAAAGCGTTAAGATAAGATACATTTTTTTTTCTTATTTGTATTCGCTCCCTCAACCCGGTCAGTTTTATTTAAGGACCAGGCTCCCCAAAGTCTTGGAAAACCTGGATATTAGAGGTCATTTTAAGTGTAATTTTATGTGTAATTTCTAAACTTTTCTATAATGAATAAATATTTTTTATAATTTATGCATAATGTATAATATTTATCTAAAATATGTTATTGAGAAGAAATATGTTCTTAACATCTTAATTTTTTTTACTTAAGAAAATGAAAGGTGTTATTTGTTATTTGACTGAATGTAATGGTAATGCTGAAGACTCGCTGAATGAAAAATACATCAAAGCTTGTCTTTTTGTACTGCCTGCAGATTACCGTAGTTATCATAATAAGCTAACTATTTTCGTCACGACTGGCTTGACGGGAGTTAATCACTCTGTGTTGTGTTTTTAATGCGCCATCTCAAGTTAAAATAATTATTTTAAAAGAGCCCGTCTCAAGATGCAAATGCTCTTTTGGATGCTCTTTTTATGAATATATGAATACTTCTTAAATTTGATCTTGAGAACAATCTTAAGAAAAAATGATAAGAACATTAAGAAAAAAATTTGGGAATACAAAATATTCTTATCTTTTTTCTTAAGTTAGAAAATAAGAGGAATCTGGCAGTTAAGAAGAATTTTATGAAGAATGTTTTGGCCCCCTGTTTCTGTAAATTAAAAGCAGCTTTGTCATTACAGCAGAAGTACCAGAAATCTGCATGGGGAGTCTATGAACATCGTCTTGGATAATAAGAGGACTTGGGTCAAGAAAGGCTGACAACTACTGTTCTAGATAAAGACAACAAGATGAAGCCATAAACACACACAACTCACCATACGCAGGTTCTGAGTGGTTCTGGTCTCAACGGCTCGGAGAATCTCTCGGAAGCGGCCGACACCATGGGTCAGGTTACTGCAGCACCGGGAAATAGAGAGAAAAGCGAAACATTATCACCTCTAGAGAGCTGAAGAAACCTGACAGCTGACATCAACAAATTTCACATCAACTCAACAACAAAATTCATACACAAACACATGGAAACACACAGACAGACACCCTCAGGACAAGTCAGACCTATGCCATGATTTAATGAGCTCTAACATCAAGTCGTCCGACTAAAGCAGTCACTTATCAGTGGACAGGAAGATAACAGGGAGCACATCAATTACAGAAGTTCTTGATACGGCCACAATTAACACCTGTTTAAACTCTGCACAACCTGTGAATGTGTTAGAGCCTGCAATGACTGGGGTCAATATCCTCATCAGACTCCTATATTCCCACAAACTGACAGCACATGAAAACACACAAACCATGAATGGACATGTGTGTGAAAAGAACAAGAGAATATAGCTTGCAGAGGTTCACGTGAATACAGGGAGACAAAGTACAGAAGATGTTTTGAGAGAGACAGAAGTGTCAAATAAGTGATAAGAGTGAGCAGGATAGAGAGAAAAAGAATGAACAAATAATAAACAGAGCAATTCCAATAGGGTCCTCACACCATCTGTGCTCGGGCCCCAATAAAACAGTCAATTCAAGCATTAATTCAAAAACAGACACGTTTTTGACCGATTTTAAACCTATAGGAGTATATATATATATATATATATATATATATATATATATATATATATATATATATATATATATATATATATATATATATATATATATATAATATATATATATTGTCTATGTGATCAAACACATTGTTTTTTTTTGGTCAAAAAGCATTGAATTTTAATATCAGCCATAAAATGAAAAACAGCTATCACTTTAATACCTTTAAACCAGTCTATAGTGTTTTATATGCACTCAGACTGAGCACTGAACATTTGTTGTGCAGTAAGAACTGCATGTTGCATGAGATTTAAAGACATTGCTTTCAATCATTTATGAGCCAAACAGATACATTACCCACAATGCACCACTGTGGTCATATTTCACACAGATGCATTACAAGCACTGACAGATGCCCCACCTGCATCCATATGGTAGATCCCTCCCCAACCACATACTCACTGCACCAATACAAAAAAATGATGGACATTCTCATAAACAGTTCAAATTGGCACGTGTAAGGCCAAATCACGTTTCACGCTAGTGCTGAAAATCGCTAAAAAGAAAGGTTAACCTCTGGTTAGAATGAAAGATTAGGATATTGGATGAACTTGTCTCCTACTCCTTCAGCTTTCCCATGCTTTGCCTTCCCCTCCTACAACAGGAAGATCACTGACTAGGTGTGTTACTCTCTGCAATCAGAGGGTCTATCAGAGTAAACAAAATCAAATCTTTGCTGACAGAGATTAATCATCTTGTGGGATCCTCCAGGTTTAGTTCACCTAGGCATCAAAGCACTATCTAAGCTTTTCTTTTCCCTCTCTCTGTTTGATTTGTTTTGCTCAAAAAATAGTAAGCTGCCTTGCTGCCACTGTGTGACTCGATTCCCAATTGATTTCTATTAAGTTTAAAGTTAGCATGTTGCTAAGCTAACAGCTTGATACATTAATACGCAAAAAAAGAATAAAATGTTGAGTAAAATTTGAAAAATCTACATTCCTGTAGTTTAAACAGTAGTGCATGAAAAAATATTTTTTTTTTTTAATATTTAATCTATTTTAAAGGTACACTGCCATACAAAAGTTTGGGTTCAGAAACCCTTTTTGGTCAAAAATACAGTAAAAATAGTAATATTGTGAAATAAGGCATTACTGTGATTAATAATTTTAAAAATGTAATTTATTCCTGTGATAGCAAAGCTGAGTTTTCTGCATCATTATTCCAGTCTTCAGTGTCACGTGAGATTTCAGAAATCATACTAATATGCTGATTTTGTGGTAAAGAAGCATTTCTTATCAATGTTGAACACAGTTATGCCGTATTTTTTATAGGAACCACGACACAATTTTTCTTTGATTATTTGATGAATAGACAGTTCAAGAGAACAGCATTTATTTTAAATAGAAGCCTTTGCAACATTATACTTTTTTTTACAGCCCCCATAAGGCCATAAACGCACACAAACTTTTAAACAGTATATTCAAACAGTGTATATTCTATTGTAGTTAATAGATTTAATTTTTGATTTTATTTCCATTACATTTTATTAGACTTAATAGATTTATTTTGACTAATTTATTGATACTTTTTGGCTTTAAATAAACAAGTATATTTATAATCAACATCTCTTGCATTGTTCACCATCTTGGACGTTTTTTTTCCATTTGTTTCAATGCATTCTGGGATTTTCTTATTCATGAAGGATACATAAAATGCCATCTTAAAACTGCAGCGTATTCATCCAGCCTTCATGTTGAGAATGAGAGCGTTCCAATGCTGCCTTAAAACACTGCTTATGTAGGCAGCTCACTAGGTTTTGGCTTTGTGTGAAGCTGCTACAAAAAAGCAAGGCACTACTCTACATGAAGAATGTGTAGAGATACGTACGAGTAGTTGTCAAACACACTGCTCCATTGTGCAGAGGCCGCGGTGCAGGGGGAGATGGTGGCATCAGAACACACATAAATAACACGAGACTCACAGACATACACAGGCTGAGAACTACAGAGGGTTAATGAAGCATTTGAAAAAAAACAAAAAGGCACAAAGACAGGGGAGTTAGTGGGCAGACAAAAAGCTCAGCAGACTCCTAGACCACTCACTGAAGCACATGTCTGAGGGAAAGAGGGGTGGAGAGAGAAAACAAGGGATGTACGAACTGAAGGAATTATATAATGAATGGACATCAAGGTATCCTGTATGGGCCATGAATCATAATGTGCTGTGTAACTGACAGGGCTGAGTGATATATTGAATTCTATATACACAATATATACATAACTTATGTGAGATGATTTTGCTGGTGATATAAATCTACACTGATTATTACCATGCTTTTCATTACACACACACACACGCACGCTCACGCACTCTCACGCTCACCCATTTTTGAAATGAATAACATGAGCCCTCTGAAGTCCAGTCTCTAGGAAGTAGCCAAGTTCCTGTTCCTGTGTGACCGGGCCAGGCTTTGGACTGCGGTTCTGAATGCCAGCACTAAGAGCCTGAAGACAGGAAACGTCATCAAATATTACCGTCAATCATTACTGAAACAAGCTCTTTTCCCCAGTAACTTCCTGTTAGTTATTCAGCTAATTCAGACCATATCTTCAAAAGAAGCACAGAGTCAGATTTGCTATATTTACACGGGAGAACAGAGAGGATGGCGGTTAGGAAGGTATGAGTGCGCCACGCATGAAGGTCAACCGTAAAACTTTGGCTGCACCCAAAAAATGCAGCATCAACACTGCAGCAGAATACAAGCTCTGCCGTTCTCCTCGCCATCATTCACTCTCTCTCGGTCTCTCCACTCTCCCTCCCTTCCCCACCAACGCTAAATCACAAGCAGTAAATACTAAACACTGTGCAGGGGGAGGAATCTGTGCGCTACTATTGCAACAGAGAATCTTACTCTGCAAGAGAATGAACTTTGACCTGTAAAAGGCTTTGATTGTGATTTAAAGTTCACAGGTGGGACAGTAAGAGATTAGACTCACGGATGGCTGACCCTCAGCTGCAGAACGGTGCAAATCTGTCCTCAGCTACAAAATTGATGTACATTTGACATGCTAAAACAGTCATGAAAACTGTAGGGAATGAACATTTGAAAATACCTTTTCTACCTCCTGAAGATAGAGCAGGGCAATGTCTCCAGACTTCTCATAACAAGTGATGATCTCCTGGTCTCTGTCTGCAGTACGATTGGACAGTGATGGGGACGCCATGGGCACTTTCTCCAGACAAAGACCTATGAACAAACAGCAGAAGGATGAGATGCCTTACACATGCCAACAGCAAGAAAAGTACACAGAGCTGTCCTAGCGCTCTGCCAGATTGCTCTGTCAGAAGGATGTTTATGACTTATGACAGCTCATTTCAATAAAGATAATCTGATGGGTGAAAAATGGCAAAAATTGATGCTAACTTTTGTTCCCTGATAGGGCTATCTGGCATAACAGTTCTATAAATGTATCATTTATTATGCAATACCATCAGGAATTAAATAAATGATTAAACATGATTTCTAACGCATTTACCATATTCAACATAATAACCACGGAGAACTAGGAGGGCCATTTAAAAGTAAAATGAAGGAATGAACTATCAATTAACTAAATCACATTATGCATCTCTGCACTGTTCTGATCGGATTAGATATAATCTATTTAGATCAGATCGGAAATACAATTAAATAAAAAAATATTAAAAAGAAATAAGATGTTAAAAATGTTGTATATTGATGTTATAAATAAATGTTATAACTATAAGTATATTATAAATATATAATATGTTGTTACATATAATACATAGAATTTATCCTTTCACTATTTCTGATCCCACTACACAGCTGTACATTGAACAATAGATGTGATTGGCTGTGATTTTGTTGCTTTGTGCAGAATTTTGCATTCAGTAAGGTAAAAAATAAATAATTGATTGTATTAGTGATTTATTTTTTCACTTATTTTCCAAAATCCAAATTAAATAAACATTTACAACTGTTTATTGAAATAATGTTTATAAGATAAATGTAACAAAATAATCAATGTCTATATTTCTATTTTATATGCACATCATCCAAATTAACTGTGTTAACTAGAGAGATCAAGATTAAAGACTATTTTGAAATTTAATCACAAAATGCTGACATTTTAAAGTATTGACAGCCCTTACATTTCATAGTTTGTTTATTTGTTGCTTGAGGTATCGATTAAGTTTGGTGCAGTATGCAGTTACCACAGTCTGATAAAATACCAAAGTCAAAGATCTGGCATCAATCCAACCATATTCCTTTCAAAATCATAGTTCCATTCAATTTCTACTGAGCCACAGTATTCATTTCACTTATGTGAAATTTAGAGATGTAGTAAGTAGCAAAGCTTGAATTTCACACATGTCAATTCTAATTCAATTGACTAATGAAATACACTGTTATTGTTTGATCCCTACTTTAAGGGTATGGTATTCATTAGGGGTTAAACTGAACATGATATGTTTTGTTCATGTAAGTGGAGTTTGTTTGTTGCTGCTGGTCAGAGGAAGTAAGACAATGAAATATACATGTGTGAGAAAATCAAAGACCTCAGACAAACCAGAAAAGCTTTAAATGTTTAAGCACGAGCTGATGTCTGTTCCACTGCCGTATCTCCTTGCCTAGTCTGGGTCAGCTGAGAGCCAGGTAAAGATACAAGCACGGTTCTTTAGACATGTCACACAATCTGTGGCCAATCTCTGTCTACTGGCTTCAACTTCCTAATTCACATCTTAAATCCCTCATAGCATGAGGGAAAACAGGCCAGACCCGGTGCTCCGGTGGCCGGTAAACATGATGAGAGTTGTTTGTTTGGATGCCGTTAGGATTGGGTTCTCCATCCAGATAAAGTTTTCATGACAGTTTGGCAATGTGACAGGAAACAGAAACTGTAGCCCTCCTAACTACTTTTCAAACTGCTTCAATAATAGATATCGACTTATAAACGGATATCGCAGGATGAAGAAAACGGCCTGGTACTGAGTCACAAAATGATTCCGAAATGAAAACGGAGCCAAATAATCCATCACGAGAGAGAAGGTAATGATGAGGCCCTGATTAAAAGTGCACTGACTGTGAAGTCTCAGCAAGACAGGAAGAGAACAAGAGTGGACTGATTGGCATAAAATATAAGTTAAAGGTTTAAGGCATCTGCACTACTGTTGAAAAGTTTGGGGTCAGTCTTTTTTCTTTTTTTTAATAAATGAATACTGATCAAATTTGACAATAAAGACTTTCACATTGTTACAAACAATTACATGTCAAATAAATGCTGTTCTTTACATTTATAAAAAAAATCCTGAAAAAAATTTCAACATTGATAATAATAATAAAATATAGCTGCAAGCAGCAATACGGGGCCAAGCCGCTGAAAGGGCTGTAGCGCAATGCAGAGCCAGAAGAGCAAATACAGCAGAAATAGAATGTACATGAAGAACAGATAGGTGCAGAAGTACAGATAGGATGAAATCAAACAGAAGTTCTGATGAGAACTAACACAGAATGTAGAAAAAACACCCACTTATTTCTGATCTCAGAGTAAGAAAGATTAGTACAGCTCTTACCCAGATAATAAAGGAATTGAAATGACAACTTTATACACAATTTTAAAGTTGTCCCACATGTCACTCATCTCATTGCGCCACTGGGAAGTTGTATTTTTGCCAAAATGCAGAAGGTCCATAGTTCAAGTGAGAAGCAACTCAAAATAAATAATTTTTATATAAATTTGCTGCATGTTGTATTTATGGAGTTCCTTCACACATGGACACCTTGTCTGGAACAGAAGCACCTTTTCCACCACTTAAGGACACAGTACCTCTTGCGGTCTGGTCATGTGCCACACATGATTTGAACCCACGACCGGAATGGCTCAGGGCTCGTGGCACGTGGTTTAGTAGCTTGCGCCACTCAGAGGGCGGATTCGGCATGACATAAGGAATCCAAAGACACCACGTTTATGATTTTCTGACAAACTGTTCGAAAGTTATTAGCCAAAATAGTGTACAAATAGAGTCAATGATCCCTCATGACCTGTAGGTGGCACTGTTCCCAACTTTGGCATGGACCCTCAAATCATGCTTCCGATAAAGCATACCAATTTTCGTTGTTTCGATTGATCAAACTTTGGCCGAGATAAGCCTCTGAGCCAATTTTGGGTCAACCTCGCAAAGTTGATCATAAAATCATAACTTTTTTTTTTAACCAGTATGACATGAAATTCTGTTCAGTCATTTCTGTGCAGCTCAGTCCAAAGATCATTTGAGCAAATGTTTGGACAAAATTTGAAGGAGGAGTAGCAAAAAAACTGAATACTGTACTTTTCAAAATGACCACTACTGTAATGGGCGGAGTCTTAATGTAATTATAATCACCATAATGAGTGGAATCGGGTGTACTAAGTTACATTTCAAGGGTTCAAAAGTTATAACCATTTCAATGTTGAAAATTTGAACAGGTGGTGGCGCTATAGAGTTGGTCCTAGAGGCTCAAAAATTGGTCCAATTACTTTTCATGACCATCTCTACAAGTGTGCAAAATTTCATAATTTTCCTACTTACGGTTCATAGGGCTGCCATTGACTCCCATTCGGGAAAAATAATAAGAAAACTAACCGATACAATAGGGCCATGGCCCCTAAATATTGATTCATCTGGCATTAAATGGCTGCTAAGTGTTCAATTATTATCCAATAAAATGATCTTTAAAAGTAGTACGTCCCTCTACTTAGCAAATAACAAATTATGGCCCATAAAATTTGATTTTTTGACCTCCAAAAGTTGTCAATTAAAAAAAAAAAAACACCATGAGCATTTTATAATGAATATACATTTTACTAGTTAGACCAAGCTCTAAAATATATTATTGTGTAGAAATAGAAATCCTGAAATGTAATTATCTATTGCTAGGAGTGACCATACATTGAAACAAGTTTTGAGAACAAAACTAGGGCTGGGGACAATGGTGCTATATATAGTTGAAGAACCACTATCACGTGGGCACAAAATGACACTCTAAAGTTATATTTCATTACAAATGTGGGCAGAGGGATTGTCTATGGTCTTGTTGTTCCACACTGATGCCCAAAGAGAAAAAGGGGAGATAAAAAACTGAATGAGAGAGAGAGAGAGAGAGAGAGAGAGAGAGAGGAGAGAGAGAGAGAGGAGAGAGAGAAGGAGAGAGAGAGAGGAGAGAGAGAGAGAGAGAGAGAGAGAGAGGGAGAGGAGAGAGAGAGAGAGAGAGAGAGAGAGAGGAGAGAGAGAGAGAAAAAAAATGTGTGTACATGCTGTAAATCCCTTTACCTTATATAGACCTGCTAGAGTGGAAAAGGCACATTGACTTTTCTTCTGATACAGATAAAAAACTCCTCAGAAATCTATTCCTCTCAATTGGTGTGTTCCTCTAAACACACACATATCGCTCTTCTTAGAGGTTTAAAGGCCCGTTATACTAGCCAGATCCAAGACAAACCCCATTACCGTGATCAGGCTCTTAACGGCCACAGTAAATCTGACGCCTCAGGACAGGCTGTGACAAGCAGCTCATGGCGGCTACAGGGAGATTTTTTTAATTCAGGACGAGGGTTTACTATACACACGAGACAAGGCAGGAAGTGCCAGCAAGATGACACACGCGTGTGTTCGTGTGTGGTAGCTGGGGCATGATGGATGATTAGGGTCAAAGGAGGAAGCTGCCTCCCTGTAAAGGCAGTTGTCAGTCACAGAGATGCTATGAGATGATTGGATGAGACAGACTCTGTGCCACTCTGCAGTTTTTCCCCCAGAGCCCCACAGTACCGCCGATCTGTCAGAACTCTGATCAAAGACCTCATGCTGCGGTCTCGGCAAACACATTCACTGTGCTCGGAATTAAAAGTGTGTGTGTGTGTTCAGCGCAAAGGATTTAGTTGCAAACACTTTTCTCTGCAGAGCACCACATAATATTAAATCAATGCTGCCACCCAAAGGTCAAAATGTGAACCGCAGGATAACATCTCTACACTGATCTGACCAAGTAAGCGTTAAAAATAAAGTAAAAAACAAACACATTTAAATTAAATAAATTTGTTCAATTAATTATAAATTGAATTACATATTTTATAGTTAAATAACTGTGATTATATTATAAAATAATATAAATATGATTATATACACTTCCATTTAAACATTTGGTTTGTATGATGTTTTTATAAGAAGTCTCTGCGCACCAAGGCTGAAAAATTTAAATGAACTAATTTCTATTTTAATTTTTTCTAAATTTAATGTATTCCTCTGATGGCAAAGCAGAATTTTTAACAGTCATACTGTATTCTTGGTCAAATAAATGCAGTCTTGAAAAGCATATGAGACTTATGTTTAATTTATTAAATTTTTTTTTTAAATCTTACCGACCCTAAACTTTTGAATTCAAGTGTATGTACTCCTAAACAATGGAAAAATATTTTTTTAGCACATATACACAATAAACATGTAATGCAGCCATTACTCTAGTCTTCAGTGTCACATGATCCCTCAGGAATCATTCTAATATGCTCATTTGCTGCTCAAGAAACATTTATTATTACTATCGTATCAATTTAGAAAACAGCTATGTTTAATATTTTTGTGGAAACAGTGATACATTGTTAACATTTTTTGTAATATTATAAATGTTACATTTTATCAATTAATTTGTCCTGGCTGAATAAGAGTATTCATTTCTTTTTAAAATAAATCTTTGAAGAGTAGTGTAATCTATAGAATTTATACTGTATGTATATTGAAATCTCACTGGTCCACTAAAAAAAAAGCTGTATATTGAATATCAAGTATCTTACTGCTGTGATTGCTGTGATTTTGTTGTTTTGTTTGTTCAGCAGTTTGCCTTTAATGAGGACAGAAATATGTACTTGATTGCAGAAATATTCTGTTGTGGTTAGACGAAACCTCCTTGCCAAAGCAAGTTACAAGTCTGTTTCACAGCGCATACATAAGCAGTGTATGGTGCTTTCACACTCAGAGAATGTCAACTATGTAACAGACCCGCAGCTCTAAACAGAAAACACTGATTTCGGAGGTACTACACTGATTATTTACCTTTGGTGGCATAGGCCTCTGCGATCATGGAGAGTCTGTACACTGGAGCTCCCACCAGCTGCATCTCATCCAGATTCACACGGCCGTACTGATTCAACGCTTCCCTGTAATCTGCCTCCACGTAACACAGCTTAGCCATGATCAGACTGGCCTCCTGCATGTATTCAGGCTGGGAGAGAAAGACAAATGCACACACCGCCACAATATAGTACACTCAGTCACTGTAAAAATGTTATATGATCAGTAAATCATGACAACATACATTTTACATTAACGTTCAAAATAACTATTTATTAGTTAACCCCTTTTTTATTTAGTTGAATATAATTTAAGTTGAAATTACTTATACAGCCAAGTTGATTGTACTTAAGTTATAGCAGCAGGTTTATATTTATATATAGATGTATTTTTTTACAGTGAAATCAAATATATCTCCACAATCACATCACATTTTTAGATACAGAACAAGAATATATTAAATTTCACTTTGAAGGATTTTATTTAAATACATCTATATAAAGTAGCCAACATTTGAAGTGAATCAAAACCTTTCATCACAGTTATACATGAATTTTGAACAATAGCCTACCTGTCCTTGTCTTATGACAAGTTTGATGAACTTTTCTGATCCACTTTAAATGTTGACTACTATGGTTTTTATTCTTTAGCTAACTACCTGAAATAAATTTTATTTCAAGTAAAAAAAAAAAAACTTTTTTTGTGGTAAAGAAGTTATGGTCCTGACTGTTCAGGCTTACCTTTAAGTTTCCCCGATCAAGAGCAGCCGTCAAGTGTTTCCGCACCTCCTGGAGGCGGGGCCGGGGCCCGCGGGGACTGGTTCCCTGCTTAATGGGGTTTTCCTTGAGGTACAGCTGGAGTTTGGCCTCCCCCAGCAGAAGTTCCCCGAGATCATCTACAAGAGTGGCAGAGGTTCAGTCCTACACCTGAATTTACTCAAATAAGCACAAAACAGAAGGCCAATAGTCGCTTGGCTGTTTCCTTATAAAGGTCCAGAAAATTCAAGTATTTCATTAGGTGTGTGATATTCTTTTTTAATATGATGTCATTACGTTGCTCTCTTGCCTCCAGCCAATCGCTGCATTGGTGATCATGGGTTTTCAAGTATCGATATATCTGCCTTTTCCAATGAACACAGGAATGCGCAGTAATCTCAAACAGCTTAATCCAGATATATTAATCAAATTCACAAATTCGTTTGAAAAAACAGTTATCACGATTAGATCTGGCATCTGTTAAATCATCTCATATGTATTAAGCGAGGCATGAAGAACGGACCTCAGGACTATACTGAGGAAATATGTCACATGACATTGTCCGAACTTTAAAGGCTAGCCTATTTTATCAGAATGACTGTCAGCGAACTCAAGAATGGAAGACTCTTCTCTTCTGACTGAAACAATAACAGTGGAGATGTCACCTGCACTATATCTACAGAGTAAGGTCAAAAAACAAACACTGATTGTGAAAATAGCATTACATAAAGCCCAGATATAATCCAGTCTTGGACCTGACCACATTCTTACAAGGCTCTGAGGACATAATCCTTGAGTAATAATGTTTATAAATATGTACCTTTTAATGAGGAGGGATAAATGTAAAGATGGCAACAGACAATTTTAACCCATAATAGTATGAATGTAGATTCATTATAGATATTAAACCAACCTTTTGGACAGACTCCATTAATTTATAAATTTTACCCAGTCAAAAACATTTTACAGATGTTCACAAAATGATATTGTAAAATTACATTTTTGTGACACCTTCCCTTAAACAATCCCTCACTTATTTTAGTGACAACATTTAAACATAATGCAATGTTTTATTTTTTTACAGTATTATACTAACTGTTTTTCAATAATGACGGAACTTAAATGACTATGAATTATTACTTACAAGTTATAACTATTACAAAAAAATGTATCTCTTTGTAAACTTGAAGCCCCTTTTCAAGTTTTTTTTTTAAAGAAACAAAACATTATAAAGATTAACATAAGAATCTGTCAACACAAAAAGCATTCAACACTTTTTAAAATAGTCTCTATTTTAACTGATCTCTGGTAATATTTGTGTACTGCCATTTTATATCCATTTATTATTTGTATTTATTATTTTGTACTTCTCTTTATCTGAGTGTGAGTTAAGGAAGTTTAAGTTTGAAAATGCAACATTGAACTATCTGTTTAACAAATAACTGAATCTGTGTTTTTAGTTATTGCAAAAGAGACTCCTATAATTACACCTTCACAAGATAAAAAGCCAAACAATGACTCTTCATAACTTTATAGACTTGATCAAATATGTATTATAGTTTATAGAAATTGTGAAGATGAATGGACACAACTGTGTGAGCAATCAGGAAGTGTACGTTACTGGGCAGATATGCGGAATACTACCAAAAGGGCAACGATAATATCGTATTTTAGACACCCTGAAATCAAAGTATTAATTCAAAGAACCGTTAAATGTGTAACGTTAGTTTATGAACGGGAATAAATCAGACATTGATTCTGTCATCAGGCCTGAGGCACACACTGTCAGAGCTAACGCGCTAGCCGTGAGAATATGTACATAAACCACACACACCGTTTGAGATGAGTTTCGCAGACAGCTGTCGCACGAGTTCTGGTATCTTGTCCCATTGTGTCTCAGATCGACAGCGCTCTATTTCAGACTCTAATCGCGACCCGGACTTTCTGGCTGTCATCTTTCTACCTCCTCCGAGTACTGACCAAAACACGACCGGAGCCGGAGCACAGAAACATCAAAGACATGGAGAGGATTTTAAAAACATGAACCGGATTATTCTTCCGGGCCATTGTACTGAACTCCAATTGGACAGACTTCTAACATGTGACTGTTTTGAAGGCTATTTTTGTCTCTCATATGGAAAAAAAAAGCCTGAGGTATGACTGTATTTTAATTTATTTTCCTTTTATTTCATTTTTGAATAATTAATTTTTGATGTCCAAGAATCGTGTGCTCTGTGTTCTCTAGTCTAGACTCTACCAATAAACCAATAACAAAATTAAACGTAAATCAATATACATATATACAAAGAAACAAACAAATAAAAAATAAATAACAAAATTAAAACAAATTATACCATAAATTAAATTCAATTTAAGGGGGAAACACTGTCAGGACTGGATTGGAAAATTAAAAATAAATCAGTGCCCTACACTCTCTGCTGTCTTTTTGTTTTCATAAAATACAATTATTTCGACTCAAATCAAAATGAATTTATTTTATTTATTATTATTTATGCAACAAGTCGTGTAAATAGCAGTGTTTGTCGGGTTTTAGGACTACAGTGAACTGAACAGCGACGTCCCTCTCTTAAACATGATTGAATGAAGATGCCCTTCCAGGTTTTTGTAGTTCGTCGCCAGAAGAGCGCGTTGCATTGCAGCCTCCAGTGCTGTAGGTGGCGGTGCCAAAAACTCACCACTGACATTCCGCAGCGAGTGTGTCGGCGGCATGCTGGCCTCTGATTTGGAGAGAAGATCGCGTAAGTAATTAACTGAAATGTCTTAATCATTATTGTTGTTGTAAGTAGTGGACTGGTTGTAATATCTAGGTGTTTAGATTTATAAGCACATTCGGGTTTCGTCGTTGTTGTACGAACGGTAACGTTAGTATTATCGCTTACAACATGCATGCAAGTGTTATGATGAAATGCAAGAAACATTAAAATGGGTTATTGAAAGTGTTTACATTATCTAAGATGGACATATGGCTGTAAATGATGCATATTTTTCTTGGCGTTGCTCTTTTCTATTTGAAATGCTGTTGCATTGATTTAAATGGCATTTTAAGTCAAGGTCAAATTGGTCTGTATAGACTTGGGAGTTCAGGAGTAAATTTACATCAGATAACTTACTGGTAGGACTTTTTAGTTATTAAAGACATGTATTTTTAACGAGTTTAAAGACACGAGCATAAATTATTTAGATCATATCTGCTGTTATCAACTCTAACTCAAATTCAAGTCTCAATATTCTCAAAGAATGTATACATACAGTACAATCATCTATTGTTTACATGTATGTCACTTTAATACAGCTTAAAAACATTTTTGCTTGATTTTTTATAATCAATAATTTGACTCACATCAGCATATTTATCTGTAAATTTATAATGTGTTGATCTGACATTGGATCTGAACTGCTTTGTGGATATTTTACACAGATTCACACTTGTGACCTGTCACTGGCTGCACGATGTTCTTGACTCTGGCACTTTTGCGAAAGGGGATCCCAGGAAAGCAGTGGATTGGGAAGTACCGTCGACCGCGAGTAGTCACCTGGCAGATGAAGCGGAATATGATTAAACGCCTGGAACAGGAAGCGGAGAATGAGTACTGGATCAGCCGGCCATTCATGACGCTGGAACAGGAGCGAGGCCACGCAGCGCAGAGGCGGGAGTGGATGTGGCTTCAAATCAAAGATGCACGACAAGCCAAGTTTCCTGAACACAAATACATTGCAGACCAACTCAACCACCTGAAAATCACCAAGACCTGGTCCAGCTAACCAGAACATCAAAGACTGATGGATCTCAGAGTTTGCAGAGAAAGATGTAAATGAAATAATAAAAATCATTGTTTGATTTGATAAATTCTGCATTGTACACCAGGTTTGTATGTGATGTGTGTTATGTTTATAAATGATTTCTTTTCTAGTCATCACATCTGGCTCTTCTCCTTATTTCTGATTTGAGTAGTCTCAATGGTATAGCTTAAAGGGATAGTTATATTATAAAATTATAATTCTGTCATCATTTACTCACCCTCAAGTTGTTCCAAACCTGTATGAATTTCTTTCTTCTGTGCTGAATACAAAATAAGATAATTTGAAGAATGTCTGTGACAGTAACCAAACAGTTGATGGGCCCCATTGTCTTTCATAGTATTTTTCCCCTTACAGACAGAATTTTCATTTGTCTGTTAAAATCCATTTTAATGTGGTATGTGATTCTCTTTTTTGTCCATTTTTTCAAAATAACTTGAAATCCTATTCTTAACCCACTTACAGCCACTGAGTTAGAAGCACTGAAATGAAAATTAAGCAATTTAATCATCTGTGGAACGGGCAGGACTCGGAAAAACTCCAGCCAATCATTTCCAAGACCGTCTAGAATCATTGGATAGTAAGTTAGTCAATCAAACGGTTGTACCATACCCCCCTCCCCCCAGGCTGCGTGACCCAGTCAGGGCCAGAGTTGGAGGAAAGAAGGTAGGACCATTTGAATTGTGTATTTTCAAAATCTGCCGGTCGTTTTCCAAATCTCATACCCCATCTTTAACTGTAATGTGTTACAACTAAATTATATTGTATATGGAAAATTCAATCCAAGTGACTTCTAAACAAATGTGTCAAAAGTAACAGCAGTAATGACAAACAGGTGTGAATAGGGTAAAAAAAAGTGGTTGACCTTTTGATTATTCTTTTGAATCAGATATTCTATTATTACATGCTATTTGTCTCATGAACATGCCACAGCGAGCTAAGGCAGATGTCAAGATTACTGATTGATGACTTAAAATGTCTATGAAATAGATAGTTTTGGTCCTTGATTATGATTGGCCAAGCTGCATTCGAAGCCATTGTAAAACACTACTAAACATTAGAAATACATTGGCAGAAGTATTATAACTATTATTTGTTATCAATAATGTATTATTGTTGCTGTTTGTGTATTTTATTTCATCCTGCCATTTTATAAAAGCTATAGTGATTTTATCATGTTCATTACTAATATACTTATACTCCCATTCACTAGAGAGCAGTGTACACGTCATGCTTGCGCAAACCACGATGAAAACTACACTTCCCATAAAACATTGAGCTCGAGCACCTTGGTCTCCATGACAGTCTTGTTATTGTTGTTTAGTAGATAATCATGGATGGATGAAGAATACAACTGCTTTTCTTTCCAATAAACCCTTCCTAATAAATCAGTCAACGACATGGTGGGATAATCAAATTTCCGTTTCATGCTCTCGGACTCTTTTCTCTCATTCACACAAGGGTTTGACTGGTCAGGTTCGGCCCAGCTCAGTGCTGGATACTACACGTTTTCTCACAGCTCAGTTGTGATCCGGTCTGTGTGGTTCCTGTTTGTGAAGAATGAGAGAGCAGCGGTGGTGAGGCAGCAGCAGCAGCAGCGGTCGGGTCCGGACACAGGAGGCTCGGAGTCGGATCACAGGATTGATGGAGGAGATGCGCCTGTAACAGCATCAGGAGGATGATTTCACGATACAGCCGTCGGCCTGTATCTCACAGCCTAGAGATGTGCGTATTAATCACACAAACGATCTCAAGCTGACTACTTAGACAGCATTTTGATATCTTAGTCGCATAGATAGCCAGCTAACTTGGTTACTGGCGTTTAAATACATCTTGTTGATTTATGTACAGTGTGTACATACTCAAGGAAGCCTTCGTTTTCCCCCTAGATTTATGTATAGAAAGATTTTGGGATGGATATTGATAGATCTTTTAATAGATAAATGGGTAGATAGTCAGAAAGATCTTTGGATTGATCCATAGATAGACCGACAGACAGATAGTTGGATGGATAGAGATAGATGGATAGATCTTTGGATCGATGCTTGGATGGATGGACAGACAGAAAGATAATCCAACTGACCGACAGACAGACAGATCGATAGACAGACAGACAGATTGATTGATAATCAAGCTGGCCTGTCATCATCTAGTAAATAATTTCCCTCTGTCTCTCTGCTGGTTTTGGTAGTCGTGGGTTGTCCCGCAGCTGTCCGGATCAGCATCCTCTTCCAGAGGAGGCAGATGATGATACTGTGCATTCTCCCAGACTCCTGCATGATCTACAGGAGGACATGTCCTCATACAGCAGGTGAGTGTCAGGTTGAAAGTGTGTCTGTACAGGTATTATAAAGCATAGGCTTTCATCAATGTGTATTGTTAAATAATATGTATTCTTGTGTATAATCTTCACTCTAATTGACATTTGATTGAAAATAATGACACTCTTTCTAGGTCTGAGGAGTCCTCTGCATCATCCATCAGATCAGGATGTCAGACACTCACCACAGATGACACAGCTCAGTCTTGGTCTGGTATCCATAGTTACACAGGAACTGGCATCTCTACAGAACGCAGCTCTGTCTTTTCGTGGGGCTACGATGTAAGTCGTAGAATGATGACTAATTCGTGTGATTATTCTTGAATTCTACACCAGATGCATTCTTGTTTTTAACATTACAGCATCTTCAAAACTGGGTGCTCAAGTTCATGTCTTTTTTCCTTCTCCCCATTTCTTTTTCTCTTTTCGGTAGGAATTTGATAAAGCTGCTTCCAGGCAGGTCCAGCAGATGTTTGAAGAGATTGAAGAACAGTTGTATGAGAGGAAGTGTGAAACTCAGCTCAAAGGCCTGCAGGAAGAGTGTCAAGAGTGGGCTTCACGATTCCCTCACCTCCGGTTCGCACACATATACATGCACACACTCTATCATCTGCGATAGTGATCCGCTGAAAACATTCTCCGATCTCCACTGTGATACTCTGTTAAAATGAAAGTGCTATACAGCCAGTCCGTGTTCACATCGCAGCTTGTGCAATAGATCAAATCATGAATCTTGACTATATTGTTTGCTATTAGGGTTGCCGAATAAATCTACTTGCGCAACCTTTTTGCTACAATACAGTCTTTTCTGGTGTTTTAATAGATTTAAAAAAACTTTTTTTTTTACATAATTTAAAATGATTGGAATTAACTATTTCTTTGCTTTTGATAGAAACTTCTTAAAGTCACCATGAATATACATCTCAATAGGGAATAAATGACGGTCGCAACTTTATTTCATTACCGGTTCATAATGTAGAGAGAATGTTAAATTACATGATAAACTAGAAAACTAGATAATGTAAATTAAACCTTGCATATGTGTTGATGCTCTCTTGATATGTTTTTTTAAGAGGGCTATATGTAGAAATTCAGTAGCTCTTGTTATTAGCGACACTGGTGGCTGTTACGTGAACTTCAGCCAGCAACTGAATGTGATTCAATGCCCGATATAGCCTACTCATGGCGAAGTTCTTTTTCATTCATGGCTTAGAAGTAAAAAAAAAAGGTTGGAAATACCTTTGCGTCGGTATACTGATCAACATTTTGATGAATATGTAAATATGTGCTGCGTGCTTTTCTCTCAATAACAAGAAAAAACAAGATGACATATGAAATCAGTCTACAGCCTTTCATAGACATCCTAGGAAGTCGGGGAAGGTCTTGTTTTTTAAGTTTCGTTACAAGCTGTTCACACTATAACAAAAGTGATTAGTACATGAACAATGCATATAGCCCTTTTAAGGGAGAGTGCAATAATTATTTCATAATCATAATCATGCAGCCCCTATGCCTGGTTATTAACCTATTTGGGGCATTTGTGTGTGACAGGATCCTCGGAACGCAGCTGGTGTGTCCCACAGATGAAGGATTCCAGTGGTACGCCACCCCAGCTCACACTCCCATCCTCTCCAAGGCAGGCCAGAGCAAAGAGATAACCGCCAATGAGTGAGTTCAGGTTTTTGATGTGTGCGTATGAAATTCTAAGTGTTCTGTATAGTCTCATTTTCATGGCATTGTGTGCGTGTGGCAGGTTGTGTGTGCAGGGTCGGAGGGCTGTTTTGTGTCGGCCCTCTGTGGAGGTGACCCAGCATGTCACGCCCAGCAGTAACCATGGGGATGAGATGCCCAGGGTGATTGAGGCCGAGGGGCTGATAGAAGAGTATCTCGCCTTCGACTGCAGGGACCTGTGAGTGTGTGTGCTTGTATGCTTGTGTGTGACAGATGGGAGTTTATTTTAGCATAATTTATCTGATATTTTGTCAGAGAGATAATATGTGTTTATCTAGGGATGAGGAATGGGAACACGATTATGTGAACAGACGGCGTAGGCGCTGCCTGCCCCCTGTCTCGCCCTATCGCTGTCGTCGGGAGGCGGTGCTTGGTCTGCTGTTTGATGATGTGTGGCGTGAGCTCATTGGCTGGATGGAGGAGCTTGTACGTAGGCATTGGGAGGGTTTTGTGTCAGGTAGGATGAATTTTCAAATACTTGTCTAAATGTGATTTGCTATGGGGTTTTGCTCTATCGTTCAAAAATTTGGGGTGGTCCTTACGATTTCTTTCAATAATCAAAGAATGAACTGTTGTAAAATAAAAACAAGTTCTTTATAATAAAAATGAAGTGTAATTCTAATTGAAAGCAACACAGACACTGTTTTTTCATGTTTAATACTGTAAAGCTGTTTGGTTTAAAGCAATCAACTGTATAAAGTGCTATATAAATAAACATGACTTTACTTTACTGGAGGACCGTATTGCAGAGCTTGTGAAAACATCCATATCGCTATGATCAGGTGCTTTCTTAACTGCTGTTTTCTCACTGCTGTCATTTTTTAATACTTATTTTGTTATTGTGAGGAAAGCGCGCAGTTTACATATATCTAAATGCCACTTTCGCTCACAGTATACCGCTGCAAAGGTATTTCCAACTTATTTTTACCCCTAAACAAAGAATGAAAAAGTATAATGTTAGTTGTTAACCAAGTTGTTAACCAAGGCTGCATTTATTGGATCAAAGATCCAGTAAAACAATAATATTATCAAATATTACAATTTAAAAAAAGAAAGTAGATTTTTCTACATAAATATATTTTAAAATTTAATTTATCCCTGTGATAGCAAAGCTGAATTTCCATCATCATTACTCCAGTCTTCACATGTCACATGATTCTTCAAAAATCATTCTAATATGCTGATTTGGTGCTCAAAAACATTTCTTATGATTATCAATGTTAAAAGCAATGCTGCTTTATATTTTTGTAGAAACTATGATACATTGTTTTCAGGATTCTTTGATGAATGGAAATATTCAAAACAACAGTGTTTATTTGAAATATAAATCTTTTGTAACTATATAAAAGTCTTTACTTACACTTTTAATGCATTAATGCAATTGTTTTACTGACCCCAAACTTTTGTACTGTAGTTTGCATGACCAGGACATCAACCACAGGGTTTATTTCGTAATAATGATCACCAAGATTGTACATTATACTGTAAATGATATTTCATACTACACAGAATAAATGTACATGAAACATTGACTTTTTGGTATGTGAGAGGAGACTTAAGTGATACAAGGAATATACAGTTTAGCGTCATTATTCAGAGCAAAGTGTTGTGCCCAATCAAGTATTATGAGTGGAGTATTGGTGAAGAATATTTTCTCTTTGACCTTCTCTGTCCATCAGATGATGAGAAGAATGCCATGGCCCTCAGCCCTGCGTGCTCTGATACCCAGAATCCTTTTTTGCTGCTGTCCAATGTCTCATCAGTGCTTCCTCCACTGTCACAGAGCAGAACACAGCAGCTCACGGCCAGCTTGCAAGCCCAGGTTGGTTAACCGCTTTAGAGATTGTAGAATATTTTCAGAGCAAATTCTTTTGGGTTGGTTCCTTTTCCTTTTGTGGCAGATGGATGAAATACTGATTTCATCTGAAGTCCTTGTCTCACTGATTTGTAACCCTTCCATCCCCTGTTATCTGCTTGATGATAGTGTCCAAATATATTTAAATAACAGGATTCCCACAGTCATAGAAAACTGATTTCCACGTTTGGAAAAGATCTTTAAATTTCTATAGTGAATGGGTAACGGAAATGAAAAACTTATGGGAAGTTACTGTACTGCACCTAAAACAAATTTAAACACAATTTGGCTATTTTTAAAATCTAATTATGCATGCATTTTATGATCTTACATTTTTGTACTTTTAAAAAGTCATAAAGTTATGTTTTGCTTTAATAATGTTATTTGGCTAGAAATTGTATTATCTCTATAAAATAATTATTAAATATTTTGAATAACTGGAAAAGTCATAGAAATTAATTTCGTCAAATCTGTGGGATTTCTGTAGATATAAGTGTAGATCTTCACTGCTTTGTGTCCTCTCTGTCTTTACACATTCACATACCCAAAAATACACACAAATGCCGATTTTCACTGCTGTCAGCATTTGTTTTTTCCCCAGCTTTTTCCCTCAGGCTTGCAATTCATTAACTTTTTACCTCCCTTTTTTCTGTCTTTTCCTCATTGTCTCTGTCCAATCATCCATCTGTCATCTGTATTCTTCCTTTCTCTTTCTATACCTTTCTATTCCTATCCTTTCCCTCCATTTTCTTTCCAAAGAGCTCAAAGTCATGGGGTTCAAAGCACAAGTCAAGACGGAAATCCAAAAAGCAGAGAAAGTCATCGACTGTATGTAACTTTACCCTGATAACAACACTTAAACAGAGAGGGCGAGCGAGAGTGTTTCTGTCTGTGTACCGGTTCCCCTCTTTTTCTCCTAAACTTCAACTGTATCTTTATGGCTAAACTTTGTTATTTTTAACAACCAAATCACTAGCCACTGTTTAAGCATCCTTATAAAAGGTCTGACTTTAATTTAACCTTGTGTTAATTTTTTATCTTGTGGAGGTGTTTATAATGCTTGTTCCCACTCTCAATGCTTGTTCTGTATGTTTCTTTTCAGTGTCTTACACAACATTGCATGCAGTACAGATCATGGATGTCAGATGCTGTTTTTTTTTTAAACACTGAGATATACAGACTTGTGCACTAAAAGGAAAATAAAATTAAAACTTGAACTAGCCTGACTATTTTTTCCTTTTCTCTCTCTTTCTCTGTTCCCACAGACCAGTCGAGTGCCAGTGGGGGCGGTTGCTCATCACAATTTCAATGACCTCATCATGATACATGGCATTCCACTTCAGCAAAGGAACCTGGGAACTCTGGAACGAATAGCTCAGTATGAACACCACAGAGGAAATAAACACAAACCAATACAACTTTACTGTGCATATTTAGCTCTGTAGTTTAGTCTTTAATTTTGTTGATTTTGTTAAAGTAAAGGTCGCTGATGTAGTAGTTTGCCTCTAGTGCCACCCATAGGAAAACATACCAAACAAACACGTTTTTTAGCACGCTTCCATAGATTAGCTGTGCAGGAAACACTTCTGTATCTCTATGGCTTCTCTAAATGAATCATATTTTCTTTGATTAATCTTCTTTCTGTCATTCTGACCGTAGAGACTCTGAGGAGAAAGTGTCTCATCGTCCCGGGTCTAGTGTCATTCCCACCAGTAAGCCTCGGCCCCGTCGTGCACTGGAACAAAGCTCCTCCTCCTTGACTCGCCCCCCTCAGTCGGCACGGCGACGGAACCCACCTCCTCGCACTCTGATGCCATTAACATCTAGTGTAACGCAGGCCATCACAACTGGCTCCATGGAAGAGGTGGTTAGAGGCACAAGATTGTAAGAGCACCTTATATTTGTGTTATATATCCGGTACTCTTTAGTTTCCCGAAAAACAAGTTTCTTACAAATAGTGTGTGTCTGTATTGTATGTGTTTAAGGACGACGCCAGCGATCGTTTGACCTCTCCTCCAATGCCTCTCAGTAGAAACACACTTCTCCCTCCTATTGGCACAGGAGACACAGACCTCACCTACTCCGGACAGCACTCACGGCTTATGCAGGTGCAACCAGATTAATATATTATTTTTTGGAACAACTTGAGAGGGAACAAATCATGACAGTATTTACATTTTTGGGTGAACTATACCTTTTAATCGATTTTTTTTATTTTTATGAAAATGATAAGAAACTGAAACTGCCAGTAGGTGGCGTAAATGTCCAAATGAGTATTGAGTTATTCATTCATTTGATTTGTTCAAACGGCTGATTCATTCAGGAATTAAGTAAATGGCTCTCTTTATGAGTGGGCCATTGAATCATTGGTTCACCCGATTGATTCGCTCAAAATGCAGATTCATGCAGAAATTAAACACTGCTGTGAGTTGCTTCGGAGAAGCACAACAGTTCTGCTCTGGCATTATAGGTAATATTTTCATTGGCAAAATTGAACAAAAACAGACAATATTGCATCTAAAATATAACACAATAATATTACGTTTTTTATTTGTTTATTATTTATTTATTATTATTTAACTGTTGTATAAAATCAATATCACATTTACAAGTGTACTATTCGGGGCAAAAACATTACTCGTGTGATATTGACAACTACATCATGATATAAATATGAGACAAAAACTCATTCAGGGGCATTTTAAGTGCATTTTATAGGCTTCATCACGCAGTGAGTTGTTGCCCAGCATTGTGTTTGTCCCAATCAACTTTATGAAATGTAAGACTAACTACGGGGCGGGGCGGGTGCATTAATAATTCTAACGTGTTAGCATGTGTTACGCGTCACATGTGTTTGCAGAAGCAGAGAGGCTCCTCGAGTCGTGCGCATAGTGCAGTGACCGACGAGGGTGTCAGTCTGCAGCCCCGAGACAAAATGCACTTGCTGGATGTGTTTTCCAGACCCAACACCACACACACATTTAGGGTGAATCTCTCCCACATATTTGTATACATAAATACTTCATCATGACCCTCATCATGTGTTTGTCTTCATGAGTGTATTTATCATGGTAAACCTTGCTTTGCAGTCAGACACCCCTTATCGCCGTTCATTTACTGGAATAGACAACATCGGTCAGGGACGACCTGGCAGAGCATCTGTTGGCATAGGTGGGTGCATACAAACACACACACATCTTATGCTCCTCAAGATGAACACTGTAGTTCTATAAACTGTCCCATTGACTGTGTTTGGGTGTGTGAGCGCAGATTCTCTGGGAATCGGTGTGACTGGAATCAGTTTGGGTATCAGCAGCTCCTCCTTTATAGACTCATTTTCCCATCACCCCCATGGCCACTTTCCCATTGAGCATGAGGAGGAGCCAGATGCAAAAGCTCCGCCCCCAGGTTAGTGGGAATTAGTTGAATCATTTTTTGCCTTAGAAAATAAAGGTAAATACATACAGTAAAAACACATGTCGTCATGAGCTAGATTTGAATAAGTTTCTGATAAACCTATGTTGTTGTTTTTTTTTTTTTGTAAATGAACTTTGTTTGCAATGTACAGTAAATGTGGTAATAAATAGTAACAAGAAAGAAAAGACCAGTCAATTTAATATACAAATACTCTACTGTTAAAATGTTTGGTTTTTTTTAAGTCTCTTTTGCTCCTCAAGGCTCCATTTATTTGAACCAAAATACAGTAAAACCAGTTATATTGTGAAATATTACAAATTAAAATAACTATTTTCTATTATAGTTTATACCTATGTTGGCAAAGCTGAATTTTCAGCATCATTACTACAGTCTTCCGTGTCAGGTGATCCTTCAGAAATCATTCTATTTCTAATATGCTTATTTGGTGCTCAAAGAAACATTTAGAATTATTATTCATTTTGAAACCAGCTACTGCTTAATATTTTGTGGAAAGCGTAAATTTTTTCCCGAAAAAATCGTATTGACCTCAAACTTTTGAACAGCAGGTTAATCATAATTCAACATGCTAATATTAATTCTTTACTGTCAGTTATATATAAAAACAAAATTAGCACACCAAAGCCTGGAATGAAGTTTGTTTGAGCTGAATTAATTACATAAAAATGTGAAACGGAAGTTTTCAGGAAACACAGGATGAGATGTAATACATCCTTTAAGTGCAAGCGCGTATACCAGGAGAATGTACTTGACCTTGGCAATGTAGTTGTCATAGTGGAGTTTTCCGGTGGGCATCCTCCCTTGATGGGTGATCTGAGGGACACATCGTCAGTAGTACACCTCAAACTTCATTGGATGTTTCGGCCATTATAACTAGACATCCTTGGCTGAGGAAGGCCCTACGGGGGTGATCAAGTCCCCGCAGTGTATCCCCCAATCACCCAATCAAGCTGGAGCCCAGCAAGAGTCTTGTCTCTTTATCCACAGCCACTGGCTGCTTCTCTCAGCTGCCTCAGACATTGCTTTGATGGCCTGGCGCAGACTCTGGCCTCTGATTCCCAGGTCTCCAAGCAGTCTGGTGGTAGACACTGCCACAAACCCCCTGCACCCCACCTCCACTGGACGGACTTCAGTTTTCCATCCGCGATCTTGTGCTTCAGCAGCTAACTCAGCATAGCGTAGTTGTTTTCGCTCATATGCCTCATCCACTGAGTCCTCCCAGGGTACAGTGAGTTCGATGATGAAGACCTTCTTCAGAGAGAGGGACCAGAGAACTATGTCAGGCCTAAGTGTGGTGATTGCAATCTCTGGAGGAAAAACGAGCCGCTGACCAACATCCACTAGAATCCGTTTGTTTTCCAGGGTGGCTGCGAGGATCTTAAGGACTTGGTTATGACGCCACGTATAACGTCCCTGGGTGAGGCTGACTCTACACCCGGTCATTATGTGCTTGAGAGAACCTGGCCTGGAGCAGAGGGCACATCCTGGATCTTCACCCAACCACTGATGGAGATTGCTAGGTGTTGGAAGAACATCATATGTAGCCCTGATGATGAAGCTGATTCGCTTCGCTTCCATGCTCCACAACTCCTTCCAGCTGATCCTCCTCCTCTCCACACTCTCCCAACGTGTCCATTGTCCCTGTTTACCAAGGGAAACTGCCTTGGTCCACCTTGCTGCTTCTTCCTTCCGGTGTATTTCCTCCACCACCAATTTCCTCCGTTCTGGTGCTGTGGCTGTATTCCAGGCTGGTAGCCTAGTTGTTAGCCCAAGGCCTCCTCTTCCTAGCTGGACATGCCCCACAATGTCCGCAAGTCTGAGAGCGGTTGCTGCCTCCTCCACCGCACTGGCTGGACTCCATTTGCGGCCTGCCACCAAGGTTGGTGCGTTGCTACGCACCATTGCATCACGAGATTCATTCAGTGTCATCTGGAGTCTTACTTTAGCACACTTGAATTCCTCTGTGAGACTGGTGAGGGGCAGTTTGAGGGCGCAATCTCCGTAGAGGCCTATGGTGGTAAGGCATCGAGGCACTCCAAGCCATTTCTTGATGTAGCCTGTGATTCCTCTTTCCAACTTCTCCACTGTTGATATTGGGACCTCAAAAATGGTAAGGGGCCACAGCACTCGGGGAAGAAGGCCAAACTGTAAACACCAGGCCTTCAATCTTCCAGGGAGCTGAGTGTTGTTGATAGCCTGGAGCCCACTTCTGATTTCTTTCCGCAGCAGCTGTACCTGATCTTTATCTTTCAGGCTGGCATCATACCACCTTCCAAGGCTCTTAACAGGCTGGTCAGATACTGTTGGGATGGGCTCCTCTCCAATGAAGAATCTGCAGTCAGAGAGCACCCCCTTGACAATGGAAATGCTGCGTGACTTTGATGGCTTTATCTTCATGCGAGCCCAGCTGATGTTCTCTTCCAGTTTTCCGAGCAGCTTCCTGGTACATGGAGCAGTGGTGGTCAGAGTAGTGATGTCATCCATAAAAGCTCTGAGGGGAGGAAGGCGAGTGCCCAAGTTAAGCCGCTGCCCACCCACTACCCATTTTGACGCCCGGATGATGACCTCCATTGCCATTGTAAAGGCCAGGGGTGAGATGGTGCATCCCGCCATGATGCCAACCTCCAAGGATTGCCAAGACGTGGTAAAATCAGCTGTGGTAAAACAGAACTGCAGGTCTTGGAAGTAGGATTTAACCAGGGTGGTAATAGTGTCTGGAATGTGAAAGAAGGTGAAGGCGGCCCACAGGAGTTCATGGGGCACTGACCCAAAGGCATTAGCAAGGTCCAAAAAGACAACATGGAGGTCCTTTTTCCTTGCCTTTGCAGTCTGGATCTGGTGCCAGATCATGCTAGAGTGTTTCAAGCATCCAGAAAAGCCTGAGATTCCTGCTTTCTGTATTGATGTATCAATGTACTTATTTATTTGAAGGTACTCGGACATCCTTTTAGCAATGACACTGAAGAAGATTTTACCCTCTACATTTAGTAAGGATATTGGCCGAAATTGGCTGATGTTCTCCGCCTTCTTCTCCTTTGGGATCAGGACCCCTCCTGCCCTACGCCACACTTTGGGCACAATCTTCCTCTGCCACACTGTTCTCATGAGCTTCCAAAGAAACCTCAGGACATGCGGCGCGTTCTTGTATACCTTGTATGGGACTCCATTAGGACCTGGTGCTGATGCCGCCCTTGCCCGTTGTACTGCCTTTTCCACTTCTCTCCAGGTTGGAGGACCAGTCTCCATCTGATGTTCTGGGGAGTTGATTGGTGGGATATCTGGTGGAATGGTCATCCGTTCATGTCGTTTTGGATCAGAGTGTGTCGCTTTTAGGTGATCTTCTAGGTCTTTCTTTGCTGCCTTCAGAGATCCACTTTTCTCTCGAATGAAAAGTCCTTTTAGAAACTTGAAGGGGTCTTTGTAGAACTGAGTTCTAGATCTTTCTTTTTTCCTTCTGCGTTTCCGTAGGTTTTCTGCTCTGCGGAGGGATGCCAATCGGTTTTTGATGTCAGCTTGAAGGACCTCAATGCCTTCCTTTTCCCCCTCCAAAGCTTTCTTCCACTGCTTCCGAAGTTGCCTCCTCTGTTGGATGAGGCGCTTGATCTCTTGCTGCCTTCTGGAGGTTGTCGCAGTTGGAGACTTTTTCTGGCCTTTCCCTTCTTGTATGCCAAAGCGTTCTGCTCCATACTGGTGGATGATGTCCCCCATACTCTCCAACTTCTTTTCCGCTGTGCCTTTAAGTTGCTCTAGGGTCAGGGACAAATCGCTGTTGATTGCTTCCCACTGTTTCTTGTCGGCAGCAGCTGGCCATTTCACTCGTGGTCTGTGCCCGACCAACCTCCTCTCGATCGTGGGTCTGGAAAGTTGGGTGGGATTCTGTGATGTTGCCATCTCTGTGCTTGAGGGTACTTCCTCGATGACAGTGGTGCTGATGCACTGCAAGCTGTGGTTTAGGTCCGGTTGCTGTGCTTCATTCGACTGACTTGACTCCTTCAGCAGAAGGTAGTCAATGCGAGGCCCCTGTCTCTGGTTTCCCAAACACTTCCTCTTCCCCTGATGAATCCTCAACCCATGGTATGACGTTACTTTCCTCCATCCGCAGGCACATATCTGAAGTGTGCGGTGCCCTGCTGCAGATGTAACTACGACAATTCCTGTGGTGCTCTCCTGGTCTGCGCTTTTTCTATTCGTAAACGATTCCGGTCCAGGGTCTGTTACCATAGTGTCAGCCGATGAGTCTTCTTGCGCCCTCGCTCTCGCAGACTCTGAGGGTATTTTCTTCTGTTCTGTTAACAGCAGGTTAATCATAATTCAACATGCTAATATTAATTCTTTACTGTCAGTTATATATAAAAACCAAATTAGCACACCAAAGCCTGGAATGAAGTTTGTTTGAGCTGAATTAATTACATAAAAATGTGAAACGGAAAATATAATAGGATAGCAGCCTAGCAAGCAACGTACCGGTAATAAGATTTATATGCTTGGGCAACTCAAATTTGCACTTTCTTAGTACTTTATATTTATGAATATTACATACTTTTTTACTTAAGAATAATAATGAAAGAGTGAAATGTAAAAAGGAAGTAATTTAATATTCTGACTTATCTATTTATTATCAATTATTAATCATTAAGTATCATGCTCAGAATCAAGTGTCTGAGTTCTAAAAGTCTAAACTTTTTCTTTATGCAAGATATAACTTACACAGATCTCACAGTACATATATTCATTACATACCTGCATTATATTTGTACTACAAATACCCTGAGTTTGTATTAAGTAACTCGTCTTGGATATATAATAGATACTGACATGATTGGTTGATCTTTATACTGATAATGATCTTATGCTATTTATGCTTATACTAAATAGATTTTAGCATAAAATGCAAGTCATTTTTGTACTAGAATATAAAACTAAGAATATAAAAGTATCTTTAAAAGCCTGAATGTAGTGTTAACACTTTGTCTCTCTCTATCACTACTCCCAGCGTCTGTTCCAGCACGTTCCCACAACAGAGGCGGTACGACGGCACGCAGTAGCAGACCAGGGCTTTAACACAAAAAACATGTACACACACACACACACGCATACACACAATCTCCCTCACCTTCTTGAACCAAACACACCTCAGCACTGACGCAACTTTTCTTCAGTACTGACAGATGCTTTATACGTCTGCTGGACTTTTGTATCACACGCCATTTGGGCGTGGACTATATTTATGACCACAGTTATTATCAATAGTATTGTTATTCATGTTGTTGTTTGAAATTTTCTAAAAACCCTATTTTTGTATATTGGACTATTCAGCTTCATATGGCTGCCAAATACAGGAAACTGTCTATCCATTACATCTGTAGATGTACTGTACATGCTGAGTAACAACTTTTGGTTTTCCCTAAAGACGGGTCTATGAGGCCTACATGGAGTTTCTATGCAGGTTCAAGCAAGGTGTTTAAATTGCCTGAATGTTGCCCAGACTGGATTGTTCAAGACTATTGAATTTTGGAACCTGCTATGGAAGATTTTATACTGTCTATATCCTAGATGGATGTTTCTACGTGATGCAATTCCAACAACTTTATCCACAATCATAGAAAATAGGCTTGTAAGAATTCTCATGAAGATTCCAAGGTTATAAGCCTTTTTTATCATGATTCTGTGATCATGGAATGTTCAATAGCATTCAAACTGAACAGAGCTTCAGTGTAGAACCTCAATGACCCCGTTTTTCAGAGATACACTGAAATTCTGGAAGTATATCTGCAATACGAGTGCGGGACAGTACAATAGTACAGCCTACATAATGATGGGCGGAAAGAGGATTCAAAGTTTTAAGTTTCTTTTTAAAACATTTTGTTATTGAGAAAATTAGCCTTAAAGTCATATTGCATAATTTAGGTGAAATTTTGCGGGTATTTTTCAATTGTAAATCCGGTCTCAATGTGTATGAAACGAAAGCGATGTATGAAACACAGCTCACACAGAAGTCACTTGCTTTCAAACTAGCAGTATTCTGCTGGTTTGCATGGTGAATATGTGTGACCAGCTTGAACATGAGCTATATCTCCATCAGGAAATTTTCCGCCCTCATGTGAAACTCACAATTGTACGGATTTCAATTGCAACGAATAGAATTTACCCGCAAAAAAATACGCAGAGCAATGGTAAACGTGACAGCACCTTCAGTCCTGTGAGCCATATGGAGCTTGGAAAGCGATGGACAAGACGGTGTGTATTAATTATATATAAAAAACAAACGCACATAAAGACCGCAGAGGTTTCAGGGTTTGTTCAAACATGTGTACTGTAAAACTGGGGGGTGGGGTGTTCACAGGAATATTATAGGGTCTTTAGTTTTTTAAATGGCCTTTTGGTTTCTTTGGTGCCAGGAAATCCTTAAATATTTAACACTGACTGGTAAAGCACATTTTGACGTACCGTTTTACTGGCAGATATTGAATGTGGCTCTTACAGGTTTGTAATGTTTATGTGGCAGCTTCACTGTAAAAGCATTTATTGAAATCGTACTGACTCTAACTGAACATTTGCATTTCTCAGATTTGATTAACGTGTTGATCTCAGTGAGTGAGTGAGTATTGCTTTTAATCGACTTTTTTGTCTATCTGGAGAGTAACCAAGCTCAAAGCATGTATTATGAGTGTACAGGCCATTATGATGTTTGATTATCAGAGAGATGGATTCCTCTACAGCCATACCGAAGGGATGTCACAGAAAGACATCTCTTCATACCCCAGCCTAACGCCTCCGCCTCTAAGACAGATTAAAATATTCTTCGCTCAGCTCGGCAAGGACAATCCAGAGTTGAAGAAGTTGTAGCCATATTTGACTTCTAGAGTTTCTTTATTCGACAGAGTTCCAGTAGACATTCTGCTGTCTTGAGTTTCATTGCTTCTGATTTGAGTGGGCAGATTTCAAGAGCCATGTCACCTGAATCAACAGACCATGCTGGTCTTTTAAATATGGATGCAAGGGGACATGTTTCATACGTGGAAATAATGGTTTATCTGCTCTGAATCTGGTGATGACAGTGCTGGATGGGAGTGTGTGTGATTGTGCATGTGGAGGTGACAGCTCCAGGCAGGTGTAGCACTGCTGTATCTAAGATTCCCCTTAAATGTTTACCTCTGTAACATTAATGAGAATGGCAATTGAAAAAATAAAGGTAATTATTTGAATAATACAGTGTTTTTCTTTTTGTCTTTGAAATTGTAACAGTACTACATTCATGTGGCTGTATCTCAGTTACTATACAGTTTTGGGTCCAAATTTCAATCGCACATTTTCTCTTGCATTGGTTTTGTATGTTTGTTTTCAACACTTAGTTTAAAACCTTAAACTAGAATAATTTTAGTGAATCTATCATCATTATATTTTACTTTAATTTTTTGCTGAATTGGTTTAATAGACCGTAAATTCTGTTGTCTCCACTTTATAGTCAGTCTCATTCGCAGCAAGGACAGAAAGGCTGAAGAAGAATTATTAAAGTAGCCTACTAAATGACTGATGATCATGCAGTTAAAAAGACTTGTTGCCAACTACTGGCGTAACGATCTTACCTGTAGAAATGGCCACTGAACGAATCTCTTTGTGAATCGACTAAAAAGATTCCAATCACTGGATCAAAATCCTTTTAGAAAAAATTCTTTTTTGGGACATCCAGCAGCTGTCCAGTGTTTTTTCCTAATTTGGACAGCAGAGGGAGCCCCTGGAGCGCTTTTGATACCTTACGGACTGCAGCATCCAAACTAAGTTCTTTGTAAATAGTTTTAAGACATAATAAGAGCTCACAATGTCTGTTGATTATTTATATAAGTCTCTCGTATCATCACAGACTGGTGAATGCCTTTTTACTACTAACATCTCATGGAATTGTGTATCATTTCAATTCAGTTCGTTTTATATTCAGGAATATGAACAGCCATTAACAGCCATTGCCCTTGAAGAATGTCAAAGTGTGACACATCCACAGATCATTTTCATGTCTGGTTGGTAATTGTGTTTTTATTAGTGCGCAGAAGCGCAGCACAACAATCACATCACACACATTGAAGCGAACTGCTAAGTCGTTTTCCCTGCTGCATGCTTTAGCAGAGCATAATCAACACACTGACTTCACACAGCTCCTTGCGTTCTCTCTCGCGGCTCCCATACTTGGTGTCTTTCTCTGATACTGGTGGCAGATTGAGAGATCTGATACAGCTCTGGTTAGCACTGGTGCTCAAAGCCCTCCGGCTGTTTCTCTTGCATATTTTGGCACGGTCCTCTTTTGTGTAAGAGACGAGAGAGTTTCTGTTATTCAGACACTCAATACTGTATAATTAACAACAGAGACGGCACCACGGACAGCAACAACACAAACATTAATACGGGAACATCGTAAAGTAAATTAGTTTTTGCCTCTTTGTATTTGTGTGTCTGTGTTGGCATATTAATGTGTTTATGTCTTTCAGTGGTCACGTTTGACCTCAACCGCACCAGATCTAGGCCCCCAACAGTTCCCTCTCTGGCCTTACATTGGCTTCCCTGTGGCATATTGTCTCTCCATTGAGTCCCTCTCCACCGAGAGCAAGATTCTGAGATGCTCACTTAACATTCACTCCTGGTTCTCACAGTCTTGCTGTGGTACTTAATTGGAAGCCCCCAGCGTCTCATAAGATAAACGTCAAACACATATAACATCCCGGATTCCAATTCACCGATCACCGCTGTAGTGACCGCCCGACGTGGGTTTAACTCTTGGAAATACTTGCAGAGGACTCTCTCATTGGCTGGACGGGACTCCGGGTCGATGCAGCGATCCGTCAAGATGTGTTTGCTGTCAAGTGGGATCTGCCTCCGATAAACGCAATATAGACTCCGTTCTTCGGTCCCCATCCAGGCGAGAGTGATTGAGTTGCAGGTCCGCAACTTGTTGAAAGACTTAATCTGCAGTGTGGCGGGAAACACCGGCACAGCTCGGCGGTGGTACGCCGATGATGCCTGAATTTTGAGACAGAATTTGGACTTCCCGAAATTGCCTTTAGGGATTGACGATGAGGAACCTGGAGCCAAGGCCTGGAGCTGGATGAGGTATGACGGGGCACCATGCAACCATATCTGGGCCAGCTGGTGTCCCACCTCCTGAGACGTCAAAGTCCGTCCTTTACTAGAGACGGTGACCTTGACTTTACTAGTGCCGTTACAGGTGTGCAAGGTAAGGAGGCCATTTTGTTGCCACCCACGAGGTTTAAATCGGAACTGTTCCCCCTGTAGATTGCTTGCATCCCCGCTCAGGGTGACCCATTTGACCTGGCCTTCCCGTAAGGACGTGACAGCTGGACGAGCCTCCTCGTGTGTGCGGGCGAAAGTGCCGGTGTATGCCGCACTTGTGCCATTAACCCTGTCCACTACGAACACGTCAAAATAGTACTGTGTATCCGGAAGGAGGTCCGAAACCGTGCACACACTTTCGACATCCCTGCACACACACCCAGGGTCCTCAAACTTGTCAGTTGTCGATGATTCACGATCCTCAAGGGTATCCGGGTGCCGCCACCACCAGTCTTTAAGCGTTGCCCACACAATCTCCTTGCTTTGTTTGTCCCTCTCTCTGTCTCTTCTGCACACTCTGTATCTCCTTTCGGATTCCCTCACGGGCAGCGCAAAGACTTCGGTAGTTGTGTTTGTGGTTGACTAACACGCAATATTCGTGATGTGGCAGGTGGCCATCTTTAACAACTATGGATGAGCTCGGAGCCCAGTTTAAGGTGACACTGGTCATGCCCACCCCCAGTGTGTGCACTCTAGGATCTGAAGGCAGCTCCGGGAAAGCCCCTGAAGGACCAGGACCTTCGTGGAGGTATGCCGACACCTGCGTGTCCTGATCGTTTGATTTCAGCCGCAGGATGTAGATGGACGCTGGAGCGTAGGCAGGACCGGTGTAGGTGTCTACAGCATTGCCGGTGTAGGTGTAAATCCTAACCTCTCTTCCAGAACCTCTCCACCAAACCTCAGGCATGCTCTTCTTCGAGCCCCCTGAAAAACCAAGCATTTCAGATCAAGATCAAGCGTATTCAAAAGCTCTAATCAAAAGAAAGCTAAAAAACATTGGGCCGTATGCACGCATAAGACTGTTTTTCATGCAAACCATCATTACTTTGTCGGCACACTTTTAGAGGGAACATTTGGTAATCAAAGTGAATAATTTAAAGGTGTAGATGGGGACCCCTGAGTTCACAGTCTAAATGATTTATATGTCACTTTATGACTTTATAATGCTGTTTTGCCTGCCAGACTACCCCTTCATTTCAGTACATGCGCATGATTATGAAAGAAGAGTGCAGAAACGTATCAGGATTATTCTGGTACTGTTAAAACATGATGCAGATGTGTCTTCCAAATATAAATGAAGATAATTGTAAAATGTATTTTGCAACAAAATAGTTTGTTTAGCTATGATTAAGCATTTAGTTGTCCATGTCTAGAATTATGAATGAATAATAAATATTTATTAAATTATTTTATGATGTCAAAACAATTGGTAACACTTTACACTAAGGTTTAATTCGTTAACATAAGTTAATGTATTATGTATTTATTTATCTTGGTTAATGTTCATTTTACATATACAAATATTTTTTTACTTTTAAAGTTGTATACATTATCTAACATGCACAAATATAAATTAACAATGAAAATCAGGATATTTATAATTAACATAAAAAAATTCAACCTGAAAATGTTATTCTAAACCTATTCTATTGCTTCTGTGGACAAATAAGAATTGTAAAGTACCATTAAAATTAGAAACAGATGTTAATGTTTATCCATCCAGACTGTGCTTGCATATGTTGTCTCTTTGTTTCTGTTTGAAAATGTTTTACTTTCTATCAGGAAACAGCCTGGAGATTTGGAGATGGATAAGAGGAGAATCTTCTGTCCACAGAGGCCCTAAAGCAACACAACAGCAGTTTTACACCTACTAATTAAATCAGTGAGCCTCAAGCGACTGCTTCGCTTCTTCATTAGAGCCTCTGAAGGGATGTAACCTGTCCGCCCTTTGGATACAAAATCCCTGAGTTGTCTGTTAGCCCTGGTTAGGCCTATGCCAGTACTCCCCAAACACGCAAGTATGTGTTTGCATGCATGCACAAATATACCTTCAAGCAGACACAAGTCCATGAATAAGCATACACAAACAAACTCACAGTGTGCTTTTTTAGGTGGTTTATCCTTCAAGGTCCGAACAGCCAAGCTCCATTCGATGGGCACTGCACAGGGGCTCACAGTAACAGACAGTAAATCAGCTTTCTTCTTTAGTGTGAAATACAGTCTGCAACATAGATACATAACTGTATGTATTAGAAACAGCACATAATATGATATGGTTTGGTCTAATTGTCCATAAGACCTCTCAAAAAATCTAATTTTACATTCTTTAAATGAACCATTATCATATTTGGTCAAACAATATCCTTTTTTCAACAATTTAAAACAAAAATATGACTGTTTTGGAGGGGAAAAAATTAAAGTACTTAAATGGACCTAAGGGGAAAAAAGTAGGGATGCACCAATACCAGTATTGGTACAGGGCCGATCCAACGCTCGTACTCGTTAAAATGCTACGATATCACGCAGCGTGTACAGTACAGTGCTTGTGACAAAGAAACACAGAACATAGAGCAAACAGAAAGGAGAATGTATCAGAGAAGTAAATGTCTATGAAGTAAATGTATCAAATTAATAGTTTAACCAATGTAAATGTTAAACAAATTAAATATTAACGCCTATATAGCCTAGCTGCTGTAAGCTTGTCAAGCACACATCCCTTTTTCACAGACATCGCTGGAAAGTGTTTAGTTCAGTTGGATATGGCAATAGCAATGAAATGAGGAGCATATTACTAACGTTAACTGACCCTAAAAAGAGAGAGACCGTGCACTTCTGTTGCATGCTCTTGATTGTTGATCATTCACTCAGCACACATGCATCATTTAAATAAAAAACTAAATCCTATGTAGGCCTACAAGTAAATGGATGAACTGTTACATGATTTATGTATAAAGAGTGGTTCCCTACATTTTAACAGGAAGGCGGTACAATAATCACATGGCGTCTTCAAGGTTTTCTGTGCGCAAACACCAATAATGTCTGTCTGCAGAGCCGCAGAGCCACAGTTTCACCCCAGCAGTTTCACCCCAGCAGTTTTACCCCACGCATGCGCAGTTTTTATCACAACAGGTTTACCCGTGCGTTTTGGTTTATTTGAAATGATTGTACATAGTTGTCATTTGTTTTATCTGTGTTCAAGTTTACACCTTAACCACAGGCAGATTTAATTAACTTAAGAATAATTCATATATTGACTTAGACTAATAGTTCGCATTTGAATGTCTAATCGGAAGTTTGTGTGGCTGAAAAACGTAAGAGATTAAAGTGTTCATGACACAAGCATTGTTTTATTTCAGTAAAGGACCCGGAAGGCCTGCGAGCAAGGAGCAAAAATAACTAATAAGCAAAAATAATCAACGCAGTCTCATGAAAGTGCGTATCAATACCACGTATGTTATTTCTCGTGCCATTTATACGGCAAAAATGTTATTTTCGTGCATTTGCTACGCACTGAAAACCCCTTGGGTAGGATTAGGGGGGGGGGGGGGCGTATTACACGCCATAAAGTGCGTGTCATATGCACGCGAAAACTGCGTATCATAACAATAACTATTAGATCGTTTCAGGACAGAACAGAGTGACCGCGCATACGCGGGTAAAACCCATAGACTGTAAAAAGGTAAAACCAAACTGTTGTATTGAAACTACGCATGCGCGGGTAAAACTGTTGTAGTGAAACTGCGCATGCGCGGGGTAAAACTGCTGTAGTGAAACTGCGCATGCGCGGGGTAAAACTGCTGGGGTGAAACTGCTGCTGGGTAAAACGACACTCGGTTACTAACGTAACCTCGGTTCTCTCTAGAAGAGGGAACGAGTGTTGCGTAAGCTAGCTTACGCTACGGGAAAACTCCTTTTCTCGAGAATACTGAAGCCAAAAAATTATCCTTTAATTTTCTCATATTTAAAACGCATGCTTGCACAGAGCAGACCTAGAATAAGCAGCTCATGCGCCTATTGGCTGCTCTGTGGCAAGATGCTGCAACCTATCGGAGGACTGATAGTGACGTCAGCACCAATAGGAGCGCGGGTGCCCAAGTGCGTCACGTCCCGCCAGAATAGGCGTGGCTTACCTAAATATAAGCCAGGTCCAGATAGGGTGTTCTTTGGTTTTTCACACTGAAGCGAAATAAGAACGCAGCATTAACACGGCCGGGTTACGCAACACTCGTTCCCTCTTCTAGAGAGAACCGAGGTTACGTTAGTAACCGAGTGTCGTTCTCTTACGAGAGTACTCTCGTGTTGCGTAAGCTAGCTTACGCTACGGGAACCCAGTTTAAAGCGCCGTGTATGCTGAGACCATTCACATTAAGTCCAAGGGCCAGTGCCCGGGGAACACGTAATAGTGAAGATATGTGGGCCGACACAAAGTGAGCCCTAACACATATTGACCATATGGTGACGCCTCATATGTATAAGGGAGTGCATAACACAGTATAACAGTCAGCGTGTATGACAATCTCATACAGATAACACTTTGGCCTGCAAAGCAGGGACCTCCAGGTTATAAAACCTTATAAATGTAGACAGAGAGGCCCAGCCTGCCGCTCTACAAATATCATGGAGTGAAACACCACTAGTCCAAGCCCATGATGAGGCCATACTTCTAGTGGAATGGGCTCGAACACCTAAAGGGCATTGAAGGCCTTTAGACTTGTAAGCCAAGGCGATAGCATCAACTATCCATCTGGAAATGCTCTGTTTCGAGGTAGCTAGCCCCTGCGTGCGGCCACCAAACGAAACGAACAGCTGTTCTGACTGCCTGAAGGCAGCGATTTGTTGAACGTAAACTCTTAAAGCCCTGACCGGGCAAAGGAAGTTTACATTGCTGTCACTGTCGGTTCCCGGAAGGGCCGGCAGGGAAATGACTTGCGCTCTGAACGGAGTAGAGAGCACTTTGGGGACATAACCGTGTATTGGTTTGAGCGTAACTTTAGAATCATTAGGCCCAAATTCCAAACATGACGCTCTCACAGAGAGCTCGTCGAGGGACTCGTGTTTTCAGCCAGCGCTGGAGGGGGTGCATGCGCAGCAGACCCAACCGAAGCACTGCAGAGGCCGCATACGAACCGACGGGGGGCGCGGCGGATTCATCCTTCTAGCTCCCCTAAGGAAGCGGATGACCAGCTCATGTCTTCCCGGTGACTGACCGTGCGTCGATTCTGCGAACGCCGCCACGGCCACCACATAAACTTTGAGCGTGGATGGGGACCTCCCCTTATCCATCAGCTCTGGTAGGAAAGTGAGCAAATTCGCAACCTAACACGACCGTGCATCCAGATCTCTTTCGGTGCACCACTTGGAGAACACTGACCATTTAGACGCGTAGAGCCGTCCCGTGGAAGGAGCTCTAGACTGCGTGATCGTGCTCATCACTCTTTCTGGCAGGGTAACGAGTACCCGTTGATCAATCATGCGTGCAGAGACCAGCGCTCTGGATGGGGATGCCAGATCTAGCCGCGAGCCTGAGAGAGGAGATCTGCCCTCACCGGAATAGGCCACGTAGCTGCATGTGACAGCCGTGCTAGTTCCGGAAACCAATTCTGATTCTCTCAGTGCGGAGCTATGAGGAGCACCGAGTGGCGCGTTTCCCTGACTCTCTTGATTACCTGTGGTAACAGAGAGACCGGAGGGAAAGCATACAGAGGGAGGCTGGGCCAGACCTAGGCCAGGGTGTCCTGGTTCTTCAAAAAGAACATCGGGCAATGAGCATTGTCTTTTGACGCAAATAGGCCGACTTCCGCTCTGCCGAATAGGCGCCACAGTTTCTGGACCGTTTGGGGGTGCAGGGACCATTCCCCCAGGGGAACGTTGTCCCTGGACAGTTTGTCTGGACCTTCATTCGAATGGCCAGGCACATGCGCCGCCCTCAGCGAGCACAGGTGCATCTGGGACCAAACAAGGATGCGTTCCGTCAGATTGCAGGGGTTCCTGGATCTGACACCACCCTGACGGTTTACATAGGAAACCACAGACATGTTGTCCGAGCGAACGAGAACGTGTTGGTCCTGTATGAACGGGAGGAAGCGCTTCAGCGCGTTTTCGACCGCTATCATCTCAAGACAGTTTATGTGAAAACACTTCTCTTGGTCTGACCACTGGCCAAAGGCCGGTCTGCCTTCGAACAGCGCGCCCCAACTCGAGTTGGACACATCTGTCGAAACTACTTTCCAATAAGAGATGGTTCCCATCGTCACTCCCTGCTGGTACCAGTCGGCTACTAACCAGGGCTGCAGAGCCGCTATGCAGGTCTGAGTCACTCTGATTTTCTGGCCGCCAGAAACCCAGGCTCGGCGAGACGCGCAAGCATTCAACCAGTGATGGAGCGGGCGCATGCGCAATAGGCCCAGCTGGAGCACCGCTGCAGCTGATGCCATACAGCCCAGCATCCGTTGAAACGTTTTCAAAGGGAGAAAGCTGCCCTTCTGGAAAAACGCGGCTAGGTGGCGAACACAGCCAATATCAGCCAGTCGTCCAGATAGTTCATTATTCGCAGCCCCTGAGTTCTCAGGGGGGCGAGCGCTGCGTCCATGCACTTCGTAAATGTATGGGGTGCTAGAGACAGGCCGAGCGACAGGACGGTGTATTGATATACCTGACCGTCGAAGGCGAATCTCAAAAATTGCCTGTGACGGGGTGATATCTGAAACAGAAAATAGGCATCCTCCAGATCTAGAGAAATAAACCAGTCCCTCGGGCAAACGTGCGCGAGGATTTTCCTGGTTGTAAGCATTTGAACGGTCTTTTGCAAGCACCTTGTTCAAATGTCTCAGATCTAGGATGGGCCTGAAAGCTCCGTTCTTCTTGGGTACAAGAAAATATCGGCTGTAAAAGCCTGACTCGCTAAGAGAAGGCGGTACTTTTTCTATAGCCCCTTTGCACAGCAGTATTGCTATTTCTGCGTGAAGTAGGTGTGCTACTTCCGCATTCACTATCGTCGCGGACCGGGCTCGAAAGCGCGGGGGAGGGCGAATGAATTGAAGTGTATAGCCCTGCTTTATTGTGCTGAGAACCCATTCTGAAATCCCTGGGATAATTTCCCACGCAGCTATGTGAGCCGCTAGGGGGCGAATGGCCTCCGGGTTCAGATCGCCGCCGTTTGCGGGCTTGTGAAACTGAACCGGAGCCGAAAGCGCGGCGCGCGCGCTCTCGGTTTTGGGCAATGGCTGCTCACTGAAAGCCAAGACCGGCTGATTTATGTGAGGAGTCCCAATCATAAGGGATGGGGAGCATTTTATTCTCACTTTTTGACGCGCGAGCAGCGCTTTGGGCGGAAAAGCTTTCTGTAAGCGTGAGCGCGTGTGGCGGGCACGAGACTTGCAAGTGTATGTGACGCCCCGATCATAACGGATAGGGAGCGTCATATCAATGCCCTGTGTTTCGTTTTAACACGCGGGCGGCGCCCGGGGGGAGGTGTGTGTTAGTAAGCGTGAACGCTCTCCGGCGGGCACGAGACTTACATTCATAACCTGTTTTATTGAACGTGTAACAGAGCGGCCAGATAGTGGGCACGGACCTGTGGACACATTTCTTATATTCAACACTCGAGCGGCTTCTCTGCGCTTTATGAGAGTGTGCTCTGTGAGTGACACGAGATTTGATGTGCTTGTGTGTAGGGGTGAACACTGGGGCGTGGGCACTTGCACTACACTTAAACACCAACGGCGTGAGCCAGATAACCAGACAGTATACTCCTTTGAGATTTCTCTGGGTCGCCGTGAAAACGGCGTATGTGTGCAGGCGAGAGGGTAAATGAACCGGCTCGTTGGCAGCTAAATGGACCACTGCAGTAGCCTTTTTGAAGGGGACTGACAGGGAAATAAACTTTGACTGTGGTCCAGCCGTGAGTCTTTAGTGATAGAGCGGGCAGAAAATAGGCGTGGACGCGAACTCGCGGACACATTTCTACGTTCAACACTCGAGCGGTTGCCCGCTTTAAGGGAGTGGGCTCTGTGAATAACACGAGCGTGCTTGCGTGTAGGGGTGAACACTGAGATGTGGGCACCTTTCTACACTAAAACACCATCGGCGTGAGCCGGATCTGCATAAATGTTATCTGCTGCGGGAGCCGGGATCGAACACGGGTCTCCGGCGCGAAAGCTTAGGGTTTAGCCACTGAGCCACAGGGAAAACAACGTAAGCTTTAGTTGCCGCGAGCAGATAAGAGAGAGAGAGAGCGTCATCACAGTTTTCGTGTGTGTGTCGGCACTGTTTACAGGCGTGCGTGTATAACAGGCACACTACTGCAGTATAGACATTACCGGCCGCTCGTACTAGGAGGAGCTGGAAAATGTTTGAGAAGAAGAGGGAGTTTGTCAGGCCTCGGCGGGACAAAAAACCACACTTTCTTTCGACGGTGACGTCTCGGTTCGCGCGCTCGCTTCCTGTACGTAAGAAAGCTGGTCGCGAGCTCAGAGAGGAGAGCTGCATAAATTTTTTCTACTGCGAGAGCCGGGATCGAACACGGGTCTCTGGCGCGAAAGCTTAGAGTTTAGCCACTGAGCCACGGGGGAAACAACATAAGCTTGAGTAGCGCGAGCAGCCACGGTAGCTCCCTTGTAACGTAAAGGAAGCTAGCCGCGGTTAGAACAGCAGTCCATTGATGCGTGTCCCTCAACCTCAGACGCGACGGCAGTGAGGCTCGTGAGCGGCAGCTGCGCGTCGGTGAAGGGAGGCGCGGAAGGTGAAAAAGCGAGGCTCGAGGGAGGCTTTCCGGCGAGCGCGTCGCTGTGGCTACAGGCTCCGGCAGCCCTTGGGAACGGCGCTTATCACTGCGCGGTCCCACAAGGGGCAGAGTGACTGCTTCTGCGGGGGCGCGCTAGCTTCCTTGTAACGTAAAGGAAGCTACGCGCGGTTAGAACAGCAGTCTATTGATGCGTGTCCCTCAACCTCAAACGCGACGGCAGTGAGGCTCGTGAGCGGCAGCTGCGCGTCGGTGAAGGGAGGCGGGGAAGGTGAAAAAGTGAGGCTCTAAAGGAAGCTACGCGCGGTTCCGTCCCAGGCGGGAAGCGCACACTTTTTTTTTTTTTTTCTTTCTTTTTTTGGGTAGCCGTGAAAACGACACTCGGTTACTCGTGGTCTTCTAGAGAGAACCGAGGTTACGTTAGTAACCGAGTGTCGTTCTCTTACGAGAGTACTCTCGTGTTGCGTAAGCTAGCTTACGCTACGGGAACCCAGTTTAAAGCGCCGTGTATGCTGAGACCATTCACATTAAGTCCAAGGGCCAGTGCCCGGGGAACACGTAATAGTGAAGATATGTGGGCCGACACAAAGTGAGCCCTAACACATATTGACCATATGGTGACGCCTCATATGTATAAGGGAGTGCATAACACAGTATAACAGTAGCGTGTATGACAATCTCATACAGATAACACTTTGGCCTGCAAAGCAGGGACCTCCAGGTTATAAAACCTTATAAATGTAGACAGAGAGGCCCAGCCTGCCGCTCTACAAATATCATGGAGTGAAACACCACTAGTCCAAGCCCATGATGAGGCCATACTTCTAGTGGAATGGGCTCGAACACCTAAAGGGCATTGAAGGCCTTTAGACTTGTAAGCCAAGGCGATAGCATCAACTATCCATCTGGAAATGCTCTGTTTCGAGGTAGCTAGCCCCTTCGTGCGGCCACCAAACGAAACGAACAGCTGTTCTGACTGCCTGAAGGCAGCGGTTTGTTGAACGTAAACTCTTAAAGCCCTGACCGGGCAAAGGAAGTTTACATCGCTGTCACTGTCGGTTCCCGGAAGGGCCGGCAGGGAAATGACTTGCGCTCTGAACGGAGTAGAGAGCACTTTGGGGACATAACCGTGTATTGGTTTGAGCGTAACTTTAGAATCATTAGGCCCAAATTCCAAACATGACGCTCTCACAGAGAGCTCGTCGCGGGACTCGTGTTTTCAGCCAGCGCTGGAGGGGGTGCATGCGCAGCAGACCCAACCGAAGCACTGCAGAGGCCGCATACGAACCGACGGGGGGCGCGGCGGATTCATCCTTCTAGCTCCCCTAAGGAAGCGGATGACCAGCTCATGTCTTCCCGGTGACTGACCGTGCGTCGATTCTGCGAACGCCGCCACGGCCACCACATAAACTTTGAGCGTGGATGGGGACCTCCCCTTATCCATCAGCTCTGGTAGGAAAGTGAGCAAATGCGCAACCTCACACGACCGTGCATCCAGATCTCTGTCGGTGCACCACTTGGAGAACACTGACCATTTAGACGCGTAGAGCCGTCCCGTGGAAGGAGCTCTAGACTGCGTGATCGTGCTCATCACTCTTTCTGGCAGGGTAACGAGTACCCGTTGATCAATCATGCGTGCAGAGACCAGCGCTCTGGATGGGGATGCCAGATCTAGCCGCGAGCCTGAGAGAGGAGATCTGCCCTCACCGGAATAGGCCACGTAGCTGCATGTGACAGCCGTGCTAGTTCCGGAAACCAATTCTGATTCTCTCAGTGCGGAGCTATGAGGAGCACCGAGTGGCGCGTTTCCCTGACTCTCTTGATTACCTGTGGTAACAGAGAGACCGGAGGGAAAGCATACAGAGGGAGGCTGGGCCAGACCTGGGCCAGGGTGTCCTGGTTCTTCAAAAAGAACTTCGGGCAATGAGCATTGTCTTTTGACGCAAATAGGCCGACTTCCGCTCTGCCGAATAGGCGCCACAGTTTCTGGACCGTTTGGGGGTGCAGGGACCATTCCCCCAGGGGAACGTTGTCCCTGGACAGTTTGTCTGGACCGTCATTCGAATGGCCAGGCACATGCGCCGCCCTCAGCGAGCACAGGTGCATCTGGGACCAAACAAGGATGCGTTCCGTCAGATTGCAGGGGTTCCTGGATCTGACACCACCCTGACGGTTTACATAGGAAACCACAGACATGTTGTCCGAGCGAACGAGAACGTGTTGGTCCTGTATGAACGGGAGGAAGCGCTTCTTCCTGTACGTAAGAAAGCTGGTCGCGAGCTCAGAGAGGAGAGCTGCATAAATTTTTTCTACTGCGAGAGCCGGGATCGAACACGGGTCTCTGGCGCGAAAGCTTAGAGTTTAGCCACTGAGCCACGGGGGAAACAACATAAGCTTGAGTAGCGCGAGCAGCCACGGTAGCTCCCTTGTAACGTAAAGGAAGCTAGCCGCGGTTAGAACAGCAGTCCATTGATGCGTGTCCCTCAACCTCAGACGCGACGGCAGTGAGGCTCGTGAGCGGCAGCTGCGCGTCGGTGAAGGGAGGCGCGGAAGGTGAAAAAGCGAGGCTCGAGGGAGGCTTTCCGGCGAGCGCGTCGCTGTGGCTACAGGCTCCGGCAGCCCTTGGGAACGGCGCTTATCACTGCGCGGTCCCACAAGGGGCAGAGTGACTGCTTCTGCGGGGGCGCGCTAGCTTCCTTGTAACGTAAAGGAAGCTACGCGCGGTTAGAACAGCAGTCTATTGATGCGGGGGCACGGTAGCTTCCTTGTAACGTAAAGGAAGCTACGCGCGGTTTCGTCCCAGGCGGGAAGCGCACTTTTTTTTTTTTTTTTTTTTTTTTTTTTTTTTTTTTTTGTTGGGTAGCCGTGAAAACGGCTTTTGTGTGCAGGCGAGCGGGTAACGTAACGGGCTCGTTGGCTGCGAAATACACTACTCCAGCCGCCTCCGTCGAGGGAGCTGTGAGAGCGATGCGTGCTGCTTTCAATGGCGGTCCGGCCGCGGCGAGACTCGCGCATTGTCGCTGAGAGGGGCTCGACACGAGCCGCATTTGGAAACTCGAGGCATTTGAAACAACGCCTCTTGCTCTTTTAGAATACTAGAGAAGGATATGCAAAGGATATATGATATGAAAAGGATATGGGCGCCGGATAGCGCAGCAGGTACGGCGATGAAGCGGCGAAGGCGGCTTCCAACTGCAGTGCAGAGGGCTCGTCCCGCTGAGGTGCTTGTTTCGACGGCGCGGCTTCTCTGGAGAGTCAGCGATGTGAATACTTCGCTGAAGTGGAGAAAAATCAAAGAACACCCTATCTGGACCGGGCTGATATAGAGGTAAGCCACGCCTATTCTGGCGGGACGTGACGCACTCGGGCACCCGCGCTGCTATTGGTGCTGACGTCACTCCCAGTCCACCGATAGGTTGCAGCATCTTGCCGCAGAGCAGCCAATAGGCGCACGAGCTGCCTATTCTAGGTCTGCTCTGTGCAAGCATGCGTTTTAAATATGAAAAAATTAAAGGATAATTTTTGGCTTCAGTATTCTCGAGAAAAGGAGTTTTCCCGTAGCGTAAGCTAGCTTACGCAACACGAGAGTACTCTCGTAAGAGAACGGCTTTTGTGTGCAGGCGAGCGGGTAACGTAACGGGCTCGTTGGCTGCGAAATACACTACTCCAGCCGCCTCCGTCGAGGGAGCTGTGAGAGCGATGCGTGCTGCTTTCAATGGCGGTCCGGCCGCGGCGAGACTCGCGCATTGTCGCTGAGAGGGGCTCGACACGAGCCGCATTTGGAAACTCGAGGCATTTGAAACAACGCCTCTTGCTCTTTTAGAATACTAGAGAAGGATATGGGCGCCGGATAGCGCATATGAAAAGGATATATAATATGAAAAGGATATGGGCGCCGGATAGCGCAGCAGGTACGGCGATGAAGCGGCGAAGGCGGCTTCCAACTGCAGTGCAGAGGGCTCGTCCCGCTGAGGTGCTTGTTTCGACGGCGCGGCTTCTCTGGAGAGTCAGCGATGTGAATACTTCGCTGAAGTGGAGAAAAATCAAAGAACACCCTATCTGGACCTGGCTTATATTTAGGTAAGCCACGCCTATTCTGGCGGGACGTGACGCACTTGGGCACCCGCGCTCCTATTGGTGCTGACGTCACTATCAGTCCTCCGATAGGTTGCAGCATCTTGCCACAGAGCAGCCAATAGGCGCATGAGCTGCTTATTCTAGGTCTGCTCTGTGCAAGCATGCGTTTTAAATATGAGAAAATTAAAGGATAATTTTTTGGCTTCAGTATTCTCGAGAAAAGGAGTTTTCCCGTAGCGTAAGCTAGCTTACGCAACACGAGAGTACTCTCGTAAGAGAACTGTGGCTCTGCGGCTCTGCAGACAGACCCTTCTCGCAAACACCCGAAGCGTATGCCCAGAATGCTGCCTCTTAGACAGCGCATGAATAGTCTATTAAATCTATTTCTCTTTCATGTCTTCTTGTGCTTTAAAGGACAAATTCACACAAAATTATGATAAAATGCCCATATAGGCAAGTATATCCTTGTGAAACATAGTCAGTTATGTCTAAACATAAACAGTTGAAAAGGAAACACAAACAGTAGGTGCAGCTCTTAAAGTGACAGCAGCCTAATAATTCTCTGCTGTCTTTGTCCTCAATGTTAATCTAACAACAAAAGACCACTCACTGCTCTTGAATGGTTGAGCCCTGCTGGAGCAGCTCTAAATATTCACTGTGCTATTGAATAAAAGATAAAATATGATAGAGCAATAAAAAGAACAGTAAAAGTAACAGTAGCAATGAAAATACAGATATCAGTACTCGTATTGGAAAGTAGACGGACGTAAAAGTGGTATTGGTGCATCCCTACTAAAAAGTATGACATGATGCCTTTAAATAACATGCAGCAGAGCTTCCTTGGGGACTGTTTGACTGCTGTTGTTTGCACAGGTTAATCTGCTAATGAAGGTGAGGAGAAACAAAAGCAAGACTTCAGAATGACTGATCTCTGATAAGCTTCTATCGATCCATCACCACCGTTTAGATATGCATCTCCACAAACCCTAATGTTTACAGATCTGATTACAGAACTGATGCCAGGTGCACCATCACTAGAGCGCTTTGCTCAAGCAGGAAACACTTTCACTCCCCCTCCATGAATAACATCACACTGGGCAGAATCTGGTGAACCTCCCTCTGTGCATTCTGGTAACACCAGCCATTTGGCAACCGCCACTTCCTCTGACCTTGAAAACAAGCTTGTGTGGCTGCCTTCAGTCAATGGTGTTTGCTTCTTCAACGGCTCATTATATTTTTTCTATGGAAATAGTCAGACATTAGATTTAAGACTCAGCGTTTGTTTAATGGAATTTGGATGTCTTATTTGCATGCCACTGGCTCACCAGCCTTGCACATTATCATAATATTGATTTCATTCTTCTGGTAATCAAGTTTAACTTTGACCTTGACTGAAATAAAGGGTCATCGTTTTAGTTTGAGGGATTACTGGCAGGTACACTTTAGGTATGTCCATCCCGTACCCTTTTAATGCTTTTTTTAGTGAGAGTTTTGTGTGGAAGGCACAGTAACAATCTTTTAGTAGATTTATTAATTTGATTTATGATCAGCAGCTCCTGCCCTACGGCTGTGCATTGAAACGCACTCTGTTCTTCTCTCTCTTTCTCGCGCTCAGTCTGAAGCCTGACACCACCTCTGTTACGGGTGAGGGAGCAGTTCTCACTGTGATTCTCACTGGCTATAGTTGCTAATGGAAATAGAAAGCTGCAGTTTTAGTTTAGTTTTAGCTGCTGGGTTTGGGTTTAGCTATTGGGTTTGATGGAGAGGAAACTGAGCAATTTGTGGCATGATTTAAAGACCATTAACGAGAATTTAACAGATCACTTTTATTTCAACTAGACTAGAACACAACACAGGCAATGACAAAGACATTGAAAACTAAAGCCCTATTCGGGCGGGAAATGTTTCTCATGTGGACGTCCGAAAAAATAATAATTTGCATGGCACTTCAGTGATAAAACTTTGGTTTACCTCAAAATGATGGATGTCATTTTAAAAATGTGGAAATTAGCAGAAATAAATTGTAATGTAATAAAAGTGTAGCCTAGATTGTTAAAATGCATCCAAATTACAGCGAAGCACAACAGTTATCGTACTGTGCTTGGCAGTGGTCAAAAAGGATCTCAACAGTACATTTTTAATTGATCTGCTCTTGTAAAATCAGTGATGTGGATTCGGACGGCAAATGATGGCACAACATTATTTTTATGATGGATTTTTAAGGGGGTGGTGGGAGAAAAATACTGACATTCTGGATTCGGACAGCAATAAAATCACAGACCATAGCCACTGTAAAGGCCAATTTATACTTCTGCGTCGGGTGCGCGCGGTAGGTACGGCGTAGCATACGCACAGACGCGTGCCCTTCGCAGTACCCTTCGCCGTAACCTGACGCGCACCTCCTCAAAAATGTAACTACGCGTCGCGGCGACGCGGACCGCAAGATCTGTGATTGGTCGGCTTGGTAGCATCGCGTTTCCTCCTACGCATTTCCGGCGTGTTTTTCTGCACCGCCCGCCATTTTTAAATTCTAAGTACAGCGAAACTGTTAAAAAAACTAAAAACTTACTGCTTTTCCACCTCGATAAGCTCCAACTCCAATGTGATCCGCTCTCTTTCAATCGCCATTGCTTGTAGTAGCCTAAACTCAAAACAGTCGCGAGGAATCTTCTTCTTCTCTAGGAACCGCACGGAATCTAAACACAGTGGAACATTAAAACCCTCCGCTGCCAACTAGTGTTTCGGCGCTGTACTGCAGAGCAACGCAGACCTAAACGCAGAAGTATAAATGCTCACGATGGCATCGCCTACGTGCGTAGCCTACGCCCTACACTACGGCGTACACTCGACGCAGAAGTATAAATTGGCCTTAAATGTTGAAAATACCTTACGTCCCCATGAGAAACAATTACCGTATGAATAGGGCTTTAAGACTAAACAAGACAGTGAGAACTAAACATGACTGTGACAAATATCAGTAAATATTTATTTTGTATTAAGTTAATATTGTATATTTTTTTCTACCCACCATTTTCAACCCCATTGCAACCTCCTGGGTTTTTGAACCCCCCTGCTCTATAGGACAGATATCAGTTTACAGTGATTTTCAGACGAGTCGATTCCCTGTGATTATGCAGTATTAGCAATCTCTCTCTGGAGGACTACAATGTTGATTTAAACTCTTCCACTCTTCCATTTCTTCTCTACTTGAGTTAGAAGCTTCAAAACATACACAATCAGTGTTTCTCTTTCATTCCTGTCTGATTTTAGTGTACCTTCCCTTTATTGGAAATTCTTTATTGTCTATCTCCCACCAGACCCCCAAGGTGTCTTTTACCTACGAGCGCGTCCTTTGGGCAGATGTACCGGTGTGATCCTGTTCTCACTCAGCCATGTTGTGGGGTGTAATGTCACTTCATTTTCAGGTGCCAGGGCACTGATAGTGCCGGGACCAGAAAAGAGGGCCATGGCCAGGCAGAGACACCAGGAGAGAGCCATCCTTGTCCAACACTCACTTCTCTGGAAAACAAAGAATGCCATTTTTAAACAAGTGGTAAGAGCTTTAAAATGCATTTTATCCACCATTTTTTTGGTAGTTTTGAATATTTCACTAAAAACCACAAGGGTGACATCAAAGGACAACCATGCTTTTTTAAGTTTTAACTTTGAAAACTAAATTTAAATACTTTTGGTGGAGAAAGATTTTCTTTGACAACTTAAAGCACATTGAGTAAGTATTAATGAAATTTTATAGACCTACTGTGCAGTTCTCCCTTCATAAAGACACTGTGAAAGGAGCATCTGAATTCTCATAATAATACATTTGACTTCTTTTACATACACTATTCACCATGTTGTATTGCATTTGACCTGTCTGACCTTTGACCTAGGTATACAAACAACACTGTTAAATTTTTTTAGATACCTTTAGGGGTACAACAGCTTGTCACTGAGGGAATAGCCTTAAAATGTAAATGTTTTTAGCACTTAAAAAAGCCACAATTATCTGCCATTTTTTTTCACTGACGTCTTTTCAGCAGGGGCCACTGGTAACACACTTCACAATCTCCGCAGATGCAGTATGTCATCCAGATATTGTTCGTCTACTACAGTTCTGCTCATTTGACACACTGCTATTTGCATATGTAATAAGGAAGTATGCATCGACTACAGACTGCAGTGAAAAATCAATTTACCATATCTTGTCAGTCAGTCCATCAATTTAGATTACAAAAGTCCCATGCCGTGGCTTATGAAAGCTCTGAGACAAATGAGGACATCTGGAACTTTCAAAGGAGCTGATAATTCAGCAGAATTTTGACTTTATCTCATTTCAAAAAAGTAAATCCATCATACTTAAAACATCTGCCTTGTCCTTGATGTAAAAGTTGGAGATAAACTGCCGACTTCAAATTAAAATTAAGATTAAAATCTTCTGAAACCTGTCAAATTCCAGTTCTGACGGCTGAAACTCACATTCTCGGGTAGATCTGCACTCGGGGCTGATGTGCTAGATGACAGTGCTGTTATTTATCTCTCAAGGTGCTGACAAACTCACTGGTGTTTCAACCAACATTCAGCACAAAGGTTATTCATTATGGCTGACAAGCGAAGAACTGAGCTATCAGTCAATCAGTTGATTCTCACACTCCATCTGTTGTGAGGGCAAGATGAGAGATATGAGAGAGAGAGAGAGAGAGAGAGAGAGAGAGAGAGAGAGAGAGAGAGAGAGAGAGAGAGAGGGGAGAGCCTCATCCCAGTTGATGATTCATTGATAGCAGGAAACATTTGCCTTTATTCAGAGAGAATTATTTATTTGAGCAAAGAAAATTTGCTATCCGCTAACACTCGCTGGTCTCTGCTTTGACACTCCACACAGAAACCTTGCGCTGCGAGACGAGAACGGCTGGCAAACACTCACTTGAATTTATGACTCTATTTTTAACAAGCGACATCAAATTGGTTTACTACGGAAATAGAACTCTTCTTCAACTCTTCTCATTATGTACGAACAGCAGGCTTCTTTGGTACTATAAAAACCCATCGACAAAAAGAACAAAAACCGACCAAAACAGCACCTGGAGGTAATCTGAACACCGCCGCGCGGCGTCTGTGGGGGAGAGTTGAGGAAGTTTGAAACTCTCAGATGTTCAATCTGTGTTTATCTGCAGCTGATGGGCCCAGTGATGTGAGTTCACGTCCCTGGGGAGAGAGAGGCAGCGATCAAAGCCATCGTGCTGAAAAGTGTCCCCATAACAACACGCATGGTTGTCGCTGGGGAAACGTTGCCCCGTAAATCAGATGACAGGCGGTGGAGTGAACGCGCATGAGACGCGACGCGCTCTCTCATCACCCAACCTCTGCTCTGATTATGACTGTTGAACAGGCCCTCATTAGAAACAGAAGAGAAGGATGGAGGGGGTGGAAAAGAAGGATGCAAGGAAAGTGTGAAGAGAGAGAGAGAGAGAGAGAGAGAGAGAGAGAGAGAGGAGAGAGAGAGAGTGGAGCGGGAAAATGTCCAGGAAGATGAAGAGAGGGGATTAAGAAAGGTGAAAAATAAGACAGTAAAGGTGAGAAAGAGAGGTAAAGGGAGAGTGAAGGAGGGAGGAGCCGAACAAGGGCGTAGGAGGTGAGAGATAAAGACAGGAGGATGAAGGGATAGAAGTGTAGAAGAAAAATAGAAGACTAAATTGACACGTGCACGTAAGAGAAAGAGGAAACGAAAAAGAGCTGGATGGATGGTCATAAAACCTCCAGGTGAATCAAGTCAAGAACAAAAACGCCATTTTTTGCATTGTAAAATTGTTTACATGCTATTTTTTCTGCCAAATTTCTCATTAATGTAATGCAAAAAAAAAAATCACTATGCATTGTGTGATGGATTTTCTTTCCCTAAAATCTGACTATCCGCTTTCTTAAATGCTCACTCTGTAATACTCCAGCTCCCTGCGTCTACAATCGACAACCGCTGAGTTTTCCTAATCCTACTCTACTCAAGCTCTCTTGCGTCTACAGTCGACATCTTAGCTTCGAGTTTTGCTGAACTACTCTACTCAAGCTCTCTTGCGTCTACAGTCGACATCTTAGCTTCGAGTTTCTCTTACCCTAACTTGCCCAGCTGCGCAGCTTTTAAATGACAGACAGACTTCAGTAATTATCCCTTAAATGCTTTTAATTAACGGCCAGGAGAGTTCTCGAGCAATCTCCCAAGTAAAAACAAGGCCGGTGGATCTCAGACAATTTCCATTGAGAATCCCACCGAAAACACGGAAAACAACAGTTTTTATACAATAGGGAGGTATGGCATAATGACATTAATTTGATTGGTTATTCATTTTCAGTCTCTTCTGTTACTGGGTAGAGAATAATATGTTTTAACCATTACTTCATTTGTCACAAGTTCTAACTAGTCATCTCTGTCTAGTCTCATTTCCCATATTATGTTATTTATACACAGTCATGGGTTCGACACACACACACATTCACCTAAAATACAGAATGTCTTAGAACATTGTTTCAGAGATTTAGCAGGTCAAATAAGGTCAAATGGTAGAACATGTTTAGCTTACTATTCAGTTTAATTTTCCATGACAATTGCAAAAAATAATTTATATTATTTACATTTTATTATACATTTTAAATATTTTATCTAGGCCTATATTATTTTTTTAAAATGATTAAAATATTTATATGATTTGAATAGGCCTATATTTCAGTGCATTTATAGACCATAGTGTTTGCTGTAAGCTGTTTAATTTTAAATGAATAAAAAAATGTAAATGTAAAACAAAAAATACTGTTTCAGTAACGAGAATTGCCATTGAAAATAATCGGAGTGGGATGCCTGGACACATTATGGTAATGATAATGGGGGAGTTGTGGGGGGGAAATCCTTAATTGTAGAATATAATGGCGTAATTCAAAAACATGATTTGTCCTAAAATATGCTTAATTTCTTTATGCAAAATATAATATCTGATCCCCCCCCCTTTTGATTCCCCATGTCTAAGTCTGTACTAAGTCTGTCCGTTCATTAAACCTCACACTAGTTTTATTTCTCTCTTTATCTCTCAATCTCTGTGTTTACTGTGTTCTGTGAGCTCGTATTACTGTACACACTCTCTCTCTCTCGCTCTCGATCTGTTAGAGAGCTTGTTGATGGCGTTGGTGGCTGGGGTGTCATGTGACACATGCTCTTTGCAGGGGTCCTGACTGCTCCCAGGGGAGCCAGATATAAAGCGAGAGAGAAAAGAAGGGGGAGAGGTAGAAAAGAGAGAAGGAAAGACAGAAAAGGACTCCAAACTTGAATGGTATAGAATGAAAACTGAGAACTCATGCAAAGATGTGGGCCGTAGGGGGTAAATAGACAGAGATGTGCTCAGATGGGGAGAAAGAGGGTTTAGTGAAAGATTGGGGAAATGTATAAATATAGCTATGAACACAAGATCTAATGGCTGACTTTAACAAGTCAAAAGTAACACTAATTGCTTTGTCTCTCTTTCCTTTCAGTCTCTTTCTCTCTCAAAATTGAATTGAGCTCAATTCAGTTCAGAGACGTTTAGTTACGGTCATGCAGTTACAACACTACCACAGCAATATCATGCCTATATGTACAAACTATGTTATTCATGTTATATAATGACATAAATAAAATGTTTGAATAAATAATTTTTTATATATATTCTTTTAAAACCAGAAATAAAAAATGAGAAAACATTCCAAAATGCATTATTTTCTGATATTTTGATTCATTGTAACTTTCATCTGCGTTGTGAAGATTCCCCCCCCCCCTTTCAGGATTTCCATGAAACTGAACCCCCATCCCAAACCACACTATCTCACTGCTGTACTTATAGGCTATTTAGTGGTCAAAGAGACACGAGTAAGAGACACGCAGAGGATGATCGCCATCTCATGTAACAAAATTATATAAATAGAGATGGAAGATGGTTAGAGATGGTTTTCCCAAATACTAAACATTAATAATTTTATCAGAAGCAACTTGCATTCAAGATTTTCTTTATCACTTTGTGTTTTCACTGGAAATCGAGCCCATGATGACTTTGGCTTTGCTGGCACCATGCTCTACCAGTTGAGTCCCTGACATGTAATCACAGACACTCAAACACGCAATCACACGTACTTACCTCAGCCAGTGCTCGGGACTTCCACTCTGAAGAAAGAAAGGAGGAGAGGTGAAGAAGAGCAGAAGTAAACGGGTCTGATGTCTTCTGCACTGGTGCTCAGAGTCACAGAAACTCGCCTGTCCTGCTGGAGTATCCTGAGGATAGAGGGAAATAAAGAAAAAAGAAAAGCCCTCCCACCCTTCTCCTCTCCTCTTTCTCCCTTATCCTCTCTCTTCTCTCGTTTCCACTCCTTTTCTCTCCTCTTTTCTCTCACCCCCGACCCAGATCAGTGCAGTCTGATAACTGAGGCGCGCTAGTCAAATAGACACATGCGCGTGTGAGCTGTGTGTATGTGTGAGAGAGAGAGAAGAGGATGAACAGAGATAAATGATGGATAGAAGGATGGAGAAAGTCTCTTGGTGAGGACTGTTGTTGCAAGAGTGATAGTGTGATGTGTGTGTGTGTAATTGCAGATGGGGGGGGGGGGGGGGGTGGATGTTCAGAGACGTGTGTGTTTTTGAAGGTTGCATAGTGAAGTGTTAATTACATTTGGGGAACCACACTATAGATCATTTCCATTAACTCTCATAGAAACCCAAACCATAAACTTCAGTAAAATATATACTTCATGTGTACAAAACTTTGGGCCATATTTCACTGCAAAATATATATAAATGATATGTTAATAACTCTTTAATTTTATGTGTTATTTTAATAAAATTTTCAATTTAATCTTTAAAAAAATCATTGTATTACATTATATAGATTATATTATTTTATTCTTTCATTCTTTAAAAATGAGTGTATTCAAATAATGAGAACAGCCTTTGACAATAACTGGAACCGGGCTCCTCGACACATTACAGTGATGTGAATTTATGGGGGCAATGTGTGCAAATGACATTAAAATAATATTTGAATGCAAAAAAATATGATTTATCCTAAAATAGACTTAATAAAAGAAATGTTGTCTTATTGAAACTTATGGAAAGTTGTTTTATCAGAACTAGTGATATAGATATATAAATATTGGCCAATATTTATAAATACATCAGCACTGAACATAAAGTCCCTCCATAGCACACCTGAAGCGTGGGTGTGTGTGCGTTTGTGTACGTATTGTTCTAAAGGTCAAGTGCTCTTCTCAAAGAGAATGAATATGTACATGTAATTGTGAGTGTTTTTCCAGAACTCAACACTGTGCCTCTTTCCTCCACACAATGGTATCAGTCCATCTTCCACCCCTCCCTCACATTCTGTCCATCCTCCACAGCAGAATGAAAAAGGCTATTTGCATTGTGTTAAGCATGTCTCTTGGGCCTTTTTGAATGTATTCTATGGGTGCTTCAGCCATGCTATTGAAGTAATGAGAACACTCCACCCATCTGGTCATTGTGTACGTGTGTGTGTATGAATGTTTGTGGCCCCAGATCCAGCATAGCTCAGACGTAAAAACCAGAGCTCATCCAGGATTTGATTTCCCTGACCAATAGATATGTCTTGCCAGTAAGAAGTGATTTCTGTGGCTGGTCGCCACCAGTGGCTTTGGTTCAGATCAGGTCAGCAGTGACGAGAGGAACCTGATACGATTGACAATCAGAGTCCTAATGATCCTACGATGTTCTTGACAGTCACTGTCGTACTAAATCTAATGTGGAAAGAGGAAATTCATCCTAAAAACCTTTCATCATTGTTTTTTCGCTCTCAGCGTCAGAAACTTTTGGCTCTAAAAAGGAGAATGTTTGCAGGAACGTGGGTTATAATGCCTGGTCATTAGTGGTGAGATGTGAAAAGTGAAACTTTATCCTTAGTTTATAACCTTCATTTAGACAAAATGACTCTTTTCAGTAGGTAAATGTGAGAAAATGAGAATAAACAAGTGAGCTGCCATGCTTCCGTCAGCCAAAACAGGCAGCTGCCATGAAGTGTGGCCCTGTCCCAAATGACATACGTACTGAGTAGTTGCAGACTTGCGATGATTAGTTTACATAGTCCACGAAACTGAGTATTCCATTTGTCATTTTAAACCCCTTTGAGGCCAATATTATATTATTTTTTCAGTATCTTTATTGGAACTGGCCATCCGTCATCTAACACTCATTTAAAGTTAATCTTTAAAAGCACTAATAATATAATACCACTGTTAACTGTAATCTTTTGCAAATCTCAACATGAAAATTATTTTTCATACACTACATTAAAATGCTGTGATACCCAAATTCACTTGTAATATTAAAATGATTAATTTTTGTTTTAAGAATGTTAATTTATATATTTTTTTAAAAACAGTGAAGAATCTTAATATCAGCTATTTTGTCGTTATCAGTTTAGTATTGAATAAAATAGAATTTTAGCCTATTATCAACATCTTGACTCACCTGCCATTTTAAATCATTTTTTTCAGAGTTCTTTGAATAATACTTACAATGCTGGCCAAAAGAAGGTTTCTTAGAAAGTCAACAACAGCTTTTGCATGCTTATGATGCTATCTACATGATGCTATCTCTTTTGTTCACTTTCAACCATGTATGTCCTGATTTCTTTAATATATGTGCTTTTTCGGATCTTTTGATTTAATGGACGAAATGAGCTCATGCAATTTACATACGAACGTGACGGGAGACTACAGAAAATGGAGAGCAGCAGCTTTCGTTTCTGCTCTGATAGCAACAGACTACGCTGAACGCTGTGAGTGTTAGAGTGGTGAGAGAACGTTGTGCTTGGTACATTTTTCACCTTCAAACCAAACTTGGGTCTTCAACCAACAAAGTTTAAATCATCTTCTGGCTAGTGCGCATCTCACAATGTTTATGCATTATGTCAGTAGGTGGAGAGCAGGGGCCTCATTTATAAAACTTTGCGTAGGATTTGCGTCAGAAGTGGCGTACAGATGAAACATAGGACGTGCGTACGCACAGAAATATTCAGATTTATAAAACCGTGCGCACGCACATCCTACGCAGATTTCCCTTAATAAATCACAACCAATTCTAAATGTATATAGCGCAGCTTTTGCGGCTTCATGTCACGCCCATAGTTGCCCATAAATAGCCCGTGAAACGCCCATAGTTGCCCATAAATAGTC